>OZ022245.1:3070508-3595508 GCA_963978895.1 Erpobdella octoculata | reverse complement strand
TTTCACTTGAACCATCTTCTGAATTTGAATACCTTCCTTTTAAGGTTAAAGACAGCGTGGAACTTTCATTTCGTGTCTTTCTAGATGTAATTACAAGAAGTCAAAGCAGAGGAATAGAACTTCAACCTGAATATAGTATTCCATATTACTTAAAGTTTAACTGTTACCATGAACTTATACTCAGAGAAACTGACATTTACAAATTTTACGAACCATTAAAAACTATCGTGGACAGAGGAAATCTTACTCGTATTTCCCTTTATGGAAAATTACCTTCTTCAAAAATACAAGAAATCCATCAATCAGAACACATTTATTGTCAGTTTCTCAAAAATCCATTGTTATCTTTGAACTTGGAAGTTTTAGAATTAGAAGTTCGGTGCCTGGATATCCAGAATTATTTAAAAAGTGACATAAGCAATTCCTATTCATGGATGTGTCCTAAATTGGTTCAACTTTCACTGAGCTGTATTTGTATGTATACACTACGCAGACAAAAAGATCTTATCGATATTCTTCAAATTGATTTTTCTTGTGAGAATTTACAAATTTTAAAAATATCTGGCTGTGGGCATGCAAGAAAAACCATAAGTAAATTTCCGAGCTTTGTTAATCTTCAAAAATTAGCTGTTAATACGTATTCTGGTGAATCACTACAAAAGTTAGTCAATTCAATATCGTGTCTTTCAAATTTAACATGGCTTGATATGAGTGATAACCGTTGCTTTAAAAAATTTAATTACCAAAATCTAGAACTAATTTACAAAATGATAGACAAATTGCCTAAATTAGTTTATTTGGATTTAAGTAATTCAGAAATCCAGATGTCTTTTAAAAAACAATTCAAATGGACACATCCGAAAAGATTTAAATATTTAGGATGGCGTTTTAATACTTTTGATGATTTGAATTGGAAAAATTGGAAACGTTATAAGATTCCTTTAAGGATAAACTCTGAGATTGTCAGTGATTTTTGGACCGTTGAAGGTATTATAGCATCAATGAAAGGCAATTTTTGGAATATGGATGTGTATAGCATTTGCATTGATTCTTTGATATATATGACTAAAAATGAACAAGTAAATTAAAAACGAATTTTTAAAACCAATGCTCTTATATGTAATTAAGACACAAATTTTGCAATCAATTTTTTCTTATATTACTCTTTTATTTTATATTAAAGTCTGGCCTGGCGTAATATGGTTCGAAGAGCATTGCGATTTCCATTAAGCTCATAAACAAAAATTTTGCAATCAATTTTTTCTTATATTACTCTTTTATTTTATATTAAAGTCGCAATATACAACAAATAAATATAATAAACATATATATATATATATATATATATATATATATATATAAAATCCTCAAGAAAATTAACTAAATTAATTGACTTATTGTAAAACTAATAATTGAATATTGCATTGTCTTCTATCTTGAGCATGTATGCAAAATTTGAAAAAAATCTATCATCAGGAAGTGACTCAAAAATTGATTGCAAGATTTGAAACAGAGAAACAGACAGAGAAACAGAGCCGACGAGTTAATAAAAGCATTGGTAAAAATATCATTTAAGTATAAAAATCAAGTTTCCAATCATTGTTGAATTATTAAATTTAGGTTTGTTTTATTACAAACTAGCGTGGTTACCCGGCGTTGCCCGGGGTTTTTAGAGGTTTTTCTAATGTTTGTCCCTCTCGCTCCCGTTTCCTTCTCCACTTTCCCGTTTTCGTCGCGTTCCCGGTCACTTTTCCGCTCTCGGTCGTTTTCCAGCTCCCGGTCGCTTTCCCGCTCAGAAGTTTTGTTATCGATTTTCTCTCTTGCTCGCGTTTCCTTCCAAGCTTGCTCTCCCGATTCCAGTCGCTTTCCGCGTTCCCGGTCGCTTTCCGCGTTCCCGGTCGCTTTCCTGTTCCCGGTCGCTTTCCCGTTCCCGGTCGCTTTCCCGTTCCCGGTGGCTTTTCCGTTCCCGGTCGCTTTCCCGTTCCCGGTCGCTTTCCCGTTCCCGGTCGCTTTCCCGTTCCCGCTCACGCTTGCTCTCCCGTTCCCGGTCATGCTTGCTCTCCCATTCCCGGTCACGGTTGCTCTCCCGTTCACGCTCATTTTTTCTTTTCCATTCTTTCATAACTTCTGTTAGCCTATAAAACGTAAAATAGATTTGCTAAGACTATATATATATATATATATGAATGTTTGTGGGTTAGTTTGTCTATTATAGAAACGGGAAAGCGACCCGGAACGGACAGCGAGCGGGAACGGAAAAGCAAGCGTGAGCGGGAATGGGAGAGCAAACGTGAGCGGGAAAGCGACCGGGAGTGGTAAAGCGACCGGGAGCGGGAAAGCGACCGGGAGCGGGAAAGCGACCGGGAGCGGGAAAGCGACCGGGAGCGGGAAAGCGACCGGGAGCGGGAAAGCGACCGGGAGCGGGGAAAACGACCGAAAACGGGAAAGCGAACGGGAGTGGGAAAGCAGGTGGGAAAGGAAACGGGAGAGAAAGAGACAAACATTAGAAAAACCTCTAAAAAACCCGGGCAACGCCGGGTATCTCCGCTAGTGTATACATAAACACAGACACAGACACACATACATGCACATACACATACATACATACACACATACATACGCACATACATATATATATAGTTCCCGCTCGCTCACCCGCTCCGCTCCGCTCATTTTGTGACGGATTTCAAATTTTTTTTTTATTTGACTTTCCCCTTGACTCTCAAGGTTGTGTGAAAATTTCATTACGATCGGATGAATGGTGTAGCAATGCCTAAAGGACATTAATATATATACAAACATTCATTTTTATATATATAGATATTTTAATTATCTAAATTATCTAGACGTATTTACTCGTTTATCTGCAGTTAGCTTAAAAAATAATGCCATTAAAAATTTTATAAAAGCAATATTAAAATCAAGATACAGAGAGTCATGGATTGAACTCATAATAGAGAGACATTTAGATGATGCGTTTTGGAAAGAGTTATTATTACCATGTCACCGCTGGATTTCTATTGTTTTGTCATTCACTCCTACATATATATCCATAGTTGACCATCTAATATGTGCATATGAGAAATATTACAAGTTAACGAATAGTATTATTCCAGAAGGGGATGATATTCTGGAATTTGTTATATTAAAATCAATGAATGAGAAACTTGTAAAGAATTTTTCTAAAAGACACGAAGAATTAAAACAAGGAAAAGAGACTCTAGAAGTAAAGGAAATAACACATCTTGAATTTAGAACAATTCAGATAGAATATGTTTGCAAGACTCAAATTGATTCCTAATTTTCATGAAATTAATTCAACTACTTATAGAAAACTAGTGGTAATGCATATGTTCATTTACATGACAAGGAACTGAATAAAACTTTTTATAAACAATAAATTTATTGAGTTTAAGGAAGTTTCCATTTTTTTCTAAATAAACGCAAAAACTTAAATAGCGAACATGGCTTTTAGAAAATCATAAATTTGAACACGAGATTTTGAAATTGACGAACTCGAATCTAAGAAATGCAATGTTTCATTAGGCTTCTGTTTTATGATGAACTAGCTGGGTTTACCCATGATATTTTGTTTTCTAACTCTCTCTCTCTCTCTCTCTCTCTCTCTCTCTCTCTCTCTCTCTCTCTCTCTCTCTCTCTCTCTCTCTCTCTCTCTCTCTCTCCCTCTCTTAATTTAAAGGTTGTCAGAATAAAATAGAATACATACAATCTTACAGACACTGGAAATTATGAATTTCGATGAAATTAATTGGTCGGGAAAATTAATTGGTAGGAATGTGCATAACAACATGTCATTATTCGGCATACTCATAACACAGTGGCGGATACCAGAGTTATTTTTGTTCAGTAAAAATAATTTTAGTTCTTATTTTCATTTTATTCTCACATTTTATTTTTTATTATTCTATTTTACTTTATCTTAAAACTTCAGTTTTTTTATTATTATTTAGTTCTGTGAAATTAATCTTACTTTTTTATTTAATTACAGTTTTGAAAATAACTTTAGTTTCTATTTTTATTTCACTCAGATAAAATATCTTTATTTTTTTTATTTGCTTTCAGTTCATGCCTCTCCAACTAATTTTCATGCATTTTGTATACATTTTGTCGCACATGTATGTATGTATGTATGTATGTATGTATGTATGTATGTATGTATGTATGTATGTATGTATGTATGTATGTGTGTAGAATCGGATCTAGGGGGGGAACTGAGAGCGAAAAAATGATCGGGAAAACGACAGGGAACGGATAACGACCGTGAGCGGGAGCGCAAGCGGGAAGGAAACGGGAGCGAAAAAGAAACGCATTAGGTAAACCTCTAAGAACCCCGCGCAACGCCGGGTGCCCGCGCTAGTTTAGTTATAAAAATCTCGTGGATTATAGTCTATATATATGTTTTTAGTTTGTTAAGTTTTGATATCTTCGCGGTCTGGATTTAGGGAGCTAATTATATGTTTAGTATTTGTTTATATCGGTTTATTAATTATTCATTGTTATCCACCAATCATAGAGGTGGATTCTGATTATGTAACCATTTTTCCTTATATAAGGAGGATCTGGATTGCTGTTCGGGTGTGTGTGTGAGGCTCCGCTTGGTTGTATTTGTTAAGAGGGAGAGTCCTGCGCGACTGTTTCCACGTGGTTTTCTCTAATCTAAAGTTAAAATCGTTCCTGCTTGTTTTTTAAAGTTAATAAAGTTACTTCTCGAACTCTTCAAAAGAAAGTGTTTGTTGTTAGTTAACGTTGGGGCACGCTAATGATAATTACCATAACAGATTTTTACACAAAAAATATTAGCAAATTCACTTTAGGCTAAGATATGATTATTAAGTTTAAGGAAGACTCTCATTTCAAAAGATTTCTTCATATGATTACGACGGCCTGTCCTTGTGATGCCGCATACGGAAAAAATCCGCTCAACGTACGCCCGAGAGACTGGGGCTGTTACATATCTTGGGCAAGCATAAACAGTTTGCTGTAACATATTTTCTTTTTTCATTATTCTTTGAATCCATTGCCTTACACTTAGATGTGTTTGCGATGGTGTCATAATCAAATAATTCACACACCGAACTAGCATTTGTTTCGCCCCGCAAACGTTAATTTATATTAATTAATTAATATAAATTCAAACAAAAGAAATATTTCAAAATGTATAAATAAGCACCCGTGGATAAATTTTCTGAATAAAAGAAAGCGGAGGTTGAAAATCTCGTTTTTGAGCAAGGCTTTCTTTTTGATAAGCATGTCGCTAAATGACAGTTGTATTGTATCAGGTCCGTAATAAAAAAAAAAATTAGCGAAACACACAATCTGTAACAAATGAATAACATCTCTAAACGTAGTCATATCTACATTATATAATTTAATACAACTAAAAGATTGATTGAATCTTATATAATAAAGGCAATGTATGTATGTGTGTTTGTATTTTCAAGCGTCAAATGAAAACCGCCTAACAGATTTTATTGAAATTTGGCACACTTAAGGAAGATAATCAGCCGGTAGATTGTGTCAAGTTTGGAAAAAAATTATTAATCCGTTTATGTTTTATGAACAAAAAACCTTTCCAGGACAAAAGTGCTTATGTACGACCATCAAAGGCAATTCACAAGGTTCTATTACGCAACTATTAGTGAAACCGGTTAAAACTTTGTCTGGCGCCTGACATTGTTCTTGACATGCATGAAGCTTTTTTCCACAGTGGTGATCTTCTTCTTCAATTTCTTCTGTATCTTATCAAACTCTCTACTCATTGAACCGATCTGATCCATCAATTCATCCATGGAAGTCTCCATGCGCACAAGCTTCTGTTCGATCGACATACTCATCAGTTCCTGTTTTCCAGCCTGGCTTTCGTCGAGCATGTTGTCCTATGGAGAGAAATATTTACTTTTCAATTTTAATAGTGGATATTCGGTAGGTACTCGACATCCGACAAAATATTAAATTACGACAAGAAAGAACATTAACATTTTTTATCTCATCTGTACAAAAAAATTGCATTAATACAAACTTTGTATCGGTATAATCGTGTTAGTTTAAGGATAACATTATATTAACAAATATTTAATTTAAATCGTTTTGGACAAAGCTGCTCCTGCGAGTATTGTTATGACTATTTTTACAAGCTATTATTAAGACTACTACATTAAACAAAGTTTCGAAGTAGAAATCAATTGATAGAGTTCAGGTGGAGTGAGCCTGAGGCCCTTGGAACTCTCGAATGTAAGAGACGCGAGCAATTTAACAACGCTCCCGTATTGTCTCTAACGGGCGTCGTCGCTGCAGACCGGTCATGAGGTCAGCTAAAATACAAATGCACTGACAGCCGGGCCGTATTTAGAAATTTTTTTCGGGGGTTCCAATTTTTTTCAAACGGATCTCAAAGAAATTTTTGCTTTGTCATTGAGACCATAGAAATAAAATTATGTTTTAAAATCATATTAACATTGCAATTTGTCAGAGGTATTTTATATTTTCGTAGCACATCTGTTCTTATTTTACACCGATTTTATTTTTTTCATGATTTCGGGGAGAGGGGATTTGAACCCGTAAACCCCCCCTCCTAAAAAAGGCCCTGCTTACAACACATCTTAACAAACTCTGAAAAAGTCATATTTAGATATTACAAGACTAGTAAGACTACAAGGTTCCAAGGTAAAGGTTACTAAAGAACTATAATTGTTAGTAGTAGTTCAATATTCAGCAAAATTGATTTTCTCAACCAGTCAAGGTTAAACAATTCTGACTGACCTTGCGCAACATTTGTCTTCCCTTTTCGATCAATTTTGTTCTGGCTTCAGGGTACTCTTTAAGAGTCTCCCATAAATCTTCTTTTAACAAAACATACAGATCAGCATAACCGACACTGCGAATATTAGCCGTTCTCTTGTTTCCATTTTTGTTGCCTGTGAAAATTTTTTTTTTAAAAAGTCTTTTCAATTTGTTTAAATTTGATGAAAAGTGTAAACTTTTCAACAAAATCAACAGAGCGGTGAAAGTGAAATAAGCAACGACAAGTGAACCCGGTACCATTGAATATATATATATATATATATATATATATATATATATATATATATATATATATATATATATATATATATATATATATATATATATATATATATATATATATATATATATATATATATATATATATATATATATATATATATATATATATACATTTTTTAGTTGCTTGAAAAGGAAAAGAACAATAATCGGTAACTAAATTGTGAGATATAAATTTCCGTGTGCAATTTAATTTTATTTATGAAAGTGAACCTAACTAAATTTACGCCACACTTCAACATTGGGCTGTCTCACGTTTAAACCTACCAGCGATATTCAAAATGCTGATCTCTCCGAAGACTACCCCTTCTCCGAGGGAAGCAAAGACAGTTCCTCCGTCATCAGAAACCACGTCGAGTTTTCCACGCTTGATGATGTAAAGCTCTTTGCCGATGTCACCCTTTCGGCAGATGTAATCCCCAGGACTGAAGACCAGGAGTTTCAGTTTCATCACGAGTTCCATCAGCAGCCCCGACTCACACTCTTTGAACAAGGCCACTTGCCTCAAGGTGTCCAAGTGGACCTGGAGTGCTATTTCCATCTTCAGACGATGAGAGAGCAAGGAGAGTACTTCACGCTCGTCGGCAGTTTGTCGGTCGATCCACAAGTAGTCGAACCATCTTTTCATTTTTAAATAATTATTTATTGTTATTTAGTGAAACGATGATGACGACGACAACGACGATGTTGGTGATGAAGACGACCACGATGTTGATGATGATGATGACGAAGACGATGGTGATGGTGATGCTGGTGGTGGTGGTGGTTTTTGTCTGTTACACTTCAAAGGACGACCTGTCTCTACTTATGTGCAAAAATATCTCAATAATGATTAATATATTTGAGCAAATATTAATAAAATATAACACAAATAAAGAAATAAAAATATTCAATCATCGATTAGCTGATATAATCTTGTCTCTTGTAGTATATTACAAAGTGGATATTTTCGTTATTCCAACTGGGAAGCAAGACAGCAATGCAAATGTTACGTTTAAACGGTTTTCGTTTTTGACCAGCAAAATAAAATTATGCTCACTTGGTGACTCTTTTCTCCAGATCTTTGCTGACATTTCTCAACGTCATGTATTGTTTGACGCCGTCTATTTTCTCTTCCAGTGTAGTCCTTTCTGAGTTCATGCTCGATATAATATCGCTCACGTTTCCAATGATGGTAGCAAATATCAAAATCCCCATCAGATATTCGATGACCACGAAACCATACTCGGGGACCGTGACCGGATGGCCGACGTCCCCCATCGCCGCCAGAGTCAAAATGGACCAGTAGAAAGAGTAGGTGTACGACACCAGGAGAGATTCAGAGTCGGCAATCAAACCATCATCACAGCTGCTATTAACATAGACCCACTGGTCGGTGCAGAAGCCAATCCACTTGCTCATCTGATAGTAGAAACAAGCATTAAAGTGGAAGCTGATGATGATGTAGAGGATGAGCTGTGTGGCTCTGAATGCGTAAGGGTAGTTGGAACGAGAGTCCGTCTTCTCGAAAAACGTCGCGATCCTGGAAGCGCGGAAGAGCCTGTTTAAACGAACGACTGTGAAGTCTGCGCCTCTGAAAAGGTAAACTACGTCGGTTGGAAATATGGAAAAGACGTCGATTGCAAAGCTTATTTTTCTCGTGTAATAGAGTAGCAGTTTTCTTATATCTGTTACGACTTGACCGTCTTCCAGATATGCTGGAGAAAGAAAAAACACGTTTTTTGTTACTTTATATTAATAGCAATTATTGTTTTGTTTGTAATAGTAATATTCTTTAGAATACTTGCTTTTAATAAAATAAAAATTACTTAAATACTGCATATATAATTCAACTAATTTCTTCACTTAAAGTTTATAAGTTGCAGCGTAAAATTTACAGAAACAAAATTACCCTTAAAAGTGACACTTACTTTTTCGCGACTGTACTAGCATGTCAAAAACGTAGATCGCATCGCAGATGTAGTCGATGGCAAACCACAGTGATCTGTGCAATGTTTGCAGCTCTACAAAGACCGCTCTGGCTATGACCATGACCAAGTTGTAAAGGGATGCTGCCGATACGATGATCAGCCATATGTAGTAAAAGTTCGATGAAGTACTTACCACTACGGTTCTCCACCATCTGAAATCGTGACAGTCCGCGATGAGCCCAGATTATTAGATACAGTTTTGGTTATAATTGTATTCCCTCTAATAATTTCACTTTTAAAATATTTTTATTAAGCTATCCTAGGCTTAGAACTTAGAACCCAGACGGTCAATTCCGATGGCAGTCTTGAACAACCGAAAAACTGCATTCAATCCCATAAACAAAATCAGAAAATTTAATTGAGGCACTAATATACGCTTTATAACTGTGCTTCTGTGGAATTTGATCGATAAACATTTTAAACTGCTGCAAATCTACGATGATTGGTTTGACTAAAAGCTGTAAAGTACTTTTGTTTAGGTTCTTTTAGCAGACCAATTTTTGTTTAAAAGTCTTTTTAATGATTCAATCTACTATGCAGCTTACTTGACTGGTTGTTTGTCTCACTCCGACAATATGAGTCTCTAATTAGTATTATTTTCTTTTACAATAACCTATGAATATTTTAATTTATTATTGGCATCAAAGCTATATTATATACTAACTCTGCTCTCGAAATCAATCTCAATATCGAAGGTGGTTTGGTCGCTCCAGTACTCGCTGCTCCGTTATATTCTCTCAGTTCTTTTGTCATATCCGAAGACATGTTGTCTGTTTTTATTTTTTAGTATTCTAATTCTATTTTAAAATAATTTTAATATTTGAAGAAAAAACGTCCGCAGAATATTCAAACAATCAAATTCATGTTTTGTTTTCTAATTCTCTCAAGCTGCTGCTGACGAGACGATATGAGAAGAGAAGATGCTATGCGATACATCACTATGACAGCGATTGCGGAGGATGATGCCATGACAACAGCTTTGTGAGGAACACACGTCTAATTTTACTGTGTAATTTTTGAAAGCGGAGATTACTACGACGTGTTCGGTTGCGAAATATTTCTCAAAAAATGTCTTGAAGTTCGAGTTGGTTCTATGGTGGTAGAGAGAATAATTACAGTGGGTCAATTCGTATTTTACGTAATCTTCCTGAGGGAATTTTGTCGAGGATATCTTGAGAAAAGTGAGAGTGAATGTTTGATCAGGTAGAACCTTCATGCATCGTCAGAAATTCAGTAACAAGAATAAGTGGGAAAAGTAGATAGCAAACAGCGGCGGATCAAGGAATTTTTAAAGGGATAAAAAAGTCTTTTTTTTTTTAATTTGATTGTAGTAGTTATTAGTTATGCAGCCCGTTGTAAGATGTCTTAATTTTTTATTTAACTAGTAAAGCCAAACAATTGTATTGAAATAACACTTTTTGTTTACTTTCTTCTCTTCTTTTTAGTGGTTATATATATATATATATATATATATATATATATATATATATATATATATATATATATATATATATATATATATATATATATATATATATATATATATATATATATATATATATATATATATATATATATTGTACCTGATGCTTGACGTATGGTAGAGTGGATTGAGTTATTGTTGAACAAACGTAGTATTCGTCCAAAATGGTCGTCTTGTACATTTATTCCAGGTTTATTTTGAACAATATGGAGGGCCTCTAAGTTTATATATATATATATATATATATATATATATATATATATATATATATATATATATATATATATATATATATATATATCTTTGCTTTTATATTATAATCATTGCTAAAATATTGTTAAAAAAGAAGCTCAGCGTAAAATGATTTTGATGACACTAAATTACTTTCAGAAATAAGTTTTAAAATATTAAAAAATGAGTGATTCCCCATATTATCTACATAATCCATTATCATTAAAACTTTCATGCACAGATTTCTTCATATTTAACTTTGAAGAAGTTTCACTCGAACCATCTTCTGAATTTGAATACCTCCCTTTTAAGGTTAAAGACAGCGTGGAACTTTCATTTCGTGTCTTTCTAGATGTAATTACAAGAAGTCAAAGCAGAGGAATAGAATTTCATCCTGAATATAGTATTCCATATTACTTAAAGTTTAACTGTTACCATGAACTTATACTCAGAGAAACTGACATTTACAAATTTTACGAACCATTAAAAACTATCGTGGACAGAGGAAATCTTACTCGTATTTCCCTTTATGGAAAATTACCTTCTTCAAAAATACAAGAAATCCATCAATCAGAACACATTTATTGTCAGTTTCTCAAAAATCCATTGTTATCTTTGAACTTGGAAGTTTTAGAATTAGAAGTTCGGTGCCTGGATATCCAGAATTATTTAAAAATTGACATAAGCAATTCCTATTCATGGATGTGTCCTAAATTGGTTCAACTTTCACTGAGCTGTATTTGTATGCATAGACTACGCAGAGAAAAAGATCTTATCGATATTCTTCAAATTGATTTTTCTTGTGAGAATTTACAAATTTTAAAAATATCTGGTTGCGGGTACGCAAGAAAAACTATAAGTAAATTCCCGCGCTTTGTTAATCTTCAAAAATTAGCTGTTAATACGTATTCTGGTGAATCATTAAAAAAGTTAGTCAATTCAATATCGTGTCTTTCAAATTTAACATGGCTTGATATGAGTGATAACCGTTGCTTTAAAAAATTTAATTACCAAAATCTAGAACTAATTTACCAAATGATAGACAAATTGCCTAAATTAGTTTATTTGGATTTAAGTAATTCAGAAATCCAGATGTCTTTTAAAAAACAATTCAAATGGACACATCCAAAAAGATTTAAATATTTAGGATGGCGTTTTAATACTTTTGATGATTTGAATTGGAAAAATTGGAAACGTTATAAGATTCCTTTAAGGATAAACTCTGAGATTGTCAGTGATTTTTGGACCGTTGATGGTATTATAGCATCAATGAAAGGCAATTTTTGGAATATTGATGTGTATAGATTTTGCATTGATTCTTTGATATATATGACTAAAAATGAAAAATATCATTTAAGTATAAAAATCAAGTTTCCAATCATTGTTGAATTATTAAATTTAGGTTTGTTTTATTACAAACATTTTTATTATCTAGATTATCTAGACGTATTTACTCGTTTATCTGCAGTTAGCTTAAAAAATAGTGCCATTAAAAATTTTATAAAAGCAATATTGAAATCAAGATACAGAAAATTATGGATTGAACACATAATATTGAGACATTTAGATGATGTGTTTTGGAAAGAGTTATTATTACCATGTCATCGATGGATTTCAATTGTTTTGTCATTCACTTCTACGCATTATCAGTATATTCTTATATACATAGTTTACCATCTAATATGTGCATATGAGAAATATTACAAGTTAACGAATAGTATTATTCCAGAAGGGGATGATATTCTGGAATTTGTTATATTAAAATCAATGAATGAGAAACTTGTAAAGAATTTTTCTAAAAGACACGAAGAATTAAAACAAGGAAAAGAGACTCTAGAAGTAAAGGAAATAACGTTTATCTGCAGTTAGCTTAAAAAATAGTGCCATTAAAAATTTTATAAAAGCAATATTAAAATCAAGATACAGAGAGACATGGATTGATATCATAATATTGAGACATTTAGATGATGTGTTTTGGAAAGAGTTATTATTACCATGTCATCGATGGATTTCAATTGTTTTGTCATTCACTCCTACGCATTATCAGTATATTCTTATATCCATAGTTTACCATCTAATATGTGCATATGAGAAATATTACAAGTTAACGAATAGTATTATTCCAGAAGGGGATGATATTCTGGAATTTGTTAAATCAAAATCAGTGGATGAGAGACTTGTAAAGAATTTTTCTAAAAGACACGAAGAATTAAAACAAGGAAAAGAGAATCTAGAAGTAAAGGAAATAACACATCATGAATTTGAAACAATTATAGAATATGTTTGCAAGACTCAAATTGATCCTAATTTTCATGAAATTAATTCAACTACTTATTCAAAACTATCGAATAGGCAATATGCTCATTTACATAACAAGGAACTGAATAAAAAAATTTTATAAACAACTAGCGGGGTTACCCGGCGTTGCCCGGGGTTTTTAGAGGTTTTTCTAATGTTTGTCTCTCTCGCTCCCGTTCCCTTCTCCACTTTCCCGTTTTCGTAGCGTTCCCGGTCGCATTTCCGCTCTCGGTCGTTTTCCAGCTCCCGGTCGCTTTCCCGCTCAGAAGTTCTGTTATCGATTTTCTCTCTTGCTCGCGTTTCCTTCCAAGCTTGCTCTCCCGATTCCAGTCGCTTTCCGCGTTCCCGGTCGCTTTCCGGGTTCCCGGTCGCTTTCCGCGTTCCCGGTCGCTTTCCCGTTCCCGGTCGCTTTCCCGTTCCCGGTCGCTTTCCCGTTCTCGGTCGCTTTCCCGTTCCCGGTCGCTTTCCCGTTCCCGGTCGCTTTCCCGTTTCCGGTCGCTTTCCCGTTCCCGCTCACGCTTGCTCTCCCGTTCCCGGTCATGCTTGCTCTCCCATTCCCGGTCACGGTAGCTCTCCCGTTCCCGTTTCCGTTCCCGCTCATTTTCTCTTTTACATTTTTTCATAACTTCTGTTAGCCTATAAAACGCAAAATAGATTTGCTAAGACTATATATATATATATATGAATGTTTGTGGGTTAGTTTGTCTATTATAGAAACGGGAAAGCACCCGGAACGGACAGCGAGCGGGAACAGAAAAGCAAGCGTGAGCGGGAATGGGAGAGCAAACGTGAGCGGGAACGGGGCAGCGACCGGGACGGGAAAACGACCGGGAGCGGGAAAGCGACCGGGAGCGGGAAAGCGACCGGGAGCGGGAAAGCGACCGGCAGTGGGAAAACGACCGAAAACGGAAAAGCTAACAGGAGTGGAAAAGCAGGTGGGAAAGGAAACGGGAGAGAAAGAGACAAACATTAGAAAAACCTCAAAAAACCTGGGCAACGCCGGGTATCTCCGCTAGTACATACATAAACACACACACAGACACACATACATGCACATACACATACATACATACACACATACATACGCACATACATATATATATATAGTTCCCGCTCGCTCACCCGCTCCGCTCCGCTCATTTTGTGACGGATTTCAAAAATTTTTTTTTTAGTTTTGATTTTCATTGACTCTCAAGGTTGTTTGAAAATTTCATTACGATCGGATGAATGGTGTAGCAATGCATAAAGGACATTAACATAAATACAAACATTCATTATTATATATATAGATAAATTTATTGATTTTAAAGAAGTTTCCATTTCTTCTAAATAAACGCAAAAACTTAAATAGCGAACATGGCTTTTAGAAAATCATAAATTTGAACTCGAGATTTTGAAATTCACGAACTCGAACCTAAAAAATGAAATAAGTTTTAATAGGCTTCTGTTTTATGCATATATATAGAATATATTCTATTCTATATATATGGGTTTGTAACATATTGCACATCGCTAGTAGGCCTAGGAGTTTTGACAAGATCCGTACAGAGTGTGCACGGGACGAAGAAATGCAATTGCTTCGTAAGCATATTCAAAGTGGTTTTCCATCGGATGACTCTAAACTGTCGGCCAACCTGCGTCAGTTTCGTGCTCTCGCGAGTGAGTTGTACGAACAAAACGGACTGATTCTATACACCAACAGATTGGTCATCCCAACTGGAATGCGGAAGGACATTCTGTTTCGCATTCACGAAGGGCATTTGGGGATGGATAAATGCAAAGCCCTTGCACGTGCTGCTGTGTTCTGGCCAGGTATCAATCGGGACATTGAAAACACTGTGGGCCGATGTCCGACATGCAACACCTACCGAAATCGTCAGGCTTCCGAGCCTATGATTGCGCACCCGGTTCCACAGAGACCATACCAGAAAGTTGGCGTTGATATCTTCACGCTGCACGGTAAAGACTACTTGCTAGTGGTTGACTACTTCACCAAGTTTCCAGAATTCATTCAAATAGCCAGCAAGTCAGCAGACTGTGTAATCAAGCATCTGAAAGACATATTTGCACGGTATGGCATACCAGAGACATTGATGGCAGACAACAACCCGTTCAACAGTTTCACCATGCGTCAATTTGCTGAGTCCTGGGACTTCCAGATAGTCACGTCCAGTCCGCTCTATCCAAAGTCGAACGGTCAAGTTGAGCGATTCGTGCAGACCGTCAAACAACTGATGCGCAAGACCTCCGACAGCAACCAGGATGTTACTATTGCGCTTCTGCAATATCGAAATGCACCGATCGCAGGAAGTGATTACAGTCCAGCTGAACTGATGTTCAACCGT
This sequence comes from Erpobdella octoculata, assembly GCA_963978895.1. Taxonomy (NCBI): domain Eukaryota; kingdom Metazoa; phylum Annelida; class Clitellata; order Hirudinida; family Erpobdellidae; genus Erpobdella; species Erpobdella octoculata. The sequence continues at coordinate 3,580,080 of OZ022245.1, read as the reverse complement.
TCTCTTCGCTCGAGAGTACCAGCCTTACCAACAGCGTCGGCCTCTGATTCTGTGCGTCGTGACATGGAAAATCGAAAGTATCGTCAGGAGTACTATCACGACCAAGGAACTCGACCTCTAAAGCCACTGCAGCCGGGCCATGCGGTGCGCGTGCACAATGGACAGGCATGGCAAGCTGCGAAAGTTGTTGCGGCCCACTCGTCGCCTCGGTCGTACAACATAATCACCGATGAAGGAACTCGTCTGAGACGCAATCGGCGTGACCTCATAAAGACCCGTGAACGTCCACCAAACTGTGATCTCTACATCGATGAAGATGTAATGCCTGGAACATCACCATCTGCTCAACAACCAACGGCACTGGCACAATCTCCAGCCAGAATTGACAGGCCACCTGTACTGACGCCATTAAGGTCGTGCCTAAGAACATCGTCGGGTCGAACTATCAGGCCACCTGTCAGATTTAAAGATTATGTCACTGGTTAACATTTTCTCCTCAAAATGGGAGGTGTAACATATTGCACATCGCTAGTAGGCCTAGGAGTTTTAGTATCTTTGGGGAAGCGCATGCTTCCTTTTTTCTTTGTTAGAGCTTGCTTGTTTGGAGTCCAAACTTTGGACTCGACTATAACGTATTCGTATTTGTTCGTACTTAGTGTTTCAATAAACAACTTGTTTTAACGCGTTGTTACAGGGTTTACCCATGATTTTTTGTTTTCTCACTCTCTCTCTCTCTCTCTCTCTCTCTCTCTCTCTCTCTCTCTCTCTCTCTCTCTCTCTCTCTTTCTCTCTCTCTCTCTCTCTCTCTCTCTCTCTCTCTCTCTCTCTCTCTTTCTCTCTCTCTCCCTCTCTTACTTTAAAGGTTGTCGGAATAAAATGGGATACATACAATCTTACAGACACTGGAGATTATGAATTTCGATTAAATTAATTGGTAGGAATATGTATAACAACATGTCACTAATCGGCATACTCATAACACAGTGGCGGATACCAGAGTTATTTTTGTTCAGTAAAAATAATTTAAGTTGTTATTTTCATTCTATTCTCACATTTTATTTTTTATTATTCTATTTTACTTTATCTTAAAATTTTAGTTTTTTATTATTATTTAGTTCTATGACATTAATTCTACTTTTTATTTAATTACAGTTTTGAAAATAATTTTAGTTTCTATTTTTATTTTCTTCAGATAAAATAATTTTATTTTTTTCATTTTCTTTCAGTTCATGCCTCTCCAACTAATTTTCATGCATTCTGTATTAATCTGTATACATTTTGTAACACAGGAAGACATTAAGAACAAATCAATGGCTGTTTATTACCATAACACATTTTTAAACAAAAAATATTAGCAAATTTACTTTAGACTAAGATATGATTATTAAGTTTAAGGAAGAGTCATCTCAAGAGATTTCTTCATATGATTACGACGGCCTGTCCTCATGATGCCGCATACAGGAAAAAATCCGCTCACGTACGTTAATGCTATTGCCACGGCGGTACGCGATCTTTGATTTGCTATATCTTTATTAATTTTATTTTTTTTGTACACTATATGGTGTATTCAAACTCAGAATTTGTACCTTTATATAAAAATATTAATGAAATTTAAAAAAAATTATTTTGAAATTTTTATGCTACTACCTAGGATAGGGTTTAGGGATAGGGTTAGAGCTAGGGTTAGGGTTAGTAGCAATTTTACCGATTGTAATCACGTCGAACCGCCGGGGCAATAGCAGTGACCCTCAACGTACGCCCGAGAGACTGGGGCTGTTACATATCTTGGGCAAGCATGAACAGTTTGCTGTAACATCTTTTCTTTTTTCATTATTCTTCGAATCCATTGCCTTACACTTAGATGTGTTTGCGATGTTGTCATAATCAAAGAACTCCCACACCGAACTAGCTTTTTTTTCGCCCCGCAAACGTTAATTTATATTAATTAATATAAATTCAAAGAAAAGAAATATTTCAAAATGTATAAATAAGCACCCGTGGATAACTTTTCTGAATAAAAGAAAGCGGAGGTTGAAAATCTCGCCTTTGAGCAAAGCTTTTTTTTTGATTAGGCATGTCGCTAAATGACAGTTGTATTGTATCAGGTCCGTAATCAAAAAAAAATCAGCGAAGCACACAATCTGTAACAAATGAATAACATCTCTAAACATAGTCATATCTACATTATATAATTTAATACAACTAAAAGATTGATTGAATCTTATATAATAACGGCAATGTTTGTATGTGTGTTTGTATTTTCAAGCGTCAAATGAAAACCGCCTAACAGATTTTAATGAAATTCAACACACTTAAGGAATCAGCCGGTGGTTTGCGTCAAGTTTGAAAAAAAATTGTTAATCCGTTTATGTTTTATGAACAAAAAACCTTTCCAAGGCAAAAGTGCCTATGTACGACCATCAAAGGCAATTGCGTAATAAAATTCAAATTTAGTTTACGTAACAACGTTTGAAAGCTTCATGTTACTTTGAGCCAGTTTTAGCAAATTTATTTTACGTTTTGTTTTGAAGGGCTAAAAGAAGTTAGGCAAGAATGGAAGAGAAATTGAGCCCGAGCGGGAACGGGATCGGGAGAGCAAGCGTGAGCGGGAACGGAAGAGCAAGTGCGAGCGAGAACGGGAGAGCAAGCGGGAACGGGAAAGCGACGGGAATGGGAAAGCGACCGGGAGCGGGAAAGCGACCTGACGCGGGAAAGCAACTGGGAACGGGAAAGTGACTGGGAACGGGAAAGTGACCGGGAACGGGAAAGTGACCGGGAACGGGAAAGCGACCTGACGCGGGAAAGCAACCGGGAACGGGAAAACGACCGGGAACGGGAAACCGAGCAGGAGCGGGAAAACAAGCGGAGAAGGAAACAGGAGCGGGAAAGCAACCGGGAACGGGAAAGCGACAGGGAGCGGGAATGCGACCTGGAACGGGAAAACAAGCAGAGAAGGAAACAGAAGCGGGAAAGCAACCGGGAGCGGGAAAGCGAGCAGGAGCGGGAAAGCAAGCTGAGAAGGAAACGGGAGCGAGAGACAAACATTAGAAAAACCTCTAAAAACCCCGGGCAACGCCAGGCACCCCCGCTAGTATTACATATTTCTAGGTTAGCTGAGTTGTTACAAAATTTATTTAGGTTACAATCTTTATTTGTGTGTGTGTCTTATTCTATGTACGCATATCTTGCAAGTAAAATTTAACCAGCTTTTTGACTAGCTAGAAAGCTGAAACTTTCAGCATAGTTTTATATTGGCTGACAATACATGATTCAATTAAAAAAAAGTTTGTGTTGAAAAACTCGTTTTTTTCTTTACTTGTTTATTTCTTGACCCGAACCGACCCAACCCACTTGTTTTAGACCCGACCGGATTGATTTAACTCAAATGAGCAAGTCTGCATTTAGATTCAACATCTGCTTCCAAGGTTTCTTTGACCTTCATTGACCTAGAGGAAACAATCAAGTACTACGCCGGTGACCTTGGTCATACATCTGCTGTTCGTGGTGAATACTTTTGCTGGAAAGCGAAGTGGTCGAATGTCCTATTGGCAGAGCGGCCACATACCGCAGTAGATGTTTTGCAACATTGTGAGGATTCTATTCATCCACGACAGCCGAGAGATCCTTCTCAACTTGAGCAGACTCAAATCTTATCTACGCACCACAATGGGCCAGACAAGACTGAATGGACTAGCCCAGATGGCCACCATCAATCGCAACCTCCACATTAGTTAACTAAACCGCAGATTGATTTCCTACTTTCCAATTATGGATTGCTTCAATCGTGTAAGTACTTACTGGGTAAGTTTTGATTTTTTTCAAATGCATAAGGATTCAATCGTGTCAGGGGCTAAAATTATAATAGCTCACTCTTTTGTCTTAATTAGTTACCTGGAAATATCAGATAACTTATAAATGATATTAATATTACTAACTACAACTACTACGAATAATAATAGAAAGCTATCTTGAATAATTGGTGTTTTGTAACCACTTAATTGTGAAAGTGTAACTTTTAATTCTGTTTTTTTTAATGAGGAACAAATTTAATTAGAATGAGAAGCAAATTGTTTCAGTTTCACAGGAAGGTGTCAACTCCTCAACTACAGAACAACCAGAATACCAAATAAATATTTATATAATCGTATATCCTACAGAAACATAGTGGATAATAAAGAACTACAACTCCTGTGGATAAGCCAACGCGCGCCCTTCTGTAAACACAAAGCTAGAATTCCGTTCAGCTGTACAAGTCAACGTCTGACGCAAGTTGATCAAAGAACATCAATTATAATACTTAACATTGGTACCTAAGTTGAGAAGGTAGTGTAATTTAGAGTAATAGGATATGACAGTTTATCGGTTTCATAGAGATAAATTGAGAAGAGAGAGAGAATGTTAATATCCAGAGTGAGACATTGCTTGTGGCATGAATAACGTCAACTAAATATACTTTCTGCTTGAAAGTCCAAGTGAAAGTTAAGCGATGTTGTAGCAGGTGACTTAAACAACTCTAATGAGGTATGCTATGCCAGTATACGATTCATCGCGAGCCCAACACTGTGGTGCAGATGGAGATAGCTAGAGAAATAGATCGATAAATAATGGCTTTAAGACTGTTTAAATAACTTTATTCATTTCTTTCTTATTCAGTCAGACTTTCATTCAAGTTAGTAAAAAAAATTACAAGATTAAGTCATGGCACGAGCAGCCAAAAAATAAACACACAAAACAGAAGAATCTAAAAAAAAGTTAGGAATGACTGAAATAATTGAACACACTCTCCAGAAAAAAATGAAGAACTATCTTCGTACTCGAAAAACAAAACAAAAGCTATCTCTAACAATGACAATCATTTATAAACTTCAAGAAATTTATAAAAAAAAGAAGACTTTATGCATAGAAGGCACTAGGCTAAAAGACTTCAAGGCAAGTTCTTGTTCATTAACATAATTTATACAGCTGAGATTCCCGGGCCTGGCTAACAGCAGATTTGATGAGAATGTTTTGATGTTGAAGATAAATATATGTAAACATACATCATCACATATATCACATATTCCCATGCATAATCATATCGTATGACCACATATTTTAACACAATACCATATCGCATATTCAGATGCACAATCATACCATACCATACCATACATCAACATATTTCTATGCACTTTTATTATCATACCACATATCAACAGCACATTTCAATGCATAACCACACCATATATCAAAATATTTTGATGCATAACCATATCTGATACATAATCATATTACATATTCTTACCCATATCATATATCCATGAATTTTGACACATAATCATATTACATCTTCAAACACTCTCATGCATAATCATTTCATACATCAACATATTCTAATCCGTTACCGTATCGTACATAGACAAAACTTGATATTATAATGTTGCTACCTCATCAGTTCATGGAAAATAAATCTAACTTTACTTTCTCAGCTTCCTTCCACCTAAATATGACATTTTATCAATATAATACTTTAATGTACAAAAATAAGTTGTTGAATGTCAATACAAGAAGAAAAAAAAAGAAATTAATGGCAACCAGGAATCAATACTCAGATGCTATGTCAGACTGGAGTTTTGGCACCACCATCCTCAGAGGGGACTACTGAGGCAGTGGCAGTGGCCGCATAGGCAGAAGGGGGGTCAGGAGGAGGGTTGTGGGCATCCGAAAGTGAAACGGGACCGGGCTCCGTGGGAGTCCTGAGAAGATTATGATCGAGTTCGTGGTAGAACGGAGAATGAGGCGGAGAGCCGGCAACTGGGGTGCATTTGTTAGAGTTGTTCTCCAAGCCGTGGGTTGGTGGAGTGTTGTAGGAAATGTTTCGTTTCATCTTAGAAGTGTTGCACTTTCGGTCAACGGTGCTGGCACCTCCAAAGCTTCTTCCCATGTAGTAGGGGCCGTGGGTAGGACACCAGGCGTTCGGCTCGGGATAGTACCCGGCCATTTGCCTCATCTGGAGGGTGGTGGCGTAGTCCCTCTGACCTGCTGCCATTCTGTCGGGGTTGGCGAGCATGGGGTAAAGCTCCCGCATGCTCTGTGAACGAAGAAAGAGATTTTCAGAAGAGTATTTATCCATTGCAACAGACTGGGGAATGTGAGACACAGACATGTTAAAAGTCTGGTTGCGACTTTTTCTGAAATTTAATAAAGAGGTTGTTATTTAAATAATATATGAAACTAACAAAATTATATAAAAACTAATAGCACAATAATGACTGTCAGATACAATTTCAAGATCAGATCTTAAAATGGTAGCTGACCAGCCCCACTGGACATACAATTATAAATATAAATAAAATGAATATCTAACCGGTCCTGAAAGCAAACCATAGTGTCGGAAGATTACATTTATAAGCATAAATATCTGTTATATAAAAATACAGACATTTAACCAGAGCAATATATATTTATCAAATGCCTCACTGGAAAGGGCAAGCCCGAAGACAGTAGAGTCCGACGAAGATGATGCCGATCGAGATGACGGTTGCCACGGCGATCACGGCCACAATGAGCAGCACTGCCAACGAAATCGTCGACATTAAGAATCTCGTCAAATTTAAAACGTAGAAATATTAAAACTTTGTAAACGGAAAACACTCCCCCTCACACGTTTTCATATAACCTAAATGAATAAACATCTCCACTCGTTTTCATTTTCATATTTCAGAAACATACGAAACAAAAATAGCTTTCTTTCATTTCCGACTCACCCGACTGAGACGAAGTGCTCGATTCGGCTTCGGAGAAAATGATGGTCGCATCGTCGATGATGGAGCAGTTTCTCTTGGTGACTTCCGTCCAAGCCTTGTTCTCGCATCTAACCGTCATCCGGTGTTGGTCGTCACCCTCCAAGCACCTCACAGTGTGAACCGATCTCTCGCTTCCGATCACAGAGACGAACGATGGCGGACTGTACGGAGGACAATCCAGGACTGACCGGAGATGAAAAGTTTAAAAATGAATTTATTCGTAAATTAAACATTAGAAACGTCAGTGCTTTTACTAACAACACGTTTTAACATCGTAACACTACTCACTGGCCAACCAATTATAGAGCTGAATTATAGACAGAATTGTATGTGGTTGTAGACAGATCAAGAAACAAGAATATTTTAAATATCAAACATAAAATCAAAAAATTTACAAAAAAGAAATCCTCCTCTTGCTAACCTTCAAATTCAATTAAATATTTGACAGAGTCACCGTGAACCATAGCCACGACGACCGTTCCGTCGGACTTTGCATACAGCACCTGTCTTCTCTGAGGCCCGGGACAGACCGGTGACAAATATCCAGTGCTGTTAATGGTGGCGTATATCAAGCACCTACTAGGTTCTGTAATGTCATCTTTCTCATTATAGAGCACCAAGTCCCAAAGGCTCAAGACGAGGGTTTGAGAAGGCCTCACCTCAAAAGACCAAGGACATTTTCTGGATCCTTTCTTCGTCGTCCAGGTGAAGTAGCTAGAGAGTAGGCCGGACGAAGCAGTGACGGGGATTGGTCGATTATTCTGGCAGTGTACATATCCGGGATTGTAATCTGATATGGCGAAACAATCGAGTGACTATTTGATTTATATAAAATAAAAAAAACAAATATTTGGCACAAATAGTAAAATCAGGAAATAATAAAGACCAAAACTGATGTATTGTCTGTAAAATAGCAATACATGAAAGACATCCGGACATATATATATAATCTAATTTATATATATATATATATATATATACATATATATATATATTATTTTTATCTATGATTTAAATTGATTGTTTCCTACAAAATAAACTCACAAAATTTCAGAAAATCCTTCTTTTATATTTATTAAGATGTATATATATATATATATATATATAACACATATACATATAGCTCACACTGTTTGCAAGAGTACTTCATCTCCAGCCATCTATTCAAGTGTACAGGGCATGGATTAGGCTCCAACGCATCACTGTACTCAGCCAGAGGGCCATCGTTTTTTGTCAGGTTGCACGACGGAAGACCTGAGCACCTACTTTCCATGTATAAAGTCACGTCGACTCCACAGTTTTCTTCTTTTAATAACGGCTGGCTATCAATACAGGTGCTGGATTTGTACACACCTAGGTGAGCACTCCTGTAATAAAGCGTACAAAGGTAATATTTAATGGAACCGAGAAAACCAGTCAAGATAGACACACCTGTGTCTTGCAAAATTAACTCAAATCAGTTTCAAAATTATTTCTGAAAACTAATCAAATAATAACCATTCCAAAACTAAAGTCTGAGCGACCTATCCAATCTAAGAGTTTATACAAAACTCTGCTTTACAGCAAGCTAAAACTTAATAAACAAACTAGACCTCCCAGATATTATCTGCGAGAACAGTTCCAACTAGCACCATTCAGCTACCGGAGATACTCGATCAACCCAACTGACCATCGACCACTACCCGTCGACTTACGACAAATAGAAACACGAATACTCACTCGACGTAGATGACCGAATCCTGTGGACAGGACAACGTCTGCTTCGAGCAGACAGATATAGAGAATACATCTGTAAAAAAAAATTCATTTTCTAGCTTTAATTTTTTTATTTGAAAAAATAAGTATGAGTGTATCGTATTATTTTCTCTTAGCTTCATCTAAAAATACATTGGCCACTTAAATTAAATGTTTATCTGCTCAGCCAAAAAAAAAAACTCCACCAATCAATATGAACCGATAATTGAGACTAGTTAGAGGAAAGCGTAAGCTAATTTGAAACTTTTTTTTCAACTCCTACAAAAAGTTTCCCAACTCAGCATAATTTAATTTAAATGGTTTCAAATTGTAATTTGTGTTTTTCATCTTCTTTAATTAAAAATACAATTTATTTTACTTGAACTCCTAAAAATTAAATTCACTTTTACTAACCCACTATCTATTTACTTAATTTTTGTCATTGTGATAGAAACAGATCAGTATTTTAAAAAAATATTACACTCACTTAATCACCCTTTTTCTGTCGATAAATGGTAGGTGATGATGATGATGATGAAGAAAGAGCACATAGGGAGAGAACCGTAACATAATCATAGAAATCAAATGAAAGTAGAAAAAGATTTCAGCGTGAAAGAAATCATTCTCGTAACCATCATCATCAATCATCTTCATTATCATCATTATCACAGCAACTCCCAGAACCCGTTATTTACAAACTGGCCGGTAGACCAATTAGTAGATTAATTAGAATTATTACATAAACACACATTCAGTACTCTGCCTACAATTCACAATTCACATCTATCTCTATGGAGAAGTGCTCTGTAAACAATCATCAACTAATTGAGTCTCAACCACCATATCTCATTACTGGGGAGACCAAGCCATCGGATAGACAGGATAGCCAATCGGCAGAAACTATGACATTTAAATGCATGCAAATACACTTAAGCAGGAACGTCAACACTAATAGAGAATGCCTGGCATAGAGTTCAATAAGAGGGGGCAGTGAAGCATTTAACCCCCCCCCCCATGGACTTTGAATGAAGTGAGCCTCCTGACTTTGAAGTGGATTTTTATATTCCCCCCCTCCTTTTTACGACACTGAGGCAGGCAGGAACAGGATCGAAAATAAGCCACTTGCAATAGTGACTCTCAGGGCCGCTAACTCTGATAACCACCAGGGGGTTTATACACCCACCACCCCTATCAATATCTTGAAGCAGATCGGACAGACATGGAAGCAGATCGGACAGACACGGAAGCAGGAGAATGGGCGACTCATCTCTTTATTCAAACTGCACTGCAAGACTCCATATTATTAAAACTGCATTGTATTTAGAATAATTATTATTCAGCTCCATCGATCCGACTTGCTTTCTTACCTTGAGCAGATGTTTTAATGTTTTCGAATGCACTCCGAATAACGTTTGATACGACTAAACAAACCATTTTGGTCATGAAAAATAAAAATCAAACATCGACTTGAAGTGAAGCCGCTGTACAAAACGTTTAATTTTAGGTTTTACGAAGGCAGGCTCTCAAAGCTTTTAAAATGTTTTAAGCTTCTTCAAGTAACTATGTGGTTGCCACAATGCAAAAAAGTCGTTGAGTTTCAGAAACTCAAATGAAATGAAGAAATTTATTTTATACGTTGAAACAACGAACATGCAAAAACAGATGTCACAACCATTTTTTTTTTTCAAAAAAAATTTTTTTTTGGAGCACAGGAGCAAATACTGAAATGTATGTGTTTAAATATAAAACTGAGTTTGTTTATTATATTTTTTAATAAAGATATATTAGACTATGAAATATATTTAAGAAACAGGGCCCAACACATAATAGTTTAAGGGCCCACTGGGCTACCAGCTGGTCAACCACCTAACCAATCAGTCCACTCCTGAAATTATTCTAAATATCAAAAGTCAATCTCTATTTTTCAGATTCGTTCCTACAATGCCAAGACATAAGCAGTCTTCTATCATCCAGGTAATACTAACTGCCATCACATATTTAAAATTATATAATTTGATAAAAATCATTACTATTTTTAACACAGTAATTAAATACAGACTTTTGTGAAACTATTAAGTTAATTACTGTAAAATAAAATGCTGTTGTGTGAGCATCCACATCCAGCACAGCATACAGGAAGAGAATGGCTGGTTGGCCAACAATGTGAACAGCTACCTTCAATTATCTCCTTAATTAATTAAGCAGCCATTTTTGTTTAATTTCAGAACAAGTCAGAGCGAAAAGTCCAAAAATAATTTGTTCCTTCCTTTATGGGTTCTGTATAACTAAATTAATTAATGATGGTACCATCATTATTGTTCAGAAAATTTTATATATGATGAAATTTCTCAAAATATAGCTATTTATATCTTACACTACTAAAAGGTTAATGCCATTAAAAGATTGGAATGGAGAACATAATTAAGAAAATTTTTGACCTAAAGGACACTAGGGGATTAAGTGACACCATAACCATAAAAAATGATCTATTTCTACCATCTTTCAAGGTATAATCATCACCCTCAAAAAGTCAGAATTTCGTAAACGGAGAATCAATAAATGAAGTGCCATGAAATATTTCGTGCCCTGCACTGAAAGATCTCAACATAACATTATCAAGTATTGCCAATTCATGTGACAGAATCTAAAGAATTCTCACGCAGCTCAGATACAATCTATCTATACTATAACTATTTTGCTCTATTCCCTACCCTTTCTCCCCCCTCTCTCTCTCTCTTTCCGTTCTTTATCTACCTCCTTCTTTATTTCTTAATTCTCTCTAAAACATTCCGTCAAGGACGACACCTCTCACGATCACTTTCTCATGCCTACAAAACAAGGCCAACACTGCACGCCACATTCGACCTCTCTTGTACATCTATCTGTCTGTAGGTATGGTGGTGACACAACAAATAAAAGTTCTACAACATTTCTCAGAGCACACGTACAGTAAATAAGTACAGTAAATAAGCATGGCACATCTCCATCACCACCTATTAAGATAGGCCACAGAGAGTACACAAACACACACACACACATATATACACACACACAAGAACTATCGTGATAAAATTCCTTTAAAAGAGAGAAAGTAAACTTTTAAAAGTGGTCGATGACAGAAAAAAAGAGAGAACGGGAACGAATCGGTCCTGACCTCATCTCGACCTTGGGTTGGTTGATGATGATGATGATGATGATGATGGCTGAAGTGGAATTGACTTGATTCAATTATTCTTAATTCGTAGCTTCAGCTTTGCAGACCCGTTGATAAGTTGATAATAAACAACGAGCAAATGAAACTTGTTACTTCACTGCAGGTCTTACAACGATAAGGAATAAAGAAAAAAATCAAACAAAAAGAGCATTATTAAGTTAATAATAATAATAATGACCGTTTTTAATTGTAAACAATATATTGATTTATTAGCCGTATTATCAGTTATAATAACCCTTATAACTGATAATACAGCTAATAAATCAATATATTGCTTACAATTAAAAACAGTCATTATTATAATTATAATTATTACAATTCTAATACTAATTATATGTAAAATTCTTATGTAAGTTTAAATATATTACTTCGACCACCCAGTAAAAACGGAAAAGAGAATGTTATCATCATTATTCATAATGCTTTCCATACATAATAATCATAACTTATATTAATTCATAATCAAGGAAACCACACTCTCAACTTTTATTGAAAAAAATTCTTCCATTATGTGGTCAACTGAAAGATTTGTTATGGATCACACACGCACACACACGCCCGCACACACACAGTATATTAAGAACCAATACAATTAATTAATAGGAATTTATTTATTACTAGCGGGGTACCCGGCGTTGAACAGCTAATACCACAACTATAGAAATTAGTGGTAGTCAGCATGCTCAGAAGATTTAAACCATTCATCTCATTTCATCACCATAGCGGTCAATCAGCTCAAACATCGTCACCGTTTATAAAAAAGATGGAATACAATGAACTTATATTCGAATTATACGACAGTGGGAGAGTAGTATTGTGTCGTCTGTATTGTTGAGCAGCTGATGGCATGTTGCATGAATTGTTGTCGAGTGGATGGCGTGTTGCATGAATTATTGTCGAGTGGATGGCGTGTTGCATGAATTGTTGTCGAGTGGATGGCGTGTTGCATGAATTGTTGTCGAGTGGATGGCGTGTTGCATGAATTGTTGTCGAGTGGATGTCGAGCTGCTTCGATTGGTCCCTGGTTACGCAATGTGGCACAGAAAAAGGAAGGTTGTAAACTGAATTAATTATTTTATTGTTGCAAAACAGATGCCATGTTGCCAGTGGATCGAGCGCCACGGGTGGCAGATAGATAAAAGATTGCAAAGTAAACAACACGCTGGCTGAATGAATCGTATCGTTACAGATCGGATGTCATCGGATTAACTAACTACTGTTCGTTTTCAAGTTAAGTAGGCAGGGGTGGTTAAGTCTTGATAAGTAGCTAGCTAGCTAGCTGGTAGCTGGATTTTCAGTAGCATTGAGTCGACGTTATTATTATAATTATTATTCTCTGTTTACTTTTGTGTTTATTATTATTATTATTATTATTATTATATTATTATTATTATTTATATACTGTTGTTGTTATTATTATTGTTGTTGTTATAACATAATGGCTTGTAAACATGCAATTTGACATCGTTACTGGGAGTAGTAGATTGAGAGCAAAATGAAGGCTTAACAGTCAGCAGCAACCGAACGCGACTGTAATTATGTTGTTGCGCGTTCAGAGTACAATCTGTAATTTTCTCACGTGGATAAAGTTACGCCAGGTTTACATCATTATTTTGTAAACATCAACTACATTACTTCTTTTCAACAGCTATACAAAACTACACAATACTAAAAAAATCATAAATGTTTACATTACTTTTTACATGATTACATAATACTACGTTTTACATTTTTACATCACTTTACAATACGTTATACATTACATTTAGTTACTATTTCGACCCTTCTCATCTTAATAAGTTCTTATCAACTCTCATCAACACATGGCCTTCGTATCTTGAGAGAATTCAGTGTTGAGTGAGCAGCTTCAATAAAAATTCTTCAAATCCAAGAAAACCATTATATTATAATATTACTTTAAAACTGTAGAGTAATTATTACTTTATTACTAATAATTATTGTCATGATGTGCATCGTCGATAGTATGATTTGCTGGTCAGAGCACATTCATCTTCTGCTGCAAGGATGGTAATGTGATGCTTGTTTGCCATCATGTGGTTTGTAAGTGCATTCCGTATAAATCAATTTATACAAAAATCTATCAGTTGATCAGTCCATTTATGAATAATTTAGTTAACAACCAACCAATTTACCGGTAATTCAGTTATTAATCAATCAATACATCCACAAATCAGTTGATCAATCCATTTATGCATAATTTAGTTGACCAATCAATCAATTTAATGGTGATTCAGTCACCTAATCAATCAATTTATCCACACATCAATCAATTCGACTTAGAAAGAATTAATTATTTTAATGCATGCCTATTTTTAACCTCTGTATGCATTAAAGAGATAATATTAACCACAGCTGAAAACGAAAGACAACCTCATCATCATTAGATTATCATCATAAACACCTGCTTGCAGGGCATGAAGTTAAAACCACTACTACCCATATGACTTTTTGGTAGATAAATTTGTTGACATTAAAAAAAATTAAAATGCAACAAGTTCATAGCTCCTATTTGTGAAAGAACAAAAACAAATATAAGGCCTACCGAAGCCCGACAAACGGACACACATCGGACAAATGGACACACGGACACACATCGGACAAATGGACACACGGACACACATCGGACAAATGGACACACATCGGGAAATACAAATACGAAAAATAATTTAAATATTCAAAGTTACAGAACTACAAATTCGACAACTACAACTCATTGCTAACAAACAACCATTCAGCTTGCCCAACTCCGAGCTGAAATGCCTACACATCAGCTGTTGAGTACGTTTCAATATCATTATTTATGCAGAAGAAATCTACACTAGAGATAGGAATTGAACTTAAAATCTAAAGTTCCAGTACGGTTCGACCGTGATTGGATTCGGAGTTGGCGGAGATCCAGAGATGGACATGGGTCTATTTATGGGCGAATCAACCCAACCCGACTGAAAAATTTAATTTTCCAGCCCAACCCAACCCACAGTTAAAATGTTTTTTTCAATTAAGGATTTTTTTATGTTATTTCAACCCAACGTTTTTGGAAGTCTTTTATAATCTTTCAGTTACAAAGACATCCGAAAGATTTTAAGAGACCTAAAAAATAAGAAATCTTAACTTTAACGAATTCATCCGTGGGAGACTTACGAGTCACAATCAATCTAAAATCTTATCACTGACTGACATGTCATCACTTTCAACGGCCATTGTTGTTATCGAAACGAACTTGTTGGCGACCCTTTCATTAAAAACTAAAAACAGCACAGTTTAAACGGTTTTCCAATATCAAGCAGCAAAAATAAAACGCTGGAGTTATTACATCAACTTACATCTAATTGAGATGGAGAGAAGCAGTATCATCAGACAGAGGCAGATCGATGATTAGTATGATTACTGCGCAAACATTACCGGTTTAAACCGGTCTTGGCACTAGTTGGCAGTAGTTGGCACCATCCGTTATAAATAAAATAAATAATATCAATAATAAGAAAGACATTCATAATCATCAACATCATCATCATCATAGCTGAGGAGGTCAAGCTATTAGACATCTGGACTTTGTTACATAAACAGTTTCGGTTGGCGCATATGATTTTTTCCCTTCATATAGTCCTTTTCTCCAGGTGTTTTAAGACTATAATGGCAGAAGGTAGGAAATACCTAGGAATTTCCTGTTACAGATATCCTAATGTGATCCTTCTTTTTTTCTTACCTCTTTCTTCACCCAGGCTTGAGACTGCCTCGCATTAAGCAAGCGAGGCGAAATTTGCACAGATGTTGGTGATGAAGACCATAATGATGTCTTGATGGGGTGTGAAAAAAAGCATCCAACCATTTATTAGTGTGCATTCTAGAACTTCCTTCCTCACTTTAGTTAAGCAAAGCAGCATTCGAACACAGCCACAGCAGCGGCACACCTTCCAAACCAAACAACAAATTGGAAGTAAAAAAAAAAAAATTAGAGCATCTCGCATAGGTAACGACAATAAATTAATTAATTAATTATCTCAGCTTCAACAACTCCAGGACAAAGAAGTTTTAGAGTTCATCGGTTGTTTCAATTGTTTACAGAAGATCATGTTTCAGAGGCAGTGAGACTTTTTAGGAACTTTTTTGTTGTATTAGTATTCATGATGAATCTGCAATTAATATTCTTCCCCCCTTCTCTCTCTCTCTCTCTCTCTCTCTCTAAACTTTTCTTCCTTTGTTTAACCACGTTCAAATCTCGTTTTCTGAGCAAACAAAGATGCACTGATGATGTTGTTGATAAGTAGGTCGGATTCTTCCGGCTCAACAACCGGTTCACAAAAACACTACAACGTATCGAATTGTAAAAGATCTCTTTTTCGCTTTTCGATGGAAAAAAATAGAAGGAAGAACAAAGAACAAGTCTGACGTGTGTTCCGCTAAACGATGACTGGAGATGATGATGATGATGACGGTGATGATGATGATTACGGTGATGATGATGCGGTGGTGATGATGATGATTGCCTGACAGGCAGACGTTAATGTAAACAGGCGAAAGAATTAATAGCATCTAACAGGAGCAAAGGTACTACTGATGCGATGTAGCCAATATCTATTAATGTAATTCTAGAATGTAACGGAACTACAGTACAGTACATCGCCATCATCAGTGTTTTTAATGCATATCATCATCATCATCATCATCCTCAACAACATCTCCACTACCATCATCATCAACACCACCACTATTTTTATCATCATCACAAGCATCCTCATCACCAACATGTCAAGCACCTTCAACAACAGAATCATCAGTAAAAAAATGTCCATAGCAGACTAGAGTACAATAAATTCCAATTTGATCTACCACAATATCATACTATTATTAATTCATGCTTCATAACCATTAGAGTTGAGTCTTGTGTAAGATGTTTAATGAGCACACAATAAATTTTACCTGATATCTGAGATATTCCAAAAAGTGTTAACATTGTAAAGAAAAATATCAATGCTCAGAATTAAAAGTAACATATGCTGATGATGAAGATGCAAATAAACATTAACTGAGAGAATATTGGATTGGAGACTGTCATCATTATTATGCCATGCTGAGAACTGCCTCAGTTAGTTAATTAAACAAACAATCACAATTTGTATTTTTAGCCTTTAATTTATGTGGTTTTCTGTTTTCCAGAATGTTTAAACACATAAATGTTTTTTTTCCTTTAGCTTGCTGTTCATGTTTAAAATTCCAACACCTCAACAAAACAGCTGTTATAAATATTTTAATTGCTTATTCAACTCTGTAACAGTTTCATAGTCTTCGGTAAATTTTCAGTGAAACATTCAGAATAAAATTAGAAAATCCAACTAGCTAGATGAAACATCTACTGAATTACTAGATCTAACAGTTGTGAGATTCAACCATCCATATTAGAAAGTAAATTTCAATTCAAAGTGTCTTAAATAAGATAATAAATGTCATTTATTACCTCATTTAAAACATTTTGAAGTCAGTTTATCTTCTAATTTTATGTTGTTTGTTGTGGCATAATAAATAAATAAATAAATGTTGTGGCATTTAGCAAAGAAATAAAACAAGAAAGTCCCAGTATCAGTACTGTATTAACTACTATTATTATTTCCTAACTCATTTTATTATTGAATTCAACTACTAATTCAATAAATCAACTAAATAACTATAAGATATATATGCCACAACCAGCAACATTTGACCAAAGAAACAGCCTTAAAGGAAGGCAATCTACTTTAGACTACTTAGAGTACTTTAGACTTTAGAGACTAACTAACAAATTGACCAAAATAAACAAACAAAGCTTATTTGAAAACGTTTGGATGTGTTATAAAATAAACTTCAATTAAAACTGTCTCAAATGAAATAATAAATGCCATTTATTACCTCATTTATATTATATAATATTGTATTATACTATAAAATAAGCATTACATACCTTGTGTGTTGTCAGCAAAAGCTTGGCAGACAATTGAACAAAAAATACAAATTTTAAAAAACATAATTTCTTGCAGATTAATAACTACAGTTTTAATGGCATAGAGAGAAATTTAACTAAGCGAATTTCAAGTCACGCCGCCTGAACCCGATCACGCAAGCGGCGACCACGAAGAAACCGCAAATAACTCTACTATCGACTCTACCAACAAGCGCCATTACCGTTCGATCATTTATCTTGTTGAATTGACAACAAGGTTCGAACGGAGAGAGAGGCTGGCCCGTTACGATCCCCTCTAGACTATCCAATTATCTTTTGTTTTTTAGAATACAATATATATGTATGTATATATATATATATATATATATATATATATATATATATATATATATATATATATATATATATATATATATATATATATATATATATATATATATATATATATGTGTGTGTATGTACGTCATTGTACGTATGTGTGATTTATTTAAAGAAAAAGTTTTTCACTAATAACATAAGATGGAGGTCTTCTGAATATATCGACTGAAACTACTAAAAATTATTAATTGTAAAAATTGCATAGTAAATGGTGTGGTGGGTATTTGTTCATTTTCACTATCAGTGCATGTCACCGAAAACGAGTGATCGAAGGGCCACTTGGAACACCACAGCCGGTTATCCTGTCAGTGCTGGTGTTCTCCAGATTCAGATGTCGAGGAAACTAAAGCTAACCTAAATAATTAAATAGCATGTTGGCATAGGCAGCATTCATTTATTGACAAGTAATTTTCTTCAGAGTGAAATAAAATAACAATAGATGAGAACACAAGGTTGACAAAATCAGTATATAGTTATATACTACTATAACCACGAATCTTTCATCGACTTATGGCAATTTCCAATCTAAACAAAAACTGATAAATTAGAAACGAGATAAGCCGCGTGTTATATATGACATATATATATATATATTTGTACGACAGAAACAAGTCCAGCCAATCAACCGATTCACCAGATCATACAGGCCCTAGGGATGAAATTTGAACTTATTTTTGTGCACCAAGGTGTCGTTCAACATCGGTTGTGTGTCACACTTTGCAGATACATAGGAAGACAAATTACTAATCCTTCCTTCACAGATATCACCCCGTCGAGAAAGCCAGAAGTAACACGTTTGAAATACGTAACGTTATTTCAATAAAACTAAATCACGAAACACCCAAGTTACATAACAAGCGACTTATTGCGGCAGGTATGCAGTTCACTAACGTCTACCTAAATAACAACAATACATAGGCGTTTCTGTGGAACTGTAGGAGACGCTATACAAATTTCCATTGCATTACATTTCAAAATTATAAAACCAGAGTAGGTTCTTGCCAGCACAAACGCATCCACCCAGCTGCTTCGTTAACAGCAAGGCCCATATAAGTAAGCATGAGATGTCCCTCATGTCAAAGTCAAGACAACAACTCCAATCACTGAAATTATCCTTCAACATTTATATCTACAGAAAGCCATTTCTTTTCCCAAACAATCCCATACTTCAAACCATTCAACATTTTTCTTCTTTAAAAAAAATTAAAAGTTTACAAAATGTATTTCTATTAAAGCCAAAACCAAGAACATTTTTTAAATTTGCTAAAGTCAAAGTAATTTGTTATTTACGGTTATCAATCTAACAGAGATGAACATATAGCAAAGTTCATTCGGGTTTAGCGACCGTCGAGCACGACTATCTTCTTCGTTCTCTTTTTATACATAATTCTGTAGCCGCACTCGCGACACCTGAAAGGAGCTTTCTGCGAGATTTCATTTTCTTGATGACACTCTCCGCAGATGTAAACCATCGGAGTGGGCTTGGCTGTCCCGGATCCGTGAGCTGGCGTGGCCAATCCATCTCTAGGGGTATCCATCCTCTTAAAATGGGATGTTCTTGAAAGACTGATAACCAGCAAGCTAAAAGCAACAAAAATATAATACATTTCTGTACGATTTCTTAAACACAATTCTTTTATCAATGTAGCATGATTTATTTACAGGTCCGACCATACCATACAGTACTTGTATATGGTACCGAACATACCATACAGTACTTGTATATGGTACTGACCATACCATACAGTACTTGTATATGGTACCGACCATACCATACAGTACTTGTATATGGTACCGACCATACCATACAGTACTTGTATATGGTACCGCACATGATAGAACATATTGATTTGAACTTATTTTCTGAGATGTTTCCAAGTGTTATAACTTAAACCAATGAAATGAAAATCTGCAGAGAACCTTAAAGTATGCTTTTGTAGTGTTATTAGTTATTACAAAATATTCTATTATGACAAATGCTATGGATACCACAACATGGTAAACTGATTCAAGGATTCATTTGTATACAAATTAGCTATTGACAGTGCACCCCAAAAACAGTACATTTACTGTCAATAGCACAAATGGCTATTGAGAGCATATCATCAAAAACATTGAAAATCTCTACTGTGGGTGAATTTTCTAACACATGAACTAACCAGCTTTATAACATCACAAATTCGTGCAGAAAAAAACCAAATTGACTCTAGTAGGAAATTTTATGCCTAATTCAAATATGTTAAAATATTTTTATAAAACCCTGAGCTCTAGGTTAGAGATGCTAATAATCAGGCCCACCATTTTAAAATTTTTGCATCGAAAGACAAGAAATAAATAGTAAAAATTGCAATAAATTTGTGCAAAAAAATCGTTATCAAATCTTGTAGTATATTTCTAATAAGTAAATATATGTAATGACAAAAAATTCAGCTTTAGGCGACATAAGCAAAAAAACCATATAAATTCTCTTGAAAATCCATACATATTATAGCTGGGAAGAGTGTACACAAAGTTCACATTTGAACTGTTTAGCAGCCATTCTTCCCGTGCTGGACAAACTTTTGTGCAGACCCCCTGGACCCAACGGAGGCAATCTTTGCATCGGACATAGAAATTGTCTTGGTACTCTTGATGACGGTACAACCATTCATCCAACATATCCTCAGAAGAGTTTAGAAAATCCTTCTAGATGGCAGCTCGTATATCACAGGGATTAAAGATTGATGCTCCTAGGTCAATGTTTTTCATGATGTGCATGAAAAAAATTATCCAATTCCAATGGCCAAGTTGTTTTGCATGAACGGGAATACCAGTTGGCTTCCAGACACATTTTTCTTCTCCACCCATCATAAAATTGCAATTAGTCAGAACCCATAAGGTTGTAGAATTGAATGGTTTGTTCTCGCGAGTCGATAATTGTTAGTGTGATGCGACTTTTTTTAAGAATAAGAAAAAAAGTGATTCCCTTGGTAAAAATTGGGACCTTAAATATTGGACTTTGGGTTATTGCAGCTGTTGAAAGTTTGCAATTAACTTTGTCAATGTAGCCTCCCTCTTGAAGTAATCTAAAGTCCTATTTGTAATCCACTTTTTTGGCTCCGGTGACAAAAATGGACTAATTCTAAACATAATCCATTCCTTCGACATATCGTTATCTCGCTATTTAAGTCAACATCTACGTAATACTTGTCGTTTAATACGAGAAAATCAGCAGGAATTTTCATTGGTTATCGGCTGGCAGCTCGGCATCCCAGCAGGAATCTTTATTGTTACAAAAGTAGTTAAAATATGACTTTATCTTCAGATTTAATTTATCCAACTGACTCATCTGCCAACTGCCGCTTTTTCGGTGTAGGAAGAATTTTAAACAAAACCTCTGTTGTAGCAGCTTTTAACACCATTTAAATAATTGTTTTCCTCAAGCCTGCTGGGTTTCGCATACCGAAATGATGCATTTTCAACAGGACTATTGCTGAATCTTTTTTCATCAGGATTGGTAAAAACTGTCCATAGCGGGATGAAGGCTACACACTTCCGTAAGACTAGTTCCCCATATTGTTTGTTATAAAACATGTTCTATGGTGAATTGTCTTGCTCTGCAGTAAAGACTCAAGGATTTTTCTCACGTGAGTGTTGTATCTCCAATAAAGATGGCTGTTCTTGTTCAGAGTATTGGAAAAGCTTCCAGTTTTCATCTTTCAGTCAGATCATAATTGGAAATATCTGCTGTTTTGATTACTTCTGGTTGTGTAGTCTCCTAATCCCCTGCAAACATGTCAAGTACAACAAAAATGTTGGAGTTTATAAACGACGTAAATAAAACATCCAAAAAGGCAAGCATATAAGTGTCTAATAATGTGAATAACAATATATTTTGTTTATTATCTTTTGTTGCTAATTCCATGAACCCAATACTTTCAACTCTTTCAGTTGTTTCAAACAAAATTTTATGCCATGATGTACTGTAAATGACTGTAAATGGATTCGAATTTCAAATAGGCTGAGAAACTTATTTTCGCAATAATTAAACTTGCTTATCAGTTCTTCACAAAAACAAAGCTGTTCACCAACTTTAAATAAAGTACTGCTCAAAGTCAAAATGAGTATTTCCCTCATTCCTAAATGTTTTAATTTTTAGAGCTTTAGGGCAGGCCCTATACTGTCCTGCACTAAATTACATTACACCTCACTTTACACACTCAATTACATTACACTTTACACACTCAGTAGCTGTAGCTTGCGGTAATTTTGTTTACTTTCTATTTACGCCATTACGGAGTACTAAGCTTAAATTAAAAACACTAAGAACATCATATTCGGTCCGGTTTAAACTCACTTTTTATAATTCAAGGAAGGAGAGAGGTTGGACAAAAACAAGAGCCACGCTGAATGACTATACTACTAAACTTACTAAACGGAAAATAGATCACAAATAGTGTTGAGCGTTATTTACGGCTATTTTTTTTTCTATCGTTTCTATATTAATAACATAGACACTAAAACGCCAAATAAATAAATGCAATAAAAATACAATAAATTTAATTAAAAAAATACAATAAACGTAATTGAAAAAATACAATAAATTTAATTTAAAAAAATACAATAATTAAAAAATTTAAAAAAATATTGACTTTTGTTCAGAACGGACATTTTAAATTTGTATGAAATGAATGGTATTTATTTGAAGGAAAGATTTGGCTGCACTTTTTAGATCTAGTGGCAAACCATCATTGCTGCAATTTATGTGCTAACGCAGCCAGCAGGAGTAAAAAAGTAATGAGAATAATTAAAAGAGCTACATTAGGCAGTAGAGATGGGAATCGAATCCAAAATTAAAAATTCGAGTTCGGTTCGACCATCTTTGAATTCGGATTCGGTTTGGGTTCGGTTACCCTTGGGTTCGAGTTCGGTCGCCTTTGAGTTCGAGTTTGGTTCGACTTCTGTTGGGTTCGAGTTCTACTTTTATTGCATTCGAGTGTGTCCGTAAGATTTGTTTGAGTTTAGCTGGAAGTGTGATGTGATGCCTGATACTCAAGTTCAGTTCATTTTCATAATTAATTTCACACAAACTACACTAATTTTATAGTACAGTAATTCAAACAACATTTATTAAAAGGATTATTTTAAAAAATCTTCGCGCCCTCAAGATTTCGCTGAATCGCCGTCTCTGAAAGACGAATGCTTTCCTTCTTTTACAGAGATACAAAAGCAAACAAAAGTAGTCAAAAAAGTGTTTTTAAAGAAGATTTGCTTCATACCGCCACTTTATTTTTTGTCTTTTCTAGGTTTACTTTTCTTGAAATACTTTATATTGAATTTTAAGTTGGGTTCGAGTCTCGAGTTCGGTTGAGTTTGACCGTCTCTTAGTTCGAGTTCGGTGCATAAAAATTTGGGTTCGTTCGAAATGCTAAAATTATAGGTTCGAGTTTGAAAAGTTCGGTTCCATTCCCATCTCTAATAGGCAGAGATAAGAATTTATTTCTAGAATTGTATACGTCACTTGTATAAGGCCACACTCGCTTTTAAACAGCCGTGGTTAGCTGGATTTGTACCAACTGGTGCCGCTACTCTTCAGTGAAGTG
Source organism: Erpobdella octoculata (assembly GCA_963978895.1). Lineage (NCBI taxonomy): Eukaryota > Metazoa > Annelida > Clitellata > Hirudinida > Erpobdellidae > Erpobdella > Erpobdella octoculata. The sequence goes on along the minus strand of OZ022245.1, from coordinate 3,556,431 downwards.
GAATACGTCACCCTAGAAGTAAATCTAATATCCGAGCAAAAGTTTCGCAGGTTCGCATGAAAAACGTATGCCCAACTGCATGGAAAATTATCCGACCTGTAGCAGAAGTGTGCGGAACAACAAATATCTACATCTAAACTTCTGTGCGCACATATAGAGGGGCCTGGTTGAGAATAAATAATAAAATTGACAACAAAAATTCAGTTTCTATAATTAATATAATTTGTTATTCTGTTTTCAAACATCATTATAAACTTATATGCAAATTTCGATGGAATCGATTTAACTACAGTGGAAAAACAAATCATATTTTCACTGCAACAATATTGAGCTTGCCATGTTGCTGGCAGATTTAAGCTAAAAAAAATTGCCACTCGACTGTCTTGCCCATTTTGAATCACGCCGGCGTCACCAGCGTCCACGGGCTGGGCCTATAAATTACTGCCGGTAGTTGTAAACCAGGAAGTGACAGAAAATGAGATTCTTGGTTTAATAATCTTTTAGGGGCGAATCATCCAGAGGGAAAATCGTCTAGGGAAGGGGCAAAACTTCCATGGTGCGAAACGTCTGGAAACCAGTGAAAGGAGGGGGTGCCAAGCGGGGTTGTTAGGAATTTTTTTCCAATTTAATGTTAGATTTATAAGTTGTAACATATACTCCGTGGGCATGTCAAAAACATCACTGAATCATCATTATAGAGTGCCTTGTATAAGGTACTCTATAAATATTCACATTGATCGATTGTATGATTTAGGCAGCAATTTAGAGAAAGTTGGTCAATAATTAAATTGAACTAACAATTAGAGCAATATGGCATTTTAAATGTCATGGCGTGCCGATCGCAACAGCATAATACGTAGTTATGAAAATAAACTGAAAAAGCAATTTTTACTGAGTAGAAATACATTTAAAATAAGTCGAAAGCGTTTAAATTTATTTGAACAATGACTCAATCATTGGACGTAAAGAATGACTGGGTTAACTTCTGGTTTGAAAGGATTGTGCTCCAGCAACCAATCTGCCAGCCAAATCTGTGTAAAAAACATGACTTTTAAAATAAATAACACTGTTAATTCAAAAATTTTTTTGCATGAACTCAATAAAATATACAAAAAATATGCAAAGAAGGTAATTCTAAAAACGGAATCGTTCTCACAACAGTTTTTATAACTTTAGAGCCAAACTTGGTGGCTTTTAAAACGCAACTCATCCTAACTTTTTCACTCCCACTTTTTTTATCAGACCGACAAATTTACTTACCAATGGATTAGATGGCTTGATATAACTGAGGGCTTTCAAGCCTTGAACAAGAGTCATGTTAACCGACTTGGATAGAAAGCTTTTGGCTCCATTTTCACTTAGAAGTGGTTCAATCACTCCTACGAATAAGTTGAAACACCTAACTAAATATACAGTTAAACATTTTGGCATTCTTACAAAATAAACATTTATTTATAAAAAAAATTGTGGTTAATAATAAGATACCACAAATGATTTTTTATCATGTTAATTAGAAATATTAGTTTATTAGAAACAACCGTAACCAACTGTCAGGGAAGAAATAAGCAATTTCTCTGAGGGCTTCAGTGCTTCCTTCACTGCCGTGGACTGCATTTCTCAAGTCATCGCTGCCGTATATGGCTCTCAAGCTTTGATATAATATATTAGATAGGTGACGTTTTGGCTCACCAGTTTAGGCGCAGAACGTTTAGGCGCAAGAATTTTCGGCACTTTTTGTTGCTCAAATTTATAGAAATGCTTGTTTTTGTTTGTTCATAAATATAATTTATATTTTTTGCAACTTTATTCTGAGGTTAGAACACCGCACACACACAAAAAGTTCTTTATTAAATTATCATGAGTAATTGGTTTTAATGTTGATAAAAACACAAAAGGATAAATGTAAAAATCTGTGTTAATGAATATTATAAATTTGTAGACCAGTCTTGCTTTTATTTGCACGGAAAATAATCAGGGTTAATAAAAGGTGAGAAGTTCTTTAAAAAAAATCTGAAAAAGTACCCACGATTACTCCCACCCTTGGTTATCAGCTGTTTTAAAAGGAAAACATGTATAATAACTTAAAGAAATTTTGGAAAAGGTACCTAATATTACCCCCCTCTTCCGGTCATCAGCTATTTTAAGAAGAAAAGGTGTATAAGATTGATTTTTAAAATTTTTTTTGAATGTGTGGGTTTTTAAAACATTTTGTCTCCCAAACGTTTTGCTGAAATAACACTCTTTTCATTCCAAAATCTGAATGAAACACTGTAAATAATAGAACTAAAGGACTGCCCGTTTAAAAACCAAGGATTGATGTTTTAAGATTATGATGAACATGTAGTGAATTAATTTATTTAAATTAAATTTTTTTACTAGTTTAAAGCTGTTTACAGTTTTAAAAATAGTTATTTATTTTTTCAAATCTTTATAATTTACCCAGAGTGGGTCAGACACATTAAGGTGGTTAAGTGGTTACCTACATTTTCAAATGCACTTATTGCATTTATTTTTTCTTTTCGCCAAAACGTGTTCTCTGCCCAAACGTCATGCTTTGTAAAAAATCATTTGAATAAAGAAGGTTTGTAATTTGTGATAGATTTCAATCAAATAAATTATACAATATACAAATATAAATACTAGCTCTAATCATTCTTTTTGCATGTTTAACACATATAAATCACTAAAAAGCACATATTTTGAAAACCTGTCAGGATTTGATTCTTTAGCCCTGTAAGAGTTTGAAGGACCGATGATGCTGAGCCATCTGTTGATAGCATTCCGTCTGGACAGCAATAGAACTCTACTTATGCCGTTTGTTAAAAATTTTACCAGATCTTTTAGGTAAGTTTCGTTTGGATAACTTTTAAAAAACTCTACAACATGCTCCTCGCTTAACTTCAAACTTTTTCTCTGTACGAAAAACAAAACCTCAAAGGATTAGTTTTAGTTTTAAAATGTCATTCAATGAATCAAGTTCAACACTATTGACACTTGACAGTACGTTCACAATAAGAACAAGTAAATTAAAAACGAATTTTTAAAACCAATGCTCTTATATGTAATTAAAACACAAATTTTGCAATCAATTTTTTCTTATATTACTCTTTTATTTTATATTAAAGTCGAAATATCTTAATTATATCGAAATATCGAAATTAATTAAAATTAACTAAATTAATTGACTTACTGTAAAACTAATAATTGAATATTGCATTGTCTTCTATTTTGAGCATGTATGCAAAATTTGAAAAAAATCTATCATCAGGAAGTGACTCAAAAATTGATTGCAAGATTTGAAACAGACAGAGAAACAGACAGACAGAGAAACAGACAGACAGAGAAACAGACAGACAGAGAAACAGAGACGACGAGTTAATAAAAGCATTGGTAACAAAAGATAAAGTCCATTGCTATTATTCTAAAAGAATCAAGTTCATTGCTATTATTCTAAAAAATAACGTTCTTTAAATTATTCTAAGAAATTACGTTCTTTATAATTATTCTAAGAAATTACGTTCTTTATAATTATTCTAAAAAATCAAGAGGTTATTACTATTATTATAAAAGAATCAAGTTCGTTGCTATCCTAAAAAAATCTAATTCATTGCTATTATTTTAAAAGAATCGGGTTCATTGCTATTATTCCAAAAGAATCAAGTTCATTGATATTATTCTAAACAAATTAAGTTTATCCATATTATTATAAAAGGATCAAGTTCATTGCTATTGACAGTACGCTTACAATAGCTATTGACATTGTGACACCTAAAACAACTGAAGAAGTTGAAAATTACTTCTGTAGTCGCATTTTTAACGCAATAACTAACCAGCTTCATAACATAATTTTTAAACTGAACATTCCAAAACTACGAACAGTGGGAGTGCAGCCATTTTAATAAGATTCCTAACAGGGGCTTAGTGCCTTAGTTGCGCCAGGCTTATATATCCGCTAAGAATTATATGCGGAGTATTCGAAATTAAATCCCAAAAAAATAAATAGGTATACTTGAAGAATTGAGAAACCATTCCTTAGAATAATATCTTCAATTTCATCGTGATATTCTAAAACATCTGGTTTTAAAATAGCCAGTGTCATTTCGACCAGAATGTGCGGCTCATTCCATTCATGCAGTTCATTTTGGCAGTTATCATCCGTGACTTCCGCTATATTTTCTCCGATATTCATTTTGTTTCAATATTTACGTTACCTAAACACCGCGTACAATTAAAATATTCATCAGATCAAAGCGCTAAGCAGACTGCGATACGAAAAGCGTCGCGTCCGTGGTTTTAGTTTAAAAGTAATATGTATTTTTTAGATTCAAAATTTAACCACATCTTAATATAAATGGCAAGAGATCTGAAAATGGTGTTTAACATTAATTATTTTAGCTGTAAGCACTGAGTTATGCAGAAAAAAATAAAGGGAGGGCCAAATGGAAGGGTCTTGAGGTCACTTGAGGACGGATGACTTTCAGCACAGGTTGCATTGCCTCATAAGGAGAAGATAGGTCGAAAGATTTTTTATCACACGCAAAGTGTTTTTATTAGAGCGGCAAAATAATCACGATTAATTCGTTAAATTAACCATGGACTTCTACTATATATAGTTGCTATTATATAGAAGTCCATGAATTAACGCTACAAAATTTACGCGCATTAAAAAAATTAACGTCGTTAAATATTTTAACGACTAATCTAATTAATGGCAAGAAATACGCTCTTTTGAACTACTTGCTGGACAGTTTTCTATTGTGAAAAATTGAGTCACCCGCAAAGGGGGCCATGGCAGGTGGATCCCCCATAAATAATACGCCAGTGGTTTATGAAGACATAGGCTAAAACTGTTTTCTTAACAGATAATAATTAGAATACATTTGGACAATTTTCTTACTTTTCAGTTGGTTGTTACTCAAATTTTGCGATGGTGGCTGGGTTCGCGTTCTATCCATCTCGATACTCCCGAATTCCTTAAATTTTTGTCAACTTTGAGAGTTAAAACTCAATTAATTAGCAATTATCATATCTAATACATATTCTTTTTAGGAACAAGTAACATTCTTCTAACTTAAAATTGGCCATCACCGTGAGAATTGCGAATAGTATACCCATAGATATCTATGAGTATACCGATGACTTATAATATTGGAGCGGATCCCCGTTATTTACTTTCGTTATGTCGTTTTTGAATAACGATCTAGAATCTCAGATGCGTCGAACTTCAACACCCAGGTCGTTCTCGAGAAGACAGATCGTGGGAATTTTCAAGTAAAAAATGGTTTGATTTCAAGCGATCACCTGACAGATATTTTCGACTTCGATCATGGCGGCTGCTTCTATTGTTGAGAGCTCAGTCAGATACCGGGAAGCCAACAAAAAGGTTTCCGTCTTTCTCGTCTATTTTGTTTATTTATATTAATTAGAATTGGCGAGCATAAACTTTTTTTTAAGGAACATTTGTCATGGAATATTAATTTAATCTAACCATTGAAAGATTTTTCAAGGTTTTTCTAAAACAATTTTGATTCATTAATTATTATAATTATTAATTGCTGTCTCACTTAACTAATTCTTAAAGCTACTACTGGGAGAGTTTGATATTTAATATTCTAGTAGAATTGTCATTTAATATTCAACTTGAATTATTATTTAATATTCCAGTTAAATTATTATTAATATTACAGTATTATTATTATTAGTACTAGTACTATATATTTCATGATGATTATTTTTTTATATTTATATGGACTTCTTATTTGATATATTTGTTGAATTATTTATTATTTTAGTGGAATTATTTTATATTCCTGTGAAATTATTTGATATTTTCAGTGGAAAGACAGATGGTGCGTATTGAAAAAACCCTCTCCGGTTGCAGGTTAGCACACGTTCATCCACGAATTTGGTGGTTTTTTAATATTTATGATGAAACTCAAGTGTTATTTGAGGTTTTTGAGACAAAAATGGGTAGAAAAAGTTGCAGTGGAGCGAGGGCTGTGTATGTATTTGAGGCGCTTAAGACAATTTATTTAACCTATTGCGAAAACGAAACATCATTTTTAGTATTTTCGTATGGTAGTGACCATTAATGGGTTAAAGAAAGGTTAAGATCTTGAGATTGTGTTTCCAGTTTATTGTAGATAAACTGGAAACAAGGTCCAGTATGCCTGCTCAATAGACATTGGACATATTATATTAAATACCTGAATATGGTATATTTACTAATATTTAGGTTTAATATTCTTTGGTGATTGTTTATATTAAAATTATTGTAGTATCGTGTTTTCATTCAACTTTTCAGACTGTTTGAGCGTCGTGCTGTACAAAGATCACGGAAAAGCGTCGGTCAAGTCGAACCTGACCCTGGACGAGTTCTGCGGCATCGACACGACGCAAATCGACGGAGAGAAGTTCGTCTTGTCCGTCGTCTGCTGCAGTAGGACAGTGTCACTTGCTTTCAACACCAAGGAGCTCAGGGACCAATGGAGGGAAAAACTGTTCCTGAACTTCGGTGAAGGTTGGTTGACGTAACTGCTGAAGTTTTGGATAACGGCAGTCCATCGATGTGACATTTTGTAGGTCGTTTTTTTTTTTTTTATATAAAGTAAGACTTTTTTAAATTTTTGCTTGTTTGGTTTTTCTTACGCTCACCGGCGGTGAAATGTTGCGACACATAACATTTCAGACATTCGCTTCGAAGTCGAACTCACACACGGCCTGTCCTCGGAACTCAAATCTTCCAGCAGCGCGACTAACGTCTCGACGGCCGCTCAACACTGTCATCACCACCACTTCAATTCCTGCAACCTCTTCATGACGCCGTTGCGTCTGTCCCTGACGACGACAGCTCACGGCTCGGGATCCTCCCTGAAGCACCTTTGCTCTTGGAAATACACTGACCTAAGAAAGTGTGGCCCGCTTGGGGAAAACGTTTACGGAATTCAAGTCTCCATGAAAGAGGGTGGGTGACGTTTGTTTGTTGGTGGTTGAAATGCAACTGGTCTTAAATCAGTAGTGTTACTGTTTATAGTCACTCCTAGTATTTTTTGGTTCTTATTATGATGCCGATTAAAAATTTTTTTTGCATCTTTTCTCTCCAGGCGAGAAAAATTACGTGTTCAGGACATCGAAAAGTGTGGAAATAGATAAAGCCCTAAAGAATAGAGTGAACTCGCTGATGCAGTCGTGCGGACTGTTTGAGCAACTGCTGTGCTCCGTAGCTGGTATTTTAGTTGTTGCTTACCGTGACTTTTCATCAGTTTTAACTGTTAGTGTTACTGGTATCTTGTGGGGGTTATTCTACTGAAATGTTCTTTGTTCTGAAAGTTTCGACCAGTTTTTAATGTTGAGATGTTTCATTTAAATTCGACTGTAGATTTATCATTTTAAACATTTTGATTTCAAACATTTTTTTACCAGCGACGAATACGAATGCCTTTGCAACATCTGCTTCCAATCCTTCCACCCCGACACTGTGCACCTCTTCGGACTCGACCCGGGTTCCTCGTCCGGTGGACAGGCGGCTCTCCAACCCCAACTCTCGCTTTCCATTCAGAAGCTACGGGTTTTCTCAATCCATAGATAACTCATTCGCAAGCCCCCCTTGTGGCAATCTCCTAGGTGGTTGCCTTGGCTCGGTCAGCCAGCAGAGCCTGATGAGGCACTACTCTGAGTGCAGTCTGAATATGTCCGGTGATAGAGCTTTACCCAGAGATCCAGAAACAGGCAGCATGGTTCTTATGGGTGCCACTGCAACCGCCAGTTGCTCAGCTTTTGCAAAGGAGTCAAACAGAGAAATGTCAAAATCTAATTATGTGAATTTCGACGGCAAAACAACCGGGGAGTCTCTGACCAACGGGCCGTCCGTTTATCTTCAAAACGACGAAGAAGACAAACGGGGCCTGGTTCGAACACTCCCTCCAAAGGGCTGCACTAATCTGAGGTCTTTGTCGCAACATGGTGGTGGAAAAGAGATTGTAAAACCTAAATATGAAGAGATATTTTATAACGAATCTTCCAGAAGCAGGGTTATGATGAATGGTGGGTTTTGTGGTGCCAATGCGTTTCGTCCCCTTCCTTATATAGACATGAGCCAATACGACGGTGAGCCGGATGAGGGCTACTTATACTGGGTATCTGAAAGTGCTGGGCACTCTAGTAAGTCGCAGTCGAGCTATGTCAACGTTCAAGGTATGGAGATGAAACATGAAGGAAGAAGAAATTCGGGGGAGTACCTGAAGCCAAAAAAGAGTTCACTTCATTTAAGAAACAGTAGCTATGTCAATGTGTCCGGTGTAGAAGAAATGAAGAAAATGATCAAAACCATGGCCGAGGAAGAGACGGAGGCAGACAAGAAGGATGCTGCTATCGAAGAAGTCAGAACGACTTCTGGTTTTGATCAGAACGTTACGAGTGATTACATCCCACTGAGCCAGTTGAGTAGTGACAAAGGTGATCTGGTGATTCACGAGACCTCTGAAGACTCGCAGGTTCTTGAACTCATTCCCTACGATGCAGAGCGGACGCCGATCGCCGTACCCAACGTCTACTCAGGCGAGCCTTCCTCTCAAGATGACCCCGTCGACGGCGAGAGTGTTCCGGCGAGTGTATTTTCTGAAGAGAGCGTCTTGATCAATCAAAATAATGGTGAGGGAAATAGAGCAGTCGTGATCCCAGCTGAGACTTCTGCAGACTTTGTAACTACTCCCAAAGCAGTGTATCAAAAAGATGTCATACGAAGCAACGAATTGGACATCAATGAAGACTTACGGAAGAAAATTCTTCTCTCTCCGCCCCCTGCGCCCGTCAGTCGTGGGGTCTTCGAATGTCCCAACCAATCACAGGAATATATCAACCTTACATCAGTTACCAGTTTAGTAACAGGGGATCACCCGGTTCCGTCGCCTCCACCACGTCCCCCTAAGACTTTGAACAGCATCAGGGAAGACGTCTCGGAGTCTTGTCTTCAACCACCACCCCTGCCAGATAAGGTTAATTGCTCTAAGGGTAGCACTAGCCATAGTAGAAGAAAAGACTACTCTTTCACCCTTGACCCAAAGCCCCCTCTGCCACGCCGCTCATGCCAGTCTTCGGTGAACCTTCATAGCTCACCACCGCCGGGGAATTTAGCCTCTCTAACTTCTCAGCTCGGTTCCCTACACTTGCAAAAAAGATGCTCTGCCAGCTCATTTTCCGGGGGAAGGCCGGTATCAGCGTCGTCCTTGGTTTCCAGGCACAGGAAGCCTAATTTGACGGTTGATTTGAAGAATATTACTGACCTCGAGACAGGTTGGAATGATTAAATTGTATTTTTTTCAGTATATTTTTTGATTAATTGATTGATTTTTTTCTGGATTTGTAAAATAATGTATCAAATGCATTTTTTTAAATTTAAATTTGAAAAAAAAGTTTATTAATTTTCTTTCTAAGGTTCTTCAAGCTCCTCTTCCATCAGAACTTCAGACAGCCCCTCGATCGGCTTCCATTCCGGCAGACTGAACGAAATCTCCACTGCGATGGCAAGAAGCAAACAGAGCCTGGATGAGTTGAACAGATCCTTGCCTGCCCTTGCCACGTACAAACCCAGGAATGGAAAAGAGTATCTGGATCGACGTAGACTCGCCGAAGACGGCTGCACCCTTCCGCCCTACACCCCCCAAAGGTCCCCCTCGCTGGCTTCGACAGTTTTCAACTTCGATGAGCGATCTGTATCATCTACCTTCAACAACTACAACAGTAGTGGGGAGGATTCTCCAAAATGCCAGGTTCAGGGTATCCCCTCAGTTCGCAACATGTTTAGCAACTACCCTCACCAGAAGAGATTTTTCATGGGTCGAGACAAGGCCCATGACGGCTCTCCCGGTTTCTGCCACTTTCACGAAAGCGGCCTCGAGTCTCCGCACCATTTTTTTTCTAGCGATACCAACGAGTCCAAAATCAATTACGCCGACATTGACCACCTCCCGAGTGATTTCGCTGGGTCGGGTTCAGGGGATCCGAACAGGCAACGCTACGTCAAGACCCTGGTCATGCACCCCCCGTCTTCTCCTCACGTAGCCGACAACAGCAAGACCGTCTATGCCAAGATCGACGTCGCGGCCACGTCTGCAGCTTCGTTGGTCGGCAAGCAGCATGCCAAGCAAAGGGAGCATACACTGGAGAAAAGAACAGCAGAGGTCACGGCATCCGGTAAACAGCAGGTCTTTGATAATCTTAGTATGAATAGTAATCTATTAATAGATAGGTGTAAATTGTCCCTGGACGTGAGAAAGACATCCAATGTTAGCATCAAGGACTGAACCAGAAGCCAGAATACATATATATATGTAGAAATAATCTTTTTTATAGTTTTTTATTATTTTTAGTTTGACTTAGTTTCCATTTATGAAAGTAAGTACTTGTTTTTTTTTGTGTAACAATGATCACGGACGGCCGGTTTTGTAGTGCGCCCGACTTGCAACTTATGAGGCTGTTTGTTCTAGTGCAGCCAGCACACATCCCGATAATGTCAGCTCGGCATTCCGTTTTTTCATTGGTCGGTGAAAATGCGACAGGGAGAAGAAGTAAGGTTCGGCACATTCAGGTTAAACTACTACTCCGCGTGCAGGAGCTGTTCCTGGCACTACCGTGAGAGCCTTATAGCTTAAAATGGAAGCTTTTACCTTTGCACTTACCTGAAACTTTTTTCACGGTGAATAAGCACTTCTACTGTGGTAAAAAATATTTACTTTTGTACTCACTTCAAACAGGATCCAGTGATTTATATATATATATATATATATATATATATATATATATATATATATATATATATATATATATATATATATATATATATATATATATATATGTATGTAAATAAGTATATCATTTGCATGTTGTCTTGTCTGTTTAGTTTATTTGTAATGCAATAATCATAAAAAATATATTATTTCAATGGAGTGTTAATAATTTTTCGGATTTGAGTGAAGAAGGATTGACTGCCTTACTATTGAGCGTGCCTTTATAGCGTGAAAGTGTCCGAACGTGTTTGAGCTTTTGGAAGTTGTCACACGGAATCCAGATGTAGTGTGAAGTCGTTTTATTCAGGTTTTTCGTTACTGCAACAATGTTGGGAAGTTTTTACGGTTGTTGTTGAATCGTGTTTGAAATAATCATTTATTATTGTTTGTTAAAGTTTTTTTTTTATTCTTCCTTATTTTTCTGTTTAGAAAGAGAACAAACTGATACTGTTTTGTTGTTGTGGAATATCATTTTAAGATTTGCAACGTTTTTTTTTTTTGAGTTGGTTCTCCGTTTCAACAAACTTTTAAGCTCTAGCAGATTGAATCATTGACGCATACACACACACACACACGCACGCATATACGTGTTCGTCTGTGGGTGTGTGTGTGTTATTTTTTTATTATTTGTTTATCAGTTTGGTTGTTTATTCTATTTCTACCTCAGAGCTGCCTTTAATTTTCGTCCACCGATAACAATTTCGTCTTCTTCCGTTTCGTGGCAGTGGTTTCAAGTTTCGACACTTTTTTTTTAGAAGTATATTTTTACATTATTCAAACAGCCCTTAAATAAAGACTATAATATGTATACTTACTTACTTACTTACTCGCTCTCTTAAACTGCCAGCGAAACATTTTTTCCCCTTTTGAAGATTTTATTAAACAAAATCATTAGTTTTTTTTAGTCAATTTGTTTACCCATTAAATCGTTCGTGTCAACAGAAGTATAATGGTTGAATAGTTGAACTGACTTTTGCATGTAAAAATTCAACTGCTCTTCTGGGCATCATCTCGATCTTCTTTGAACTAGAGAGCAGGTCTGACTTCTTTAAGTCTTCCGTTTAACGGCCATCGCTCCTGGCACATAAACAGAAAGAGGAGGACGGAAATACTCCGTTTTTTGAAAACATAAATATCAGGAAGCCCCCATTGTTCTACAGAAAAAAAATCCGGTCAGCTGTCCGCAACAAAAGATGGATGAGAACCACCTATCTATATATATATACAGTGAAAGTCCTCTAAGACAGACCCCTCAAGAGTGGCTGCTAAGGGCAACAGACACTTGCTTGGAACGAAATTTTTAAAATCTGTATCTGGTCTAAAGTTGCTTGTCCCTGAAGAACGGATAGACTCGAGAAGCGGACACTTTTGCTCCTCCCTGAGGGTGTCCTCTCTTCAGTACTTTTACTGTAATATAAAAACAAGTCCAAGCAAAAAACAAAGTTCTTTTAAAAACACTTAGATATTTACATTGTGCAAATCGATTTTTAAACCATTGTTTATAGTATTATTTTAGTCAAAATTTTAATAAGTTTTTCACTATCTAGAACTTAAAAACTTCTAATAAAAAAGTAATTCAGTTGACAGTGCAATGTTACACAATCTAAAATGAAAAGACTAGGTATTAAGTATTGTACGAAATCATTTCTTATCAAAATTCTATATCTGATGGTGATATATTCTAAAAAAAGACATTTTTAGTCATGCTCAGGATTACCTAAAAGTTCTTTAAATTGAGTCAAGCGCCATCTACTGAATAATTTGGAATTACACAAGAGCTAATTCAACTCGTCACAAAATAAATATTGAAATCGCTTCGGAAATGGTTTAATATTGTCTTCTATTCTGTAAAAACGTTGGGCGCATATGCATCATCAAAACTTCTGTAAAACAAACATTTATAAAAAAAATAAAGAGATAAGATAAGATAACGTTTATTATAGTGGTTTAGAAGACTTTACGCCTATAGACAACCACTTCGAATTAAAAATAATAATAAATAGAATAAAATAAAATAAATGATAATAATAGATAAATAAACTAATAAAAAATAAATAATTGCATAAAAAATCAGTATCCATGCCTGGATAGCGCTACTTTAAAAGATGTGGTAGTCTCAGATGCTACAGTGTCATCGTCCAAGTCATTCCATATGTTTATCACTCTAGAACTAAAAAAAGCCTTTTTTAAAGTCTTTTCTTGTTTTTTAAAAAGCTTGAATCTATGTCCCCTAGTGCTTTGAATCGGTGGTTGTTCGAAAAACATTGCTGGTGTTAAATCCTCTTTTCCTGTTATTATCTTGTAGGCTTCGATCAAGTCACCCCTACTTCTCCTTTTCTCTAGAGTTGTTAAGCCGCATTGTTTTAATCTTTCTTCGTAAGGTAACTGGCTTAAATGCTTAATCAACTTTGTAGCCCTCCTTTGTACCTTCTCCAACACTACGATGTCCTTTTTTAAAACAGGGCTCCAAGCTTGTACACAATATTCTAGATGTGGTCTTACCAAACATTTGTATAGTCTGATAATTATTTCCTGGTTTCGACTAATTATTGTTCTCTTGACCAATCCTAAAATCTTATTGGCTCGCTTTGCTGCTTCCGCACACTGTCTTGATGGTTTGCCGCTATTGTGTACTACAACTCCCAGATCTCTTTCCTCTTCAGATGTCTTCAACAATATTCCTCCCATCTCATACTGAAACTCTTGATTTCTCTTACCCATGTGCATCACTGAGCATTTATCTACGTTGAACATCATTTGCCAGTCTAGGGACCATTGGTATATTTTTGCAAGATCTTTTCTTAAAATGTCGGCATCCAGCTCACACTCTACTTTCATGGATAACTTTGTGTCATCAGCAAATTTCGAGACCTTTGAACAAGTCGCTAAATCAAGGTCGTTAATGAACAGAACAAATAGTAATGGTCCCAAAACGGATCCTTGCGGTACACCACTTTTTATGCTTTTCCACTCCGAGTATTTCCCTTTAATTCCCACTTTTTGTCTTCTGTCAGCTAGCCATTCTTTGATCCATCCTCGAATATTACCTCCTATTCCAGCCGCTTCTATTTTTCTCATCAACCGTGTATGTGGTACTTTGTCGAAGGCTTTGGCAAAATCCAGATAGACTATGTCTACAGGGGATCCTTTATCTAAGTGGGTATAAACATTTTCAAAACAATCTAGCAAATTTGTTAGACATGATCGATATACAACATCAAAACTTCTGTAAAACGGACATTTATAAAAAATAATGCGCCCAACGTTTTTCTTGTATATGAATTAGAAACTGTTATAAAAGTATGTTACCATAACGTGACCAAGTTATTGAGAAATTCTGCCAGGCTCATTACGATGAACTTTGGATAGATTTTTTGGATTAATATTAGTTTATTAATTATTTTGTTATTTATTTATTTATTTATTTATTTATGTATTTAAATATTTATTTATTTATTTATTCATTCATTCATTCATTCATTCATTCATTCATTCATTCATTCATTCATTCATTCATTCATTCATTCATTCATTCATTCATTCATTCATTCATTCATTCATTCATTCATTCATTCATTCATTCATTCATTCATTCATTCATTCATTCATTCATTCATTCATTCATTCATTCATTCATTCATTCATTCATTCATTCATTCATTCATTCATTCATTCATTCATTCATTCATTCATTCATTCATTCATTCATTCATTCATTCATTCATTCATTCATTCATTCATTCATTCATTCATTCATTCATTCATTCATTCATTCATTTATTTATTTATTTATTTATTTATTTATTTATTTATTTATTTATTAAGTAAGTTATTTATTTAAATATTTATTTATTTATTTATAATTGTTTTATCGTTCGTTTGCATTCAAAAACAAAAGAAAAGAAAAATATAGATTAAAATATTACCATTTTATTATATTTTGAATTAATTTAAGTGAGGTATATATTTTGTAACTTATTTAATTATGTAAAAATATATAAACAAATGTATTTATATAATTATTTAATATATATAAATTAATTTGCCATAGATTGCAGATCGTCACACAACAACATCTTACACAGACGTCTTACACAGACATGGGCTATTATATATATTAATGTTAATTTTTTTTATAACTATACGTTACAGACTAGCTGAATTATTTATTTCTCTGCAGTACAACCTTTAGCAACTTAGCCTCTAATAGTATGCTAAAAACTAAATGAAATTTTAAAAAAGAAAAATAGAAATTTTTAAATTTTCGAAAACCGCGGCTTCCCCTCTCCAATTTTTTTTTCTCCAGAAACTTTGACCCTGAAAAAATTGCCTGTTTTTTTATCAAGAAAAATTGGCTTCTTTCGAGGCATCTTCAGAGAGTAATAGAAATGGACGTCTTAATCGAGAGATGTTGTTGCTCCTCATGAAAAAATTGTTTTATAAAAAAAATCCTGTGTCAAGTCACTTTAGTCGAGAATAAGATCATTTTAAAAAATTTATTCAAATTTATTATTTTAATAAATTTATTCAAATTTATTATTTTAATAAATTTATTCAAATTTATTATTTTAATAAATTTATTTATTATTTTAATAAATTTATTTATTATTTTAATAAATTTATTTATTATTTTAATAAATTTATTTATTATTTTATTAAATTTATTTATTATTTTATTAGATTTATTTATTATTTTATTAGATTTATTTATTATTTATTATTTTATTAGAATTATTTATTATTTTATTAAATTTATTTATTATTTTATTAAATTTATTTATTATTAATATTTTTTCAAAGATTGATCGTAGAAGAAGAGACAGGTTATATGTATATTTATTCGAAGGTGTTTAGACACGTGCGTCTACTAGTGAGTTATTGATGAAGATAGGTGCTAGTACTCGACCCGATGAATACTATGCATCATTCAGTTCTTACGCCCCACAAATAAGGTTAAGGAAACAGAAAATGTAAAAGAAAACGCCTCACCAATGTCACTCCGTGGAAAGATTTATTTGGTAGGAGAATTTCGTCGTAGCGCCACTGCGTCAACGTATTGCTTGCTTGAGAAATAAATAACTCTGATACGTCGAAATAATATTTAAAAAAAACGAAATATTCTAAATAGTCTTAGATAATATAGAAACGTCGGAGAAAAACATCTGACCACATAGCATACACGGTTAGTTACCGAAAAATGTTATATTGATCCCAGTTAGGAGGACTGGATTTTTACGTCCCCGGCGACAAACTATTATTCTATGCCCTTCTAACAAAAATTGGTTGGTTTTCGACCCATCAACGAGGCTCGAGAAAAGCCTCATGTCAGATGGAATCAGTGGCATAGCGAAGGTATCTGGCGCCCGGGGGCAGATGTCCCTCTCTGCCACCCTTCGCTACGCCACTGGATGGTGTAAGCACTCACTGCTCTCAAACGTGCGTGAGGAAGAGAATAAAGAAGTGGTCATGTTTAAAGTTTAAACGCTTGCGACAAAAGTCTCCCGAGATTGTTGCTATGGATGCTTCTGTTTCCTTTAAAAAAAAACGAAAATATTTTGACGGTGAAATACTTGCGCACACACACAAGCGGAAGTTGTTTATTAGTTATTTTTTAATAAAAACATTTTTCTCTGAAATATACGTGTTTACATTTACATTTCTTTCGTGTTAAATTTAATTAAACGAGCCAAGCCACCGGCACATTTCCATTTTGATAAATTAATAAGCCGAATCCCATTCACGAGTATACAAAGAAGAATCGTACCAAAAAAAGTTGCACAGCTTCAATAACATTTTACTGAATAAGAATAATAACTAAGTAGAGTTTTCTTTTCTAAATAACTATAAGCAACATTTAGTTAAAAAATAGGAGTAATTGAAGAAACTATTAAACGGCATGCGATATTAATAAAATAAAAACTCCATAATTCTTATCTACCAAGGATAAATTCTATAATGTTATAACTTTTTTGCATGAATCAACCGCAAAGCCAGACTGAATTATTATATATTACATTTATCCTATATACACACACCTCTACAAAACACCCACCCAAATGACACCCGAATAGCACCAATACACAAACCACCTCCACATACTCACATACTACCCCACATACATCACTCACTGAAATGCCACCCACCAATCCAAAAGACGAACGAGACCCAAAGTCGTTTCTCGAGAAAAAAACCCACTCGCGTGTTGCGTATAAATGTCAATTATGTCAATTATGTGGAAGAAGGAAGTTGACAGGAAGAGCAATGGCGGAAACAAAGAAATAAAAATAAATGAGTGAGTTAGCGAAAGTGAGTGTGTGTGTATGTATGTGTGTGTATGTATGTGTGAGTGTGTGCGTGCGTATGTATGTGTGAAAGAGAGAAAATCATCAACATCCCGAGTCCAAAGACACGCCAGCCATATTGATTTGTTTTGGAGGTACTGCAGGCTGCAGCGCAAGACATTTTCGGACGAAATCACGTATTCTTATATATATATATATATATATATATATATTATTGTATATATGTATGTGCATATATATATTTTATATATTATATATATATATTAATTAAAATAGTTAAGTAACTTTAATCTCCTAAAACATTGCTTGTCTCTTCAAAAGCGCGCAGCAGCAGGACATGAACTGGAGTCTATGTATAGATACATATTTAGCTCCATAATGACTACCTTGTGCTGTCGCGACTGACTTGCTGCAGCAGCTATTGCAGCTAACGGCAGCTGGCGTTAGCCATAGAAGAAAAAGGAAAAGGTTAGATTAATCGGTTCTAAATTTAAAGAGTCATCCGTTCTGCTCTTTTGAGGTTCAGACGATCAACGTTTCCTGAGAATTCAATTTTTTTGCTTATTATTACTACTTGTGTCGTCTGCTTCGCTCGTGATTAAAATATAATTTACTTCGTAGGAAGAAGTATATTTTAGATATTTTTATTGTATACGAAACATACTAAAAAAAAAAAGTTTAATCATAAAAATTTAGATTTAAAATGAGACGGTGGAAGATTCTGTTTGAGCTTTTGAGCGTTCTTGTCTTCTTCTTCTTCTTCAATGGTTCCAGCACGCTCCAGATTTCTTCCAGCCAGGAAGTTAGTTCGTTTACTTTACTTAGAAATTAAATCTCAGCTTTTCTTGAATGAGCTTTCTATATTTATTAGTTTATTTATCTAATCAATTCTAAAACATAAATAAATATATATATATATATATATATGTATATAATTAATATTGAATATGCTTTATTTATTTTTAAATGTTTGGTGCCGGCACTATCGGGTATTGTTAAACATTCAAATTAGAGAAATTGGGGTTCATGCGGCCGAAATATAACATTAAAAAGAACATCAAACATCACTCACTATTGCTGAAGGTTATTTATAGATACTCGAATTGTTTAGCGTTAATCAAACTATTAAGTATTCAGTAGTAAATACTACTATTAATGCTGTCAGCACATATTTTGATCGATCGCTTTTTAAAATTTCTGATACTCTTTTTCGTAATGAAAAATATTATTCTTATGGGTAAATTGAAACAAAGACTTCCATGATTGCTGAATAATCTTTTAACGTCTACCGTGTTCAGGCTTGCCGAAATGAACTGTTCAGCGTTTCCGTGACAGCTTTCGTTAAAATAAGACGCTAATAAACTCTCCTTACATTAAATTGCATTACATTACATTACATTACACCTCATTACATTACATTACATTGAAAAACATTACATTACATTACATTACATTACATTACAGTACATTACATTACATTACATTACATTACATTACATTACATTACATTACATTACATTACATTACATTACATTACATTACATTACATTACATTACATTACATTACATTACATTACATTACATTACATTACATCACATCACATCACATCACATTACATTACATTACATTACATTACATTACATTACATTACATTACATTACATTACATTACATTACATTACATTACATTACATTACATTACATTACATTACATTACATTACATTACATTACATTACATTACATTACATTACATTACATTACATTACATTACATTACATTACATTACATTACGTTACGTTACGTTACGTTACGTTACGTTACGTTACGTCACGTCACGTCACGTCACGTCACGTCACGTCACGTCACGTCACGCCACGTCACGTCACGTCACGTCACGTCACATCACGTCACGTCACATCACATCACGTCACGTCACATCACATCACATCACATTACATTACATTACATGGCATCGCATCACAAACTTTCTTTGCAATTGAAAATAAAATAAAATAAGAAAAATTTAATGGCAATTTGTATATCAGTAGCGTTGCAGTTCTTAAATAAAATATCGAAAAAAGTTTCAATTGCAACTACTAAATAAAAAAAACAAAACAAAATTCAATCTTTGTTAAGATCTCTTCAAACCACCCCACTAATGTTTCGAACGACAAATAAATTTCCTTATTTTTTCGAAACGCAATTTGAACAACTCACTTCTGCTGCCAGTTTTTTTTTAAATATTTACTGCTACATTCGTATTTAATATTTACTGTGGCATTCGTATTTAATATTTACTGTGGCATTCGTATTTAATATTTACTGTGACATTCGTATTTAATATTCACTGTGACATTCGTATGTAATATTTACTGTGACATTCGTATGTAATATTCACTGTGACATTCGTATGTAATATTTACTGTGACATTCGTATGTAATATTTACTGTGACATTCGTATGTAATATTCACTGTGACATTCGTATGTAATATTTACTGTGACATTCGTATTTCAGAAACATGAAGTCAGACCGGAGGACAGCGCGAAAGCATTTGCAAGAAAAATGTCTGAAAATCAAACGACGAGCAACGTGAAAAGTTAAGAATTGCAAACATTTTTGCATCAAATTTTTCTATTTTATTTATTACACACATTAATAAATAAGAAAGAAAAAACTGAACCGTTCAAGAAAAGAAGAGAGATAAGTGAAACCGGGTTCGAAATCTCCATTAATTTGGAAATACCCTAATAAAAAACTCTAATCGGACTCAGCTATGGATGTTTCTTATTTTAGATAAAACTATCTAGTCATCCAACCAAAAAAAAAAAAAACGAAAAAAAATAAACAATAGCGTAAGATTAAAGTTTCTATTTGACGTGTCATTCATTGCAGTTGATCCATGCCAGAGCATCTTCTGTCGTACAGGAAGGACGTGCGAGATAGACACCGACGGTCGTGCAAGATGCGTCTGCGGCGGCAAGGACCACTGCCGCGGACACCAGAGTCAGGTTTGCGGCTCGGACAGCAAGATCTACCCCAGTCACTGTGAGCTGCACAGGGTCTCCTGCCTGGACAGATCAAAACTGGGAGTGGATCATACCGGGAAAAGATGCAAAGGAAGTAAGAATGTTGCCGAGCATAAAGATACTGCTGTATATTTAGGTGAGGTTTTAAACTTAAAAAAATCTAAGCACAAAAAAAATGAAATTCATAATTTAACACATACAAATCAAGCAATTTTTAAACTTAAAAAAATCTAAGCACAAATTATATGATTCATAACTTAACACATACAAATCAAGCAACTTTTAAACTTTAAAAAATCTAAGCGCAAATAATATGATTCATAACTTAACACCTAAATATCAAGCAACTTTGACTTTTCCACCAGCACTACCATCGCCATCTACGTCAACCGGGTTTTCCACTTTCGACACCGAAAGTCCAGGCCAGTTTGCTACTCTGACGGTATCTTCAAAGGTTGTCATGCCGAAGAAACGTCCCGTTCCAAGCAGCAGCAGCGACAAAAACGCCGACTGCAGCCCTTCTGATTACAGCCACTTCAAGACCAATCTGGTTCATTACCACTGTGCTAGGACTGGATACAACGGATGCATGTCCGATAACAAAAGTTAATAAATTATTAAATCAGGATTTTTAGAATTTTTTGTTGACAATTTTATTTTAAAATATTATCTTTGAAACAAAATTTGCTAAATTTTTTTAATTAAATTAAATCAGGATTTTCTTTCAATTTTTTTGAGTTTTTTGACGATCTTATCCATTTTTATTTTAAGACATTATCTTTAAAAAAAACTTTTTCTAAATTTTATTAACACCACCGATGGTTTAAAATTAAAAAATTAAATGTTTAAATGAGGATAGTTCGTTAATAACTATTTTTGTTACAACTGAAACAAACTACAAGTTATGTCATGTAATGCTCAAGCAGAAATATTTCGTTGAAAATGTATTCAAAATAAAATAATAAAAATAGAAAAAGTGGCAGCCGTAACTGGAATGTTCGAATTTTACGACCGCGACTCAAACAAGCTCCTAACTCCACCTGAACTGGACCTGGTGGAGCGCAAGGATCACCTGGACAGGCTGTCTATGTCCTGTCACCTGAGGAACATGCTGGCATTCGACGATTCCGACAAGGATCGAAACATTAACATCGATGAATTCTACAAGGCTTTCGGTGAGTCGGTCAGATTGTAAAGAATGGTTGCATTTACTCGAAAGTGTGCTATCAGACAAAGCTTGAAAACAAACTTATTTATTTACTAATTTTCATAAATCATTATAACGTTCTATAATAAAGATTTACTTAATATAATAACCAGGAAGAAGATCTCAGTGATAGATTTTTTTTTAATTTGTAAATTTTTGTAAACTATAATAAAAAAAATGTGTTCTTTACAGGTATCGACGATGTACCGACAGGAGACGACGCCTGCTCCATCTACACAACGCTGGTGTCGGTAGGAAACGCCGTTGAGCTGAAATGCGACATGCCAGGCACGAAGAAGATCGTTTGGAAAAGAAGGGGACATCCGATCGTATCGTCTGATGAAGTCAAGGTGAAACTTAATTAATTAAGTTTTAATTAATTATACGGGGTTTTGATTTATGTGTATTTTACGAACTTTTATTTAGGTTACAATCTCTGTTTGTGTGTGTGTGTGTGTGTGGCTTTCTCTATTTCTCTGTACGCAAATCTTGCAAGTAGAATTTAACCAGCTTTTTGATTAGCAAGGAAGCTGAAACTTTCAGCATAGCTTTATATTGGATGACAATACATGATTCAATTAGTGAAAAAACCTAATTTAAACATCTTTCGTATTTCTAAATCGAGTGTATTTGAAATTAAAGTTTGTGTTGAAAAACTCGTTTTTTCCTTTACACGTTTTAATAATAGTTTGTAATCCTTTACAACAGGCGTTTTAAGACATTATTAACTGTATGTTGGAAATGCCAAAGTACTTGCTTTCACAGATCATAATTTGATCCTTTTAACTATTCCCTCCTCCTTTATCCAGGCTTGGGACTGGCTTGCAAAAGCAAGTCCGAGTTTGATTTATGTGTAGTGATGAATTAACAAGTTTTTTTAACACAATGTGATACTGCAGTACAATATGCTTTTTATCTACGGGTTAAGCAGATGATATGATTTATTCCTCGCAAATCATAGCTAACCAAATGACTTTCGGGTATATTCTGTATTATTCCCTGAAACTTACAAGCACTAAAACTTTAACATTCAGTCCACACGACAAAGCAAATCAGCTTTCATTTACTACCAAAAAAAGAAATTCATCACATTGCTTTTTGACCTCATTCTCACTCTGATAGTAACTTTAATTATAATGACCATGAGGTCAAACAATCTTGACCCTAAGGTCATATTATAATAACCCGAAAGTCAAGCTAATGAACGTGACTGCCGCAGGTCTTCGAGGACAACTCCCTGTATATCGGCGAGCTGGGTCTCCACCACATGGGAAATTACAGTTGTCATGACGAGCAGAAATTGGAAGTTTATCAAACTCATGTTATCATTGTTCAGAGTAAGTTAACAATTTATTTAATAATAAAGGCTTGTTTATATATTTTTTACATTTCCAAATGTGATAGTGAAGTGACCAATGAGACTATCAGTAAGAATTGATTTGCGGATACCAATAAAAGTTTTAGATGCTTAGTTAGCATCCGTTTAAATAAAAAAAATTATTAAGATTTAATTATGTTGAATCAAGAAAAGCTAGTTTTTGGTTTTACAGCTGCACGCCAATCTCTAAAACAAGCTGTTTTTTCACCGCTAAACGTACAATTTATTTTAACCCTATTTCGACATTTCCCAGTGCCCCCAGCAGTCAAGCTGTACCCGGCATCGCAGGCTCACAGTGCTGGATCGACAGTGACCATCAAATGTCACGCCGAAGGAGTTCCACAGCCAGAAATAATCTGGAGTAAAGAGGGAGAAGTCATTCCGGCACCTGAGTCCAAAGGCTCATTGCACTATTTCCAACTATGTCAGTTCAACTCATAGCATTTTAAATTTACCAAACAATAATAAATTATTAATAAATTGATTACATTTAATTATATTAAAAAATATTCTTTGTTGATAGTAAATTTTGTTGCCATGGCTTTAAAAATCAACTTGAACTTTTTGTCATTACATTTTTTTATATCGCTTCGACAAGCAGACAGTAACACAACACTGAAAGTTAAATCATCAGTAAACAGCACAAACGATTCAGGATCTTACTCCTGCCTTGCCAAAAACTCGGCAGGCTCGTCTTCTGAAACGGCTTCCGTAACCTTCATTGGCTCTGATGCTGCCAGCTCTGTTAACTACAGTCCAGGTTTTTTCTAATGATTATTCTCACTAATGGATACGAATAAAATAATCTCTCCCAACTATTACTTAGTTTCACTATTTTCCTTACAATAATTTTTTTAACTTTTTTTCTTAATCACACCTTGATTCCAGCAGACGTCAGTCAGATAGAAAGATTTGCCACTTTTCACCAATCTGGTTACACCATCTACGAGGTTACAAGCTGTCACGTGGAGCACCACGTTTTCGCGGATTTCAAACTAACTTTCAACCGGCACCACGCTTCCCCAGACCACATTCCACTGGAGACTCTGTGTCCGGCCAGTGGCGGATGCAGCTGGGGAGAAGCAATCATGGTGGGCCAGCTGCTCCTCTACGTCAGCCAGCCTCAGTTTCAAAGAGTCATCGTAGTTGAAGTGACTGACAGATTGAATCCAATAGAGGTCGTCTGGTGTTTTAAAATTAACTGTTCTTCTAATTTCAGAATACAACATATTTAATTAATTAATTAATTAATTAAACAAAACTTTGCAGGTCATTGAAATGGAAGGTTTTCCGCTAAAAATGACATACCTGGATCACTTAGATCAAGTTTGGATGACCGCATGCACCACTAAGATGACAGCAGACAGCCGAGATTGCCCAGTCGCAATTGTTAAAATTATCCATAACGCTTCTAAGAGCAGTCAGCATAGCGCTATTCACGCCAATGAGGATCTGTCTACTTTGGAAGTTGGTTGCTTTTTCTAGATTTCCTTTTCAGTTTAGCACAGTTAATTAGTTTTTTAACCTTACCTCAATTTATAAAGTGATAAGACCAGACACTTGCAGTGTTTTGACTGCATTTTAGTTATTTGATATCAGTTTCCATATTCATATCTCTAACAGGCTTATACCACCTCACTTACCTACTATTAAACTTCCCTTGACAAAGACTCAGCTAGATCTACTGATTGGACAATATGATGTTCGTGATGATGATGATGATGATGTTCGTAATGATGATGATGATGAAGGTGATGATGATGATGATGATGATGATGATAATGATGATGATGAAGGTGATGATGATGATTATGATGATGATGATGAAGGTGATTATGATGATGATGATGATGATGATGATGATGATGATGATGATGATGATGATGATGATGATGATGATGATGATGATGATGATTGAAAGTATACTCTTGGTTTTTAACCCATCCTGTAACGAAATTACTTCGATTTAATTTCAATCTCACTACATGACGCACTGAAAAATTCTGACTCAGGTGAACGACCTTTTCTTGCCACACCAGGCCGGTGGCCTGAAGGACCGCTTCAACCGCGGTTACGCAACTTTGAACTCTGACCTCGGAAATCTACACGTGATCGATTTGAACTCCATGAAGATCAGCGACCACGTTAACTTGAGCGATTTTCAGTGTCAGCCGAGAGATGTCGCATACGTACCTGTCGGTTGGTTTATATTACATTTTTTTTATAGAAATTTTCGTTAAGAATTTATTTTAAATTATAGAATTAATTTATTTTAATTTTTAAGTTTTAAAGCATTTGATTGAATAAACATTAAAAACAAATCACACGGTAACTGTAGATCCGTTACACACATACAACTTACAAACCGTCACAGTATAAATGTTGCGACTGCTTATGGTAACTTTAGCCTTGCTTTTGCGAGCCAGTCCCAGGCCTGGAAAAATGAGGATGGAAAAGTTAAAAGGATCAAATTATGATCCACGACAGGAAGTACTTAGGTGATTCCTACGTACAGCCATTTTAATCTTAAAACACCTGGTGTAAAGTATTATAAATTGTTATAAAAAATATGGTAGCTTCAAAGGCTGCCGTGTCGGGTGGCTTTTTTAAATCACCAAGCCAATTTATTATTTTTTTGCGGCGCCTCTACGTTGAAGATCAACGGTTGAAAATTTTAAAGGAAATTTTTATTAAAAAATATAATATCGAATGAAATGAAATTCTATTTTTATCGATGGAAAAATTATCCTCAATAATGAAAAAGTATTTGAGAAGTGATTTTGACAATATCACTGAAAGTATCTCCGATTTTTTTGCTTTTTCTGAATTTTTAAAAAACAAGCAGTTATAAATAATTTTAAATAAACTTCTTTTGGTACCCTCGCTAGCCATTTTACGGCACCCCATGATGCCAGCGGCACAACGATTGCCCAACAAGGATTTTTTTTTATAATGTTCAAATGAACTTTTTAACCAACATTGCAAAATCATGATATTATAGTGCTCAGATTTGCTAAAAACCTAGCTAGTACTTTAACATTTAAATAATTCAAGCCATGGATATCTCGATATAACAATTGGTCGGACATACCTAGATAGAAACTATTATAATTTGCCATATTTTAGGTATTGCTGATTTAATCATGATTAAGAATGAAATGATGAAACAAATTACAACAGCGTCAATACTTAATTCATACTTATAAAAAGTCTTGATTTACATATCTATTACGTAATTGGTTGTACAGTTTGAGTCCGATTAAGGATTTTTTTTTATCTAAGTTGTGTATCCAGTTGTTTTATCAAGATATCCTTGTTTTATAAAAAAATTCTAATTAAAATTAAATCATTTGTATAATGATACAAATTATTATCTTTTTTTAATATTTGTATTTATTTGCATCAGGTGGATATCTATTCGTGAGCTGCGAGCCCTTTCCTGGATCATCTGGATCCAACTTCCACCTGGTTCTCGACTACGTAACACAGAACGTTCTTAAAAGATCAGATGTAGGCGGTGGTCAGATATTTGTGTCGCCTGATTCGAGAAACGTTGTTGTCCTGGAGAGGAATGGCAGCATCATTTCTGTTTACAAGCTCACTGCTGATGGTTTGTTTGAAATAATAGTTGAGCAGTTGATTGCTAGTTTACTTGTTTTTCAATTTTAATAAATTTAAGTTCGTACTAATTAATTAATTAACTGACTTAATTAATTAACTAACTAACTAATTTACTGACTTAATTAGTTAACTAACTAATTAATTAACTGATTAATTAATTAATTAATTAATTGGTTGACGTTTTCATTCAGGAAGACTGAACCATTTATTTGATGAGTACACTCAGATGCATCTGAATCATTTGAGTTTCTTTTCTTCTGAGACCGGCGTAGGATACAACGCTTTCGCCGTATCATACACTCAAAATACTGTTCTCCACATTGAACTCCTAACCGGAAAAGTGACCATGATTGAAGGTATGTTTTTTTTCTTTCTTAAAATATCGCTCACATAAAAGTATAAACAAATAACCAAAAAAATTAATACATTATTAAATAAATAAATAAATAAATAAATAAATTAATTATTAAATAAATAAATAAATAAATGAAGACAATTATTAAAATTTTTATTAAATCACTTCCTTGATTTTTAGGTGCGGAAGGGTCGTTTAGTCCAGGCGATGTTGAATGGAGCCAGAAGCATCGCAAGATCGCCAGCGGTGGAGCATTCTTCGAACACCTTGTGACTGTCTCCAAGACCTCCGTTATCGCGATCGACGGACAGAGGAAGCGCATCCAGTGCCACTGGCAAAGCGTCAACGAAACGACAACCTTTATTCCACTGCCGCTTGTTTCAGAATGAGAGTTTGAGAAGAAAACAAATTTGGAGGAAATATAGGGGAAAATTCTAAATATTGATAGTTATGAAAATAAGTACTTAAGAAATTTCTCCTGGATAGCCATTTCTCCACCTGTCTCAATGTATAACAGTTGGTATATTTCGTTTGTAGCTCTGGACGATGATGATGATAATGAACATTTTCATAGCTTCTTTACATCGGAAACGAATAAAACTTGTCATGGTTTTTGTCTTTACATAGCGAATAGTTCACTCGTTATTGTAAATAAACAAATTAATAATTACCGAAATTTGTTTATAAACTTAGCAAACTAAAACAGGCTGTAAACGCTTTCGTACAATTAGCTGTTTGGCGGTTATTCATGTTTTCCCTGTTGAATATTATATATATATATATATATATATATATTATTATTAATTAGTAGTAAATTCCTGTTTTATTTTATTTACATTTTTTATCTCGAGCAATTAAATCAAAACAATTTGTAAATAGGACGAAACAACGTTCCAATGATGAGATGATATGATATGTTTAAGATAGCTTTTGACTACAAAAGTGATGTTTCTTGTTCTTGTTCAAAAACCTTCTCGTTTTGTTTCGACTTTTTAACTTCTCTGTTGTGGCCTGGTTTTTTCGCTTTTAATGCTTTTATAATCGCGGCGAAAGTGATGGTTTTTGGCATCGTACGTTGTTTCTTTGTCTGTTGTCGTTATTTAACAAATTCTCTTCTAAGGCAGGCGCTTCATTAGTGTTATTGATGGTCCGGGGAGTCAAGAAAATCACACACACAAACACACACACACACACACAAATAACAAGCAGCGAAAAAAAGCTACGAAATTAGAAGTTAGCGACAAATCCAAAAAACAAATGAGAATATTTATAGCTTCAGGAATTAATTATTGACACGTGGAATCAAAACATGTTAATATGCTTTGTACTGATAAGCTAATACCCTCTTCACACAACAACTAGCTGAGTACCCGGCGTTGCCCGGAGTTTTTAGAGGTTTTTCTATCGTTTTTCTCTCGCTCCCGTCTCTTTCCCCGCTTGCTCTCACGCTCCTGATCGCTTTCCCGCTCCCGGTCGTTTTCCCGATCAAACAACCGCTAAAAAACCGGGCAACGCCGGGTACCCCGTTAGTATCTGTATAAATAAATATTCATTATATATATAAATTAGCGTACGAGCCGGGGAGTTTTCGGGCAAAACAGTTTAATTTTTTTTATATAAATGTCACAAACACTTAAATCTCAAAGTTTGACCAGGTGGTCATGTAGATATGAATCAGTAAAAGCCGTGATGGAGCAGTTGCCTAATATCACAACGGCCTTGCTTATTTTGACAGATGATCACGATCCCAAAACGTATATAAGCAGTACAGCCTTACTGACCGTAATAATGTGACTTTGATTTTTTGTTTGGGCTGGTTGTGTTAAAAATGATACTATCAAACACAAATAGTCTCAGCAGATATTTGCAGAGAAAAATTGTCAACGTGATAACAGCCAAGAAAACAGCCACAGACACCAGAGAGACTCTCCATCAATGTAGAAATGAAGAGCACTTTGAAAATGTTTGTATCTACACTGATAGACTTGCGCAAAGTGTAAAGACAGTTATCTACGGCACACGATGAAAGGACGTTATAACAACTGTTAATCTGTACCCTAAGCAGATTGCTAGGTCTAAAAAGGGCTACATTAAGTGATTTTTTGGAACGAAAAAAGGGGTCTGAGCCCCCGAGACCGGAAAAAATAGAAAAGATCATCTGACTGTGACCTCAGAGTTGCATTTCATTTAGTAAAATAAGCACTTGTCCATATAACAGATTGATTGCATTAATTTTTTGTCTTTATTGATGAACAATCTTAGTCAAAATTGTGGCAAAGTAAGGTTTCCAACAATCAAATCATTTCTGAGACCACAACCTTGAAACCGTTTTTGGGATCCAAGAACAAATTACACTATTAGTTTTATTTGCAATTATTTTAGCAATTAAGCTAAAACAAGCAACGAATACTACTTCAGGAACTACTTAAATTCTGATTAAAGTAAATCATGGGTCGAGACACGTTGCTGTAGCACAAAGCAAACATTCCTTCAAGAACATCTCAATAGGGGGAAATTCTGGAATACACGAGCCTGAGATGAGAGGCAATGATAATAATTTTGTCTTCAAAATTTCTATAAATAAACGTGCTTTTTTTATCCACATCATTGATGTAAGAGTTATAACGTGTTACATTTTCAAACATGAAACACGTAAAACATGCCATGCAAATTTCTAAAAAAAAGAAAGACACTCATAAATATTTTTTATTTGCTCGATAATAAAAAGTAACAAGTATCACTTTGCGAAACATTTATTACTGTAACTTTGAAGACTAAAATGTGAACAATTTATGCAGAAATTCTGCCGGGCTAATAGGAAAACTATTTTAAAATTTTTAGTGCGCAAGAAAAGGCTGTTTTTGACGGGGAGCGTAAGAGGTAGGGAAGCGAGTGCAACCGCCCTCAACCTCCAATTTTAAAACTGTTTATTTTATAAATTTTTTTAAAATCTTTGGGGGGATACAGCTGGTTTATAAAACTTTCTCTTTATTTATTGTATATAATTTTTTTTTCAAAAATCCTTGGGAATGGAGGTAATTTCCCTCTTACTCCAATAACCTGAAAAAGATTTTTTTTTAACTAGTCTTCAAGTCTAGCATTAGCATAATAACATTTTAGGTAAATAACCAGATAACGTTTTTGGACGTTGTAAAACTAATTATATTCCTATTTACAAGAACTTTGTTTTTGCTGCTTATACACTCTCGTGATTTGTTGAACGGTTGACCTTTGGAGCCACGAGTTCAAGATGAGAGTTATGTTGTCGTATAATAACAACAACAACACTGAGTTCTACAACCTTTATAAATTCTATTTTTAAATCTTTTGACCCAGATCAGAAGCTTTAACAAATTGTAAGAATTAAAAACAGTCTGTTTTCAGATGTTGTAAACAAATAATTATGTCAAGACCTGAAAAAGGCTGTTTTAAAAAAAATTAATTTGTACACATTTGAGCTGTAACATCTAGCCAGATTTCTATAACTATTTTGGAATTTTTCTGACCAACTGTTGTTTTATCTAAAGAACATTAGTACTTTTGTGTGCAATCTTATTTCATTAATAGTTAACATCTATTTAGCATAGAAAAAGAAATAACCTAAATTGATACATAGAGAGTGAGAGAGAGAGAGAGAGAGAGAGAGAGAGAGAGAGAGAGAGAGAGAGAGAGAGAGAGAGAAATTTGAAGCTTAAGAACCTTGGACGTAAGGCAAACTCAATGCTCGTAGTATACTACACATTTGTACCATTATACCTACTTTAACAGCGTTTTAGTTCATTGGTCCAAAGTGCATTTGCTCATTGACAGATATAATTATTTGTCTTATCTGTACATTTTTTTAAAATATTGTAACGTTTTTTAGTAATTCATTAAAAAAAATATTCAGTCCTTTTATGATCATGGAGGTAATACAATTTAAAACTGCATCATGACGTATCCTACTCTTAACCAATTCAGGAAAATTAGAATCTGTAAATCAGTTTAAGGCAATATTAATTAAACCAAATCACCCAAATAATCAGTTATCAATTAAAATGAATGAATGCAACGTGATTGTAATGAAAAAAATACAAAACTCTAATAAACATTTAGTAAACACATTTAACCAGTTTTAACAGCCGAAAACAAAGAACCACAGCAATGACCATTGTTTCCCCTGCTCTGCAGTCTTTTTAAAATGTCCCAGATTACCGGTTCATCGAGAACAGGATCAGAATGGTACTTGAGGAAGCCTACAAACGAGTCGTCTATTTCAGACCACCTTTTTTCGTTTATGTAGGTAAGCTCTGAGCCGATCTTGTAGCCGATACTTGCCAGATCTTTTTTGACGTGATAAGCCTCAGTGAGCAGCTTGCCACCTTGTTCTCTGTACACTTCATTCATTAAATGCCTTTCCCCTGTAAAGATCGTGGTAATTATATATATATATATATATATATATATATATATATATATATATATATATATATATATATATATATATATATATATATATATATATATATATATATATATATATATATATATATATATATATATATATATATATATATATATATATATATATATATATATGAAACAAACAAAATTTAATTTGTGGAAATAAAAATAATGTCAAACAGCAAAATTAAAAATTTTAAAACCATAAAAAATCGGCAAATAGGTTATATATAGCATAAATAAAAATACCAAGATATGTTGGGGATCATAATTTGATCTTATTTATGTTTGGATTGAATCGCAAAAATTACCAACTACTTTTTTTGCTTTAATCCAGCGTAGCCAGGAATGTAATTTAGAGGGCAGGGGGCCGCCCCTGAAGATTTTCCAAAAAAATAACTTTTTGGAAAAAATATCTACTAAGTTTTTAAATTTTGTGCTTGGGAAAAGTAGTTATGACCACCCCCACACCCGTCATCTGCTATTTTAGAAAAAAAAAGTTTATAAGAACTTGGAGTTTTTAAAGGAAAAGTGACTACGCCTATATCCCCCAGGTCGTCAACTATTTTGGGAAGACAAGTTAGGGAAAAAATTTATAATGTGTGGTTTTTTTTAAAACATTTTACCCCCCCCCCCCCATGGTTTTGCTAAAATGACGCCCCTGAGCGTAGCTGGTACTGTGGTACTCATTTGACAAAAACCGGTTGGATGAATGACTGAGTAGTTACAGAAAATTTCTTCATCAGATGAGTAAAATGTGGACCTTTTATGCTACTGAAATTAACCAATTACCTACTCTGCCGTTTCACAGTGCGATGATCGGTTTCAAAGGGTACATTAAACTGATGTAACAATGATGGCTGAATTGTGTTACATATTATAAGTAGGTACTGAGGTAATCATCACATTAGGTTTATAATTTGTATAAACAGTGGCAAATGATTATTTTGTTGTTATAAGAACAAACTACTATAAATCCTACCTTCAAATACATCTTTAATCATCATTACATATATCCGACCACCTGGTTTCAGCCAATTATCGTAGCACTTTTTGAGAACTTCCAATCGTTCAGATTCGTTCAAATAATACAAACAGTGGAACATGAGAACCATGTCGACTCTTTCAGCCGGGCCAGCCCAATCTTGGACGAAGACCTGATGGACGTCTACACCAATGCCTGCAGAACTGAGGGCCTTAAGGTTCCCTCGAAGCTGGAAAACGCAACTGTCATCCTTCTCAATGCACGACAGGTGACGCAATCTAGGTGCGAGCTTTCGAAGGAATTTGATCTCAACTACTCCAGGTCCTGGACCGACTGCTATGCAGCTTCCAACTCCCGAGAGATCATCTCCAACTTTGTCGAAAAGCTTGTCGAAAATTTCCAAATCGCCGCCAGCTTTTCTGTACGAATCGAGAATTCTCGTGTAAGATTCCGAAGTCATCATTATATTATCTTCAACAATTAACTTAAAAGGATTTGGCTGCGAGTCACTCAAAAGGACTATTTATTTAAGACGACAATATAGCGTGGTTATATGCTCGCACGAAATGTAGAGAGAGAGAAAGAGAAAGAGAGGGAGGGAGGAAAGAGAAAGAAAAAGAAAAGAAAAAAAGTAAGAGAAAGAGAAAAAGAAAGAAGGAAAAAAAGGGAAAGAAAGAAAGAAAGAAATAAAGAGAGAGAGAGAGAGAGAGAGAGAGAGAGAGAGAGAGAGAGAGAGAGAGAAAAGAGAGAGAAAAAGAGAGCGAGCGAGAGAGCGAGCGAGCGAGACCCATAGATTGGAAAAAATAATCAATGACAAAACAATCGAACTCCTTTTCGTCGTATAACAAGATTTCATGAAAACGAGACTCATTTCCAATTTTAATTATTTAAACTTAATGGCAAAATCTTTCATCGATGTATACTTTTAGTAAATCAATATACAACACTTTTTTAACTTAAACATTTTTAATTTAAACTTTATTTGAATAAACAAAAACAGGTGCGACTTTTTTATGCAAAGCACTTTCAAAGGGCGAGTATGTCAGCCATTGGAGACATGAATATACATAATACAAAACAAATAAAACAGCACAGACACAGATAACGTTCGTGTTTTTAAAAACGGAAAAAATCTCGGAAATCTCGATTTTTCGCTCTCGGTCGTTTTTCCGTTCCCGCTTGCTTTTTCCGTTCCCGCACATTTTTGTGACCGCTTTCAATTGTTTTCTCACAAAAACCTTCCCCCATTGACTCTCAAGGTTGTGTGAAAATTTCATTACGATTTTTTTGCAGCAACTTCCTTATATTAGCTTGCTTCCGTCTATATGTCACAAAATCTGCTATCGTTAATTTTGCACACAGTCCTAAATCGGAAGACAACAGCTTCTATTAAAATTTGAGCTCGATCTCAAATTGGCGACCCCAGGAATCGAACCCACGACTTTCACTTTCTCGGTTTCTGGACCGATGCGTTCGCCTTGCCGATTTATGACAAAAATTTGAATAGTTCTTAAAAATCTGTAAAATTTGCATATACTGTGGGAGGAAGAAGGTGGACAACCAAAATAAATACTTAAAAGCAGCGAAATGGGAGGATGTAGGTGGGTTGCAAAAAATCGCAATCTAAATCCCAGTCGTCTAATCTAACATTCTATTTTCGATATAGCTTCTTGAAACAAGAGCCAAAAGGTTGAAAATAAAGTAATAGAAAAAATTTCTAGAAAAAGAATCAGATTCTTGAAAGAGGTTTTGTATTGTCAAAAACTAGAAAATAACTTCTAATCACACCTTTTATATTGACAGGAAAGTTCCTTCAGGATTGTTTTTAAATAAAATATTAAAAAAACACTTTTTAAAATACCACGTTTTTGTGTACTAAAAAGATGGAAATAATTTTACATGATGGAGGCATGTATTAATTGTGGACATTTGTATAACGAACAAGCCATAATTTTTTTAAACTTAAAATGTGGGGCGCCATTTATTCAAACTAAGCATCTGCTATTTTTCAAACAGTATAGAACGCTTCTTTGAATATAAATGGCGACTCACGTTTTAAATTATGAAAATTTATGGCTTGTTTGTTATATGAATGTCCATAATTAATACATGCCTCTATCAAGACATTTCACACACAGTCCAGAGAAAAATTATTTTCATTTTTTTAGTTCAATAAAACGTGATATTTTAAAAATGTTTTTTTAAATATTTTATTTTCTTCTTGTTAGTGCATTAGAAAAACGTGGTATTTGAAAAAAATTTATATATATAAATAGATAAGTTATATATATATATCGAATATATATATATATATATATATATATATATATATATATATATATATATATATATATATATATATATATATATATATATATATATATATACGTATATATATATCGAAAATATATATATATACGTATATATATATATATATATATATATATATATATATATATATATATATATATATATATATATATATAAATATATATATATAAATATATATATATATATAAATACATATATATATATATATATATATAAATATATATATATATATATATATATATATATATATATATATCTATACCCTTTTCCTATCAAAGAATCTGATAAAATTCTGGCAAGAACCTGGATCCCTCATTGGAGAAGTTGTTAAAACCATAGACGCTAAGAAGGTTATGGTTAATATTCACGAGGAAGGTAAAATGCTTCCTGTTGTCAGCGGCTTTGTCGACATTGCTGACCTCAAACCAAACTCTAGCGTTGCTATCAAGAGTGACAGTTATGTCATAATAAGATCTTGCCTAGCAGAATTGACCCACTGAATTGCCGGTCAGGCACCGAGAGGTTTTTGATGCCCTCGGCACTGCACAACCAAAAGGAGTTCATATGGTGATATGAGCAGATATGGTGAGAGCCCCTATGAAGAATTAGTAAAAACAGTATATTGCCTTTCAACTTTAATATGGCTGGAATAATATTAGTGACATTGGCTGCTGTTAAGAGCCTAATAATTGCAATCTCTACAGATTGTGTGATGAATTGCAAGTCCTTCAAGAACCTGGATCCCTCATTGGAGAAGTTGTTAAAACCATAGACGCTAAGAAGTTTATGGTTAATATTCACGAAGAAGGTAAAATGCTTCCTGTTGTCAGCGGCTTTGTCGACATTGCTGACCTCAAACCAAACTTTCGCGTTGCTATCAAGAGTGACAGTTAGGTCATACATAATATCTTGCCTAGCAGAATTGACCCACTGAATTGCCGGTCAGGCACCGAGAGGTTTTTGATGCCCTCGGCATTGCACAACCAAAAGGAGTTCATATGGTGATATGAGCAGATATGGTGAGAGCCCCTATGAAGAATTAGTAAAAACAGTATATTGCCTTTCAACTTTAATATGGCTGGAATAATATTAGTGACATTGGCTGCTGTTAAGAGCCTAATAATTGCAATCTCTACAAATTGTGTGATGAATTGCAAGTCCTTCAAGAACCTGGATCTCTCATTGGAGAAGTTGTTAAAACCATAGACGCTAAGAAGGTTATGGTTAATATTCACGGAGAAGGTAAAATGCTTCCTGTTGTCAGCGGCTTTGTCGACATTGCTGACTTCAAACCAAACTCTAGCGTTGCTATCAAGAGTGACAGTTAGGTCATACATAATATCTTGCCTAGCAGAATTGACCCACTGAATTGCCGGTCAGGCACCGAGAGGTTTTTGATGCCCTCGGCATTGCTCAACCAAAAGTTGTTCATATGGTGATATGAGCAGATATGGTGAGCCCCTTTGAAGAATTAGTAAAAACAGTATATTGCCTTTCAACTTTAATATGGGTGGACTAATATTAGTGACATTGGCTGCTGTTAAGAGCCTAATAATTGCAATCTCTACAAATTGTGTGATGAATTGCAAGTCCTTCAAGAACCTGGATCTCTCATTGGAGAAGTTGTTAAAACCATAGACTCTAAGAAGGTTATGGTTAATATTCACGAAGAAGGTAAAATGCTTCCTGTTGTCAGCGGCTTTGTCGACATTGCTGACCTCAAACCAAACTTTCGCGTTGCTATCAAGAGTGACAGTTAGGTCATACATAATATCTTGCCTAGCAGAATTGACCCACTGAATTGCCGGTCAGGCACCGAGAGGTTTTTGATGCCCTCGGCATTGCACAACCAAAAGGAGTTCATATGGTGATATGAGCAGATATGGTGAGAGCCCCTATGAAGAATTAGTAAAAACAGTATATTGCCTTTCAACTTTAATATGGCTGGAATAATATTAGTGACATTGGCTGCTGTTAAGAGCCTAATAATTGCAATCTCTACAGATTGTGTGATGAATTGCAAGTCCTTCAAGAACCTGGATCCCTCATTGGAGAAGTTGTTAAAACCATAGACGCTAAGAAGTTTATGGTTAATATTCACGAAGAAGGTAAAATGCTTCCTGTTGTCAGCGGCTTTGTCGACATTGCTGACTTCAAACCAAACTCTAGCGTTGCTATCAAGAGTGACAGTTATGTCATCAAAAGATCTTGCCTAGCAGAATTGACCCACTGAATTGCCGGTCAGGCACCGAGAGGTTTTTGATGCCCTCGGCATTGCTCAACCAAAAGTTGTTCATATGGTGATATGAGCAGATATGGTGAGCCCCTTTGAAGAATTAGTAAAAACAGTATATTGCCTTTCAACTTTAATATGGGTGGACTAATATTAGTGACATTGGCTGCTGTTAAGAGCCTAATAATTGCAATCTCTACAAATTGTGTGATGAATTGCAAGTCCTTCAAGAACCTGGATCTCTCATTGGAGAAGTTGTTAAAACCATAGACGCTAAGAAGGTTATGGTTAATATTCACGAAGAAGGTAAAATGCTTCCTGTTGTCAGCGGCTTTGTCGACATTGCTGACCTCAAACCAAACTCTCGCGTTGCTATCAAGAGTGACAGTTAGGTCATACATAATATCTTGCCTAGCAGAATTGACCCACTGGTCAGCCTTATGTTTGTCGAAAAAGTTCCGGACTCTACTTACGAGAGTTTGGGTACCTTTGATAATCAAATCAAATCAAAGAAATAAAAGAAGTAATTGAATTACCGAATTGTAGAAAAAACACAGAATATAAAACGTCTACAGGCACAAAGAAATGAGCTCAATGAGAGAATTAGATAACTCCGTAATGAATTGCAAGTTCTTCAAGAACCTGGATCCCTCATTGGAGAGGTTGTTGAAACCATAGACGCTAAGATAGTTATTGTTAATATTCACGAAAAAGGTAAAATGCTTCCTGTTTTCAGCGGCTTTGTCGACATTGCTGACCTCAAACCAAACTCTCGCGTTGCTCTCACGAGTGACAGTTATGTCATCATTAGATCCTGCCTAGCAGAATTGACAGACTGGTCAGCCTTATGCTTGTCGAAAAGTTTCCAGATTCTACTTAAAAGAGTTTGGGTGGCTTGGATAATCAAATCAAAGAAATAAAAGAAGTGATTGAGTTGCCGGTCAAGCACTCAGAGGTTTGTGATGCCCTCGGCATTGCAAAACCAAAAAGAGTTCATATAGTGATATGAGCAGATATGGTGAGAGCCCCTTTGAAGAATTTGTAAAACCAACTTTAATTTGGCTGGACATTAGTGACGTTGGCTGCTGTTAATTAAGAGCCTAATAATTGCAATCTGTACAGGCTGTGAACACTGAACTAATAGACTATCTGCCTTTGTTGAAGCACTTGGACATAAGTGCAATACAACTTATGAAAGGTCACTGCTTATTGACAACACCTCTTAGGACACGACCAAGAAACTTTGATTTTTTAGGGTTGTGCTTTGAACAAACTAAATTGGAAAATTACAGGCACTTAATGTGTATTGCAAAGTTGTTGGAAGTTTTAAAATGCTGATGAAATTCTGGCATTCGCGTTAATTTTATCGCTTACAGTTCACAGATTAGAAGGTAAAACAAAAATACTGAACTGTATTCAGAAACAAACACAGATAAACGTTTATCCAACAAAGGAATCGACAGTATTATCTTAATAAAGTTGCAGAGCTAGAGCTCGCCTTTGTAGAAAAACACATAATATAAAACGTCTAGAGGCACAAAAGAAATGAGCTCAATGAGAAAGTTAGATAACTCCATAATGAATTGCAAGTCTTTCAAGAACCTGGATCCCTCATTGGAGAGGTTTTTGAAACCATAGACGCTAAGAAGGATATGGTTAATACCTATTCACGAAGGTAAAATTCTTCCTGTTGTCAGCGGCTCTGTCGACAATGCTGAACTCAAACCACTCTCGCGATGCTATCAAGAGGTAAAATCTATCATCGATGTATAATTTTAGTAAATCAATATACAACACTTTTTACCAATGCTTTTATTAACTCGTCGGCTCTGTTTCTCTGTCTGTTTCTCTGTCTGTTTCTCTGTCTGTTTCTCTGTCTGTTTCAAATCTTGCAATCAATTTTTGAGTCACTTCCTGATGATAGATTTTTTTCAAATTTTGCATACATGCTCAAGATAGAAGACAATGCAATATTCAATTATTAGTTTTACAATAAGTCAATTAATTTAGTTAATTTTCTTGAGGATTTTATCGAGGGGTTTCTTGAGGGTTTTCTTGAGGGTTTTCTTGAGGGTTTTCTTGAGGGTTTTCTTGACCACAAAACGCTAACCGACTTGCAGACTATTTTACCAAGTTAACACGAACCACACTCACTGACCGCGATTCTCAAGCGTGTACGAAATTTTCATGAAAATAGTTGAGATATTTAAATTCGATGCTTTTTGATGATATTTTTATTATTATTACCAATGCTTTTATTAACTCGTCCTCTCTGTTTCTCTGTCTGTCTGTTTGTTTCTCTGTCTGTTTCAAATCTTGCAATCAATTTTTGAGTCACTTCCTGATGATAGATTTTTTCAAATTTTGCATACATGCTCAAAATAGAAGACAATGCAATATTCAATTATTAGTTTTACAATAAGTCAATTAATTTAGATAATTTTAATTAATTTCGATATTTCGATATAATTAAGATATTTCGACTTTAACATAAAATAAAAGAGTAATATAAGAAAAAATTGATTGCAAAATTTGTGTTTTAATTACATATAAGAGCATTGGTCTTAAAAATTCGTTTTTAATTTACTTGTTTAATTTAAACTTTATTTAAATAAACAAAAACAGGTGCACTTTCAAAGGAAGGGTGAGTATGTCAACCATTTCTAGTATTAAATAAGTAGCATAAAGAAGGTTTTAGCAAGAATAAATCAATTGATGAATTAATTTACACGATTGGTATAAAATAACTATCGGGAACCCGGCTTGTTATTCAAATAAACAAATAACCCTATTTTCCTGCACACATTTGAGGTCAGGTCTTGGAAACCAAATTTTCAAAAAAATGATGAAACACGTATCTTTTTATTTTGTAAGAAGAATCTAGATACCAAATTTCAAAACATTCTCATTTATGGTTTTCGAGATATACTATGTTTTAGAAAAATTTTGTTTTCCTGTTTCATCCCCTCATGAGCAAAATTTTCAAAATCCCTTTCTTAGTGGGTGCTAACGCTATAAAAGTAATATAAGTTCCTAGGATGAGGCGTTTTAGCTCGGCGTTGATTATCACAGTCAGTCAGGACATGTTCTTTTATATATATACTAGCGGGGGCACCCGGCGTTGCCCGGGTTTTTAGAGGTTTACCTAATGCGTTTCTTTTTCGCTCCCGTTTCCTTCCCGCTTGCGCTCCCGGTCGTTATCCGTTCCGTCGCTTTCCCGCTCTCAGTTTCCCCCTAGATCCGATTCTACATACATACATACGTAGTAACATACACACTCCCGCTCCCGGTTGTTATCCGTTCCCTGTCGCTTTCCCGCTCATTCTTTCGCTCTCAGTTGACCCCCCTAGATCCGATTCTACATACATACTTTGAATGAGCATTTAGTGCCGAAATATTGTAAAAAACACATACATACATAAACACACACATACATGCACGTACACATATAGTTCCCGCTCCGCTCATTTTGTGACGGATTTCAAAATTTTTTTTCTCTATATTTGATTCCCCTTGACTCTCAAGGTTGTGTGAAAATTTCATTACGATCGGATGAATAGTGTAGCAATGCATAAATAACATACCTATATACATACATACATACATACATATATACAAACATTCATTTTTATATATATAGATAGACGGTTTTAACTAACGGGCCATCATGAATCTTATTTGAGTTATTTATTTCGGTAAACTGGAAGTAATAAACATCTGTTTAGCATAGATAGAAAGAAAATAATTATTTCATAACTCAATTATTTTGTTGAATTTTTGGCGTGTCTTAAGTAATTCATTGTCTAATAATATCTCTTAGTAGTTTTGCAGACACGTTGAGCAAAAAACCATGAACTGTACATTGCAATTGGGGAACATTTTCTATCAGACATTTTTTTAACCTAGTTACTCCCTCTTTTTGTCTCTTTCTGTTCTTGTCTTTGTTTCTTCTATTACAAAAAAAATTAAAAACAGGTGCAAATTTTTTGATTAAAAGCACTTTCACGGGGGTGAGCAATCAATATATCAACCAACAGAAACAAGAATAACACGAAAAAAACAGTACAGGCGTAGAAAACGAGTGCTAGCTTTGAAGAATGGAAAAAAATCATAAAAATAAATCTCGATTTATCGACTGAAAATCTTTTGATAAAAACGAGACTCACACGGTGCAGCTAACATAAAATAATTACACGACTGGACGCGATGAGAAAAACTTTGAGATTTACAACTTTACTCAAGTCGAATTGAGGCAATATGTTTGTTAGAAAGAGGAAAGAGATGAAGCAAAAAAAGAGTTATTTAAATGACACACACAAGCAATTAATCGTAAAAATAAAAATAGTTGCAGAAGAATGAAAAGATTGAACTCAAAAAATTATAATGACTATTATTTTCATAACATACATTATCCTCATTGTGACGGTTCCGCCTTTGCGAAGTCGTCGATATTGCTGGAGAAAATTTGAGTCTAAATAAAGTTTAAAGTCTAATACTCTTTAACAGTATTAGATGTTTTATTAACGAGTACGGTTCGAAAACTTTATCAAACGACGCGACAGATACAAAAAACAGTTTCAACTTCGATCAAGCAATGGCGAACAATGGCGAACAAGAAGCAGGAACAAGAAGAAGGGACCGAAGTAGTTCGCGACAGCCTTATAAATACAAGCCCTCCAGGCTACAGGCTACAGGCTTAAACGTTCAAATATTCGCGCAACAATCCAAACACGCAACGTTGTGCAATACCCGATGCACCGCCTGCGCCGGAAATCCCAAAGTTAGATCCAGGCACGCACCTGCGTTTACGCGGGCGTGACATACCTCCCCCCCTAAAGTCGGTAACGATCCTTCTCGTTATCGGCCATATCTTCATTCTTTGATCTGGGTCGATCCGGTTGGCTGAGTGTGGATCCGGTTGACTGAATGGTTTCCTTCGTCGTCGGGTTTCCTGGTGCTCGTCTGGGAACCTGCAAATCCAGAACAGTCGTGACGATGAGCCACACGCGAAAGAAAGACGTGGTCGAAGAACCTTCCGAGCAAGGACAAAGGAGACGTCCTGCAGCTCTTTGTTCAGTGACGCGCTCTTCTTCCTGGAGACCTGCGAATAAAAACTTGCGACCGATCCACTTTATCGTTAACCAAGATCGCCCAGAGAAAGAAATTAACCAAAGAACATTACAAAGCTACCCATATAACTAACACCAATTTCTGATAACAATGAAATATTTAACCAAAGATTATACACCCTAGGATAAATAAACCTAATTGTAGCCACAGCTACTCCAAACCTAACTTAATCGAGACAGGACGTCAGCTACTATATTCTGTTTACCTGACCTATACTTGAAAGTCAGATTGAATTCCTGGATGGCAAGTGCCCATCGAGTCAATTTAGCGCTTTTGGAAACTGACTCGGTAAGGTACGTGAGAGGATTATGATCCGAAAAAATCACGATCTCAGATAACAATATCCAGGATTTGAATTTACTTAGAGCCCACACGACAGCATAAGCCTCTCTCTCTATGGTGGACCACCTCGTCTGAGTAGGGGTTAACTTCAGACTGGCAAAAGCAATAGGGACTTCTGCCCCTTCTCCACTCCCCTGGAACAAACAACACCCAACAGCCACTCCACTAGCATCCGTTGCTAAACCAAACCCTTTACTATAATCAATTGTGCTTAGGGTTGTAGCATTGGTAAGGTCGTCTATGAGTTTTTGTAAGGCGACCTGGTGTTTGCCTTCCCAAAGA
Source organism: Erpobdella octoculata (assembly GCA_963978895.1). Lineage (NCBI taxonomy): Eukaryota > Metazoa > Annelida > Clitellata > Hirudinida > Erpobdellidae > Erpobdella > Erpobdella octoculata. The sequence goes on along the minus strand of OZ022245.1, from coordinate 3,514,008 downwards.
ATTTTGTTGGGAACACCCTTTTTAGTCAACTCAGTGATAGGATGGGCAGTCTGGGCTAGATTGGGTATGAAGTTGCGGAAATAACTGAACAACCCCATTATCCGCTTGACTTCCTTTTTATTTGTGGGAGGTTTGATCTCTTGTACAATGGCTATTTTATCGGGATCAGGTGCGACAATCCCCGAGCCTACGACATGTCCTAAAAATACCACCTTAGGTTGTACAAACCGACATTTTTCCAGGTTTAGGGTCAACCCTACATTTTTAATGATGGTGAAAAATTGCAAAAGATGTAGTTTGTGTTCTTCCCAACTAGACGAAATAACGGCAAAATCATCAATAAACGGCTCCGTAAAGGATCTTATTGGTTGAAGGATCATCGATATCGCCCTCATGAAAGTATTTCCCGCCGATTTTAGACCAAAGGGCATTCTGCGAAACTCAAACAACCCTTCTTCACAAGAAAATGCCGTTAACCATGCTGATTCCGGATCTATAGGAATTTGCCAGTACCCTTTGCGTGCATCAAAACAGCTTATGAATTTTGCTCTGCCGACCTTCTGAAGTACGTTGGGGATATCGGGAATGGGAAAGGAGTCTCCCTTCGTATAACGATTAACATGACGATAGTCGATGGCTATACGGACTCCCTTTTCTCCCTTAGGTCCCTTCAAAACACAAACCATCGGGCTTACCATGGGACTCTGCGATGGTACAATGACACCCTGGCGAAGCATATCTTGTATCTGATTAGCCACTTCTACCTTCAACAATTCAGGGGTTCTATAGGCTCTCAGGTGTTTGGGGGTAAAGTCAGGAGAAATCGCGATTTTGTGAGATACTACAGAACAAACTCCTAATGATTCTGAGAATATCTCGGGAAAATCATCAATTATGTCACATAATTGTGTGCGATAATCCTGCGAAAGATGGTCCAAACAGCCCTTTGCTACCCTAAAACTCGGAGGTTTATCTTGATAAGGATCAAACTTACTTGGAAAATCAATCAAACCAAATTCGTGGTCCTTCTCGTATACTACAGAACAATTGTTATTAATGGCGGTTTCTATTCGGTCATGGTATTTCCGAATTTTATTTGCATGTAAATGGTGTTTACAGCCCTCAATTTCCACTAAATAAGAGTATGGTGCTTTCACCTTCACTATCACCCCGGGACCCTGCCATCTCTTCATAAATTTAGACCCCCCTTTTACAGGTGCTAAAATTATTACTCTGTCACCTACACAAAAAGACCTATCACTGCTCCTAACGTTATATTTTCGTGCGTAATTGCTCTGCTCTTGGTCTCCTGCAATTTCAGCAAATTCCTTAGCTAACTGTAGGTTTTGTCTGAGATCGGCTAAGTATTTGTACGGATTCTTACCTAAATGAAAAGGTAACTCCTTTTCGTTACTCCAAGAGTCTCTGAGGATAGCAAGTGGTCCTCGTGGCAAAGTACCATACACTAATGTATAAGGAGCAATATGAGTTGTCGATGACGGTTTCTCACGTAAACTCCATAATACAAAAGGAAGAACCTTAAACCACTCCTTAGGATGTGCCTCAACCAATTTAAAAATCATGTTCTTAAGACTCTGGTTACACCTCTCCACTAAACCGGATGCTTCAGGATGCCCTGGGGTGTTAAACCTAGGACTGCACCCCAAACATTTAAGAAAAGTCGTCGTTAACTGATTTTTAAAATTCGTACCACAATCGGAACTAATTATTCGTGGTATGGAAAACGTCATAAAAATCTGAATAAGGATCTCACATACAGATTTAGCATCTAATGACCTTAATGGATAAGCCATCGGCCATCTGGAGAACAAATCGACAACAACCAGGGCATAATTGTACTTGGGTCGGACAGTCACACTATCACCCGCTGGAATTATGGGCCCTATGCAATCCATAACTAAATGATTAAATGGTAGTTCATCTCCCCTTGGAATGGGAGTTATGGGGACTCGGTCTCTTTTTCTAACAGGTGCCCTTAACTGGCACACGGGGCACGACTCACAATAGGTTTGGACTTGTTTCTCCATATCGGGAAACCAAAAGCTGAGTCGAATACGCTGCCGTGTACTCTTGGCAGCCATGTGCCCCGAATAGGGAGCATCATGCCCCATCTGTAACACTGCAAGTATACGACTCCTGGGCAAACACAACTGTTTTATGGAATGACCCCACTGATTCTCCTTGTGAAACAAAAGTCCCCGGTCGATATAAAAGTTTTTACGCTTATCTATACCTAGCAACCAGAAGGACTTAAGTGAAGGACAATCATGTTGCTCTTTAGCAAACGCATCGGGATCATTACTATCGTCTACCCCCTGACAATCATCGTTAATGGTTGTAAATCGAGCGTCGGTTCGTGAATCACTTCCGCCTGCATCAGCACCTGGACAAATATCATCACCCGCGACTACAGAAACACCTATGTCCTGACAAGTATCGGTCTGTGAATCAACTTTCCTAGCATCAGCACCTGGACAAATATCATCACCCGAAACCACAGAAGCACCTATGCCCTGACAAGTATCGGCCTGAGAATCAACTTTCCTAGCGTCAGCAGCACGAGAAACACCTTCACCGAGAATCAATGCAACATCTGGACTATGCTCATCATTACGAGGTTCATCTAAAACAAAATATTGTGAATTAGTTATTTCAAGACTGGGAACATTCACATCAGAGTCATGTGCATTTTGTTTGTTCTTAATAGGGTATGCAACGGTATCATACAATGATATCGTTTTTAATAAATTACTTACGGAGGGAGTGATAATAATTTGCTCATTAAGATTTGGGACGACAGCAAACCATGCACGAACCTTGGGTGCTAGGTTCACAATGTCATCACCCACAAGATCTGGTCGAACAACTAATCTAACACAACCTACAATTTCTGGTTGACCTTTAAGGCCGGATAATTTTATAAATTTATGTGGTACCCTATGAAGAGATTTAATTAAATCTTCTCTAATGCAACATACTTCTGCACCACCATCAATCAAAGCTGGAATAGATGGTAATTGATCGATAAATACATTCTCATAAGACCTAATGTGATAATCATCAACATCTATAATGGGACATGCTTCGGGACAGGGAAAAGATTTTTGACCATCAAACAATATTTTCCTATCAACGAGACCTCTAAAGGAATTTTTTGACTGAGAGGACAAATTTTTATCATCAACAAATGTTTTCCTATCACCGAGACAATTAAAGGAATTTTCTGTTTGACAACAATTAATTCTGGGATTAGGTAAGTTTGAGGAAGGGAATTTATGTAGAGGACATTCCTTGAACGAATGACCCTTCTTATGGCATTTAAAGCATAAACCATACTTTTTATCCTTATCCATATTAGGATCAATGGATATTTTAGTCATTCTATTAGGAATGGGAGACCCTGACCCTTTATCTGTTGGTTTTTGGTTGTTGAATCGAGGCGGTCTAGTCTCATGCTCGTGTGTGGCCATGTAGCTATCCGCAACGCGTGAAAGCTCTAGATGATTTAACCAATCATCCTTTTCCTGAGTTAAAATAAAATCTGCACAACTGGGAGACATTAGTTGTTTCAACCTATCGGCACACATCAAACTAACTAATTGATGGAAATTCTCATCAATATTCCTACTTTTAATATAATACGATAACGCTGTGTGTAATTCAGAAGCTACCTGTGAATAAGTCTCACCAGGTCTCCTTTTTACAGCATAAAACCTCTCCCTCAAAAGACTGGGAGTGACCCGAAATTCCTGCAATAGAATTTGCTTTAATTCCTCATAGTCACCTAACTGAGCAACGGTCAATCGACTCAAGATTGATCGAGCTCTATTATTCAAATGGGCCTGTAATATTTTGGGTTTTACATCATCATCAACTTGGTATGATGCAAACTGATTCTCTAGATACTGAAAATACCCCGGTATTGCAGCAGGATCTGAGGGAAACTCTGCCATTATACCCTTCATGGCATTCTGAAAGCGACTAGAGCGAACGGCTAAGGAAACCTCAAGACTATTGTGGTCCTGAATCCTTTCACGTTCCAGCTCTAGTTTAGCTTCAGCAAGTCTGCGGGTTGCCCTATCCTCATCTAACCTAGCGTCAGCGAGCCTACGCTCCTGTTCTAATTTAGCTTCAGCGAGTCTGCTCTCCTGTTCTAATTTAGCTTCAGCAAGTCTGCGATTTGCCCTATCTTCATCTAACCTAGCTTCAGCGAGTCTACGCTCCTGTTCTAACTTAGCTTCTTTTGCCGCCAATTCTGCTTCGCGCAATGCTAATTTACGCTCAGCTATTTCTGACTTAGAACTTTTGCTAACGTTAGCATCTTCACTAACTCTACGTGGACGCCGACTATCATCAACAAATTGATAGTGCTCCTCGCTAAGGATCCCTGTTGGACTATCCAGCGCAACTGACTCTCCAACCGTAGGGGTTCTAATCATATTTATGAAACCTTACTACACAGAAGAAAAGCAAGAAAAACCTAACTGGGCAATCCGGCAACGATAAAATCTCTAACCTGAGATGTGGATCGGCCCTCCTTGCGAAATGGATGTCGCCACGTGGTCGAACTGAACGGTCTGAACTCCGCCTGGACTCTTTCTCCAACCTGAATCGTCAATCGTCGATCTTCAAACTCGGTAGAACTTCGTCAACTGGATGAACTCCACCACCCCAGGACGACTCTGATCGATGTATCGACTGACTATCCCACCGCTGCCACCAAAAATGCAATGTGACGGTTCCGCCTTTGCGAAGTCGTCGATATTGCTGGAGAAAATTTGAGTCTAAATAAAGTTTAAAGTCTAATACTCTTTAACAGTATTAGATGTTTTATTAACGAGTACGGTTCGAAAACTTTATTAAACGACGCTACAGATACAAAAAACAGTTTCAACTTCGATCAAGCAATGGCGAACAATGGCGAACAAGAAGCAGGAACAAGAAGAAGGGACCGAAGTAGTTCGCGACAGCCTTATAAATACAAGCCCTCCAGGCTACAGGCTACAGGCTTAAACGTTCAAATATTCGCGCAACAATCCAAACACGCAACGTTGTGCAATACCCGATGCACCGCCTGCGCCGGAAATCCCAAAGTTAGATCCAGGCACGCACCTGCGTTTACGCGGGCGTGACACTCATCATCATCATCAATCTCACAATAATCATCACAAGAACTGTTACAAAAAAACATGCAACACATCTTCTTCCTACAAGACACATTTAACAGACTATACAACTGGTGCCAGAGTGAGCAAGAGAGACAAGAAAATGATGAAAACACTCGCAATGGACTGTCTGGAGGAGGACCTGTACCTGCAGTAGATGGAGATAAATCGCTTGCGAGGGCACGTCGTAGAATTAGTTCGACTGAGATAGTAGCTTTCGTGGTCAGGACAGATTGGTAACCTCTGTGGATCAAAGGTTTTTTGCAGGTGCCTGGAAATGTAAAGGGATTGTAAATATTTTGGAATAAATAAATAAATAAATATTACCACGTCTACTAAACATCAAATACATTCACACAGAAAATATCTATTATGATGCTTAGAAGCACCAATCAACATCTACTCAAGCCCAACAGAAAGTATATCATGAAACATATAATGTAGAGTAATTTACCACCAAAAATGTTTTCAAAGCTTAAAAGTTAAAAGTTCTTCTGTTTTTGACCCATTAAAACAAGCATTATTTTCTAGATGCAGAACAGGAAAGTCAGCTCACTCGATTTCGTAATGGCAGAGCTTGGACTGCACGTGATGATATTCCAGCATCGTCAAAAGAAACAGATTGGTTCCATTGATACTACTGATGAAAAACATGCCTTTGTAACAGGGGTCATCATCCGGGCTTCCGTCGGAGGATCGACCGAACGTCCCCCCGATCCGATCCAATGAGGTTTGGTGGATGTGGGGCACCTGTTTGATTACCATGCAAGCCCTTCCAGGCTTGGGAGATTCTTTAGTAGTGGTGTGCTGGTGTTTCTTCTTCTGAAAAAATAGAATGTAAATAATTCAGACATGCCAAAAAGGTCTGCATAAAATCCAATACAGCAGCTTTCTCATTGTTCAGCCAACTGAGTCATTATACATAAATGTATATATATATATATATATATATATATATATATATATTATATATATATATATATATATATATATATATATATATATATATATATATATATATATATATATATATATATATATATATATATATATATATATATATATATATATATATATATATATATATATATACATACATACATAATATAGATTGAAAAACATCGTTCTCATTCCACCTCATAATACGAGTAATTATTTGATTTCTGAAAATAAATAATAATAATATTACCAATTGTGAGATGTCATCTGAAGAGCAGTTTCTCTTCAGTTCCATGGTCTTCAGCACTTGGATTATTCTGTGCTTATATAGAACCCTGTAGACCAATGGAAACTGGCGCTGGAGAGATCTAGATCGCGATTGGTCAAGGCTATCGCTTAGACTCATCACTATTTCTCCTTGATCCGATACGAGATAACAGCTGTTGTAATGAAAATTTAGGTGAAATGCAACTTGCGTGCTCTTGTGCTTGTGTACGCGTGCGTTCAATTGCGTGCAAAACGTTAACTAATATTTTTAGATATTAAACATCACAACACTTGATTATGAACAACCCACCTTTCATGTATTATTGTACAGTCATCAAAAATATATTTTCATATTATTTTAGCAGACAATCTCAAATCTTGGACCTCTAAGCAGTACAATGTCAGCTTTATTTAACCGAAAACAATGCAGATATAGTTTTAAACACAGCCAACAATTCAAATAAATGCGACTCTCACCTGGCGTGACAGGTGATGTTGGTCGGACGTGGAGGACAACAGATAACAGACGTGTCTACGGACCGTCGGATCTCTTCCTTTAACTCGGGACTTGTTAGATCAGCTGCCAGTACCACTGCGGAGATTAAAAAAAAACAAAATTAATAAAAAATTTAATAAATTAATAATTGAATGCTTCTTCATTAATAACTAAACAATGAATTAATAATTAATAACACTGTTATGATTTAATGAAACCAAAACCATGAAACAATTACATTTATTGATAACATTCTTTAAATCAGCAAAAAAGTACAACTATTAAATTTGAATCCACCTTTGGATGCGACGTTCAAGGTCGTCGACATGGTTACGACCTCCCGTGCGCCAGTGAAAGAATCTGCATTGCTGACAATGATAATCTTACCGGGGTGCAAGATGGCCCGAACGAACCACTCGTATCTGATGTCAATTGAAGGAAATATGCGTGTGTCAAGCTTGCTGGTGAGTGTGTGTGTGTGTGATTTTGTGGCAGTGTACAAAAAAAGCAATTATTGTAAAAAGAAAAATAATAATTAAATGATTTTTATTAATATTAAACTTGCATGTGTCAGTATGCGAAAATAATTAAAACACAAAAAATCCAGTCTCACCTCAACGCATGCTTTATGCTGTTCTCCGGGACTCGAATGCCCGGATAGTGCCGAACTACGCCGCCGATGCTGGCAGAGTAGAGAGACATAAAAGTCTCGGACGATTCCACGAGTTCTGAAATATTCTTTTCCAGCCAGTGTTCTTCCAGTTTGTAGGACAAACGAATGTCGTCCCTGTGCCAAAACGAGTTTTAAATGTAACTAAATTATAAAAGCTTATTAATATACAAGTCTACTCGCTCCCGTGCGCATGCTAAAAAGTGACTTTGGGAGTCATTCAAAGAAATGGCACACAGTAAATACTTTTCCCCAAAACAAGTATGTTAACTTCTAAGGATGAGAAAAATAACACTTTAAAAAAAGATTTTTTTTTATAGATATTTTTCACTTTATTATTTTCAATCAACATATGCTTTATTTACACTAAAACATTATTATAATAAACAATAATAATAACGAAAGATATAATTTAAATATAATTAAAAATAAAGTACAATTATGATACACATGAAATATATTATTTAAAATATATTAACTAAAAGTAAAATACAATTTTAAAAACATAGCAATATCAAACACAAATAAATCAATCCAATAAATACTCAGCCAATCAACAACCAACCTGGCTCTACTGGTCAAAACACACTTTTCTTTCTCTACCGGATCTGCGTTATTTCCCGAAGAATCGCTTATGAGATCTTGAATGCCGTACTTGGACGAGTGGAACTGGGCATGCGCATAAGATGACTGGCAGAAAGCTGAAGGAGCCAGAATGACTGTCGAGTGTTTGAGAGAAACTGGTATTCCTGTGATTTAATAAAGAAATCGTAAACTTCATTATGCGACAGGTTGGAAAAATGTTCTGGCGATACAGTCAGTCATTTAGCTTGAATAAAAAAGTTGCGTTGTTAGTTCAGTTCTTATATTAAATGTTCTGCGGATAAAAAGCTGTGTTGTTAGTTCAGTTCTTATATTAAATCAGTAGCACAAAAAAAGTTTTAGCAAGAATAAATCAATTGACGAATTAATTTAATAATAAAACCAATAAAAAACACCTTTATAAGGCTTAAAGTGTGTGGTGACATTGAGTTCTGATGCAAACCTATCCTCGGAACTTTCGGTACCAACGAGAGTAGGAAGGTAGCTCTTGCCCGGAGTCACGGATCCCATCAGGGGCGTGGGATAGTTAGGCTTGTCAAATAGTTTCGCCCTGGCATCTGTCGAGTTGGCAATCGCTTTCACCGCTACACCGTAGTGGGTTCCTGACAAGAACAAAAAAAATACCACAAAAACCTCTCAGTTACGCCAAGTGTTGCATCAATGACACCTGTCGACGACTACGAGACAAAAACCAAACAACAGCATAAAAACTAAACAATAAATTTTTTTCAGAAGATACGAAACGAGTTACTTACTAAACAAAAAAAAAACTTATCAAATACCTTTAATATCAGTAAAGAAATACGTCAGAGAAGACACGGGTCTCCACAGGGTGTGCCCCTCTTCCACTTCGACTCCCTCACTTGCATCTTTCGACACCACAACCGGATGCTTTGACACTTTCTGCATCATCATCTTCACGACGTCGGGGAACTCCGAAGAGTGGTTCGAGTCCTCCATCTCCAGGCCCATGACGGGAACATCGTACCACTCTCGATCGTCCTGTCAATTCGGCCAATAGAATTGATATTATAAGTTAACATTAACTACTGTAAAACTCCTAAAGAGCAGACACCGCCAGGGAAACTCTTCCCTGGCGGTGTCCAGCTTCTATAGGCTAGATACAGATTTAAAAAAAACTCTGTTACGAGCAAAAGTGTCCATTGCTCTTAACATCTGCTCTCAAGAGTGTCGCTCTAAAAAATTTATACTGTAGTAACTCATAATAATTAGTCAAATAAATAAAAATCTGTATCTTGATGAGATAAAATAAAGCGATACTGTATCCTCGTGAAAGTATGCAGTATCTACCACACTCTTTATCACTTATACTTTCTCGACCACGGTGCCATGATATGAATAACAAGGCAAAGAGAAGTATATTTAAGATAAAATTAAACAGACAAAAACCTCATAGGATTTTTTTATGAGAGGATGAATGATGGCCGACCCGTCGACCAGGTTGAGCATGAACATGTACTCGTGGTACTCCTTGAGCAAACTTTCAATGACAGCAAACGGAATGTCCATTCCAACGACCCCCGAGATCCTTTGAAAGAAAAACAAAAGGTCAAACTACTAAACTGGAGGCGTTTCAGTATTTGGGCTTGACATTCGGTTGAATTCTCAAAATAATTTCGTCAATGGTCTCGGTTTCAAATGCATAAACATGTCTTTGATTTTATAAACATAACAATTTTTTTATAGGTAGTTTGTTAGCGAGAAGTAATTCCCTTTGGATGAACCTTTTGAGCACTTGATTTTGTTTAGTCTTGTGTCTTGTATTTAATTTATTTTGATTTGTATTGTTCTACAAAAAACTAAAAAGTTTCGTTGGATTTTTTATACCTTCAGTCAACAGCCATCAATACAAATATTCAAATCTTTTAAATAACCAGCCATCTCAGTATGAAATTCAACAACCTTCTGTACGTTGAATCAAAGTTTACCTGTTTGAGCCCAGGATAGGCACAGGAGCAGAAACGGTGATGACCGGAGAGCCATCCAAGGGGTTCTTGTACGGACCGGTCACTATCGGCTCGAGACTGTACTCCCTGGCTCGGATGAAATCATAAAAAGGAGACATCTGGCCAAACAAATCTTTGTCGTTGTACACTCTCGACAAAGCTCCGTTGTTCTGGCATGCCAACTGACCAGGGAAAAGAGCATCTGTTCTTTTGCTTTGAGACGTCAGGAATGTGAAGATTTTTGCCTAAATACCAATCAAGGAAGTTAAGATAATCCCTTTAGTGTATTATAGTGTATAATAAAATAACTACAGTAAACTATGTTGGTTTTAAAATTCTCTCCAAAGAATATTTTACAGGAACGTTTAAAACCAAAAGAAGCAGTCAATTTTTTCTCTCTAATACTCAAAAGTAAAATAAACAAGCCCCAGCTGACCTTTGCCCCAGGAAGGTTTCTCTGCTGCCATTGGATGCCGTCGAGGAGCCTGTCAGTGCTGTACTGGCAGATTTTACCCTGTTGGTAAACCTTCATGTTTCCCTCGGTGTAGAAATGATAGCCTAGAAAAAAAAGTAGAGAATGAATAACTTCCAAATTATAAACACATTTCAATATGTTGCAAAAATCGAAAGTAAAGCGGAAAGTCCAGTCGAGCGATAAAAGAAAAGAATAAAAATAAGGAAAGCCACAATAAAAAAAATACCAGATAATCAACACACCTGAAGAACACCTGAGATGATCTTCATCCTGCTCACCGTCAGTGACAAAGAGGATGACAGTTCGACAGTCGACATACTTGGCATGTGACGTCTGCTGATTTTTCAACATTTCGAAGGCCTTGTAGAATGCCATACTGTATGGTTGAAACAAAATACCAAATCATGCGTTGAAACCTCAGATGACAGAATAGGACACTTCTTTTAAATATGGCACCTGCACTCTCTCTTGAATAGGGCACAAATTCACGGGATAGGGCACTAATTAACGATCCGCCTTATGTAAGGCTTCATTTTACCCTCTCTTGTACATGCTACCCCATGTACTTATCCTTGAATTTCTTAAGAGGCAATTCGAGGGATTTTGTTGGAAGTGCATTCAGGTAGAATTTTGCTTTGAACCGTTTTGTGACTATCAAGTTTAAATTCCAAACTAATAAATAAAGCATTCAAAACTAGAGCAATATGGAAGAAATCTATGTAACAAATAAAATTTTATAGGTACTGCAGCTAATAAAATCAATAATATCATTCTCATCCTCGTCGGATCTTTTGCCAGCATCACTATCATAACCACCATCACGCTTAAACAAACAGTATTGAACAGATTAATTGAAACAAGAGGAAATTTTTTATAAACTCTTTTATCTGTCATTATTAAAAAATCCCTCAACCAATCACAAAACACTTGCTATACACTGTGCAACGCTCGCTAGACTGTGTTGAGAAGTAAAAAACTGAGAGTGTTGCCATTACAAATAATAAAAATATTGCCAAAGCAAGAAATGCAGAACAATTTTTTGTTTCAATTAACCTGTTCGATACTGTACCTTATACACTGAAAACATCTTTATCGGGCTGCTGGAAATGAAGAATTATTGAACTCAATTAATTAAAAGCCGAATACCTGTGATCGGATCCACCAGACGACCGGATGACTCTTACTTCATCCATCAACATTTTCTGATTTCCATAAGTCGCTCTGATTAGCCTGTTATTAATGACAAATCAAGTGTTTTATCATAACAGGGACACAAGTTATATTATTATGTACAATAGAATAGGTATCTGATCCCACTGAATGCTTCAACGTAACACACACTTGAGTGTCTGAGACAGATTTTTTTTGACAATGCTGAACCATGTGATTCTTAAAAGTGATTATCCGTGTTTTTTCAACTTAAAAATTCCACAAGAATAGAACTTTTTTTTTAAATAAATGAAACACAAAAATCTCTGATGTACAATGTATGAAGAATTAATAAATAACAAATTCTTCAATCTTACATGTCCTTGAAAAATATGAAAGATGGAAGACGATGATTTGGCTAAATATAAATAATTTGAAAAAAAGATCAGCCATAGTTAGTTAAACAAAGGCAGGTGCCAGTCGAGCTTGGACTAATAAAGAGTGCTAACCTAAATAGATTCTATAGGTGTATATCAACAGGAAACTTTTCAACCGGACCTCACTCGGCGAAGTTCAACGCAACAACTCACTCACTTCCGAACCTAGAAGGAATGCGTACACATTCAATGACTATTTTTCGAGCATGTTCAATCTGATGACGGTAATACGCCTGATTTCTGTACGCGATCGGGCACCCAGATTGATAATTGTATTCATCCAGAAATAGTAACCTAAACACTCTGTGATAGTAGGTAGACCATACTTTTTTCATACTATGTATAGCTGAACTATTAAAGAAAAGAAATGATAACAAGCTTGAGCAAATCCCCGAATATATAGGGGAGAACCGTACTAAATGGCCACTGTACTGAACGGCCACTGAGATTTTATCAAGTGTATATAAATATATGTATATAAAGAGATGTAAATATTTTAATCTAAATTTTGGATGCCCAAAATTATTAATTTGCTCGTATCAGACTAAAATGCTCGTAATATCAGTTCTTCGTACTGAACGGCCACTGTAAGGTTTGAGTACGCTTAAGTTCTGTTTATTAGCATATTAATTTGCTATACAACTTGAGAAAAGGCTACCACATTCTCAAAAAGCAGAGAAAACCCTTGGGGGTTGAATAAGCGAGTTGGAAAAGACTGGTTGCAAGCCTTTCTGAGACGTCATCCGGATATCTCTGTTCGCAAAACCGAACCAACTTCGCTCGGCAGACATGTCTGCATTCAATCAGCATAATGTTGATATGTTCTATGCTAATTAGCATACCATTTTTATGCAAGAAAAATACGAGCCTCATAGAATATGGAATCTTGATGAGACAGGCATTACGACAGTTCATATCCCTGGAAATGTAATTGCAATGATGGGTGAACGACAAATTTCATCAGTTACTAGTGCCGAGCGTGGAATGCTAGTTACGATGTGTAACGCTGTTAATACTTACGGTGGCTCAGTTCCACCTTTCTACGTATTCCCTCGTGTTAATTTCAAAGATTACATGTTGAAAAACGGACCTCCTGGCTGCTCAGAAACTGCACAGCCAGCTGGTGGGATGACGAAAACAAAATATTCCCGAAGCGGTTCTATCATTACCTTAGCCATGTACAGCCATCATCGATAAATGCAGTTTTACTTGTCCTGGATGCGAATATACAATCCGCCTCGGAAACTTCCACTTGCATATTAATTAGTGTGCTATATATAGACTGAGTGAAAGTTTCACCTAATTTAAGTCGTGAACGCTTCCACATGCATACTAATTAGAGTGTGCTATATATTAGACTGAGCTTCCCGAAACCCGCCAAAAATTTTTGTTTGAGTGGGTTCGCCTTCGATTAAAAAAATGAATAGTATTAATAACAACGTGCGAAATCGTCTTCGATTGAAGCTGTTAAAGAAAAAGCCGTTGGTGTGTGTTTCGGTTATTATAATTGTTATTATATCTGTTCCAATGCTGATAAGTTTCTTGCGTCAAATACTCTCAACAATTAATTTTATAATACACAATATTGCACAGCCATGTCAGCCAGAAGTTGATCCTAACTTTGAAGTGTCAGCTGCTACTCTTTCCCCAGAACCACTTTCAAAAGTAAGTATCAACAATAACAACAAGACTATGACGCCTATTGATATAATTTGTCATTAAGCTCAACTAAAAATGTTGATACCAGTGATAAACAATATTACAGGCACATCAGTCAGAAGCAGCTGGTGGTACAAGTGAGCAACTGCAAGCTCAGATCAAACAAGTGGACTTCCCAGAACCACTTTCAAAGGTAAGTAGCAACAATAGGGCCTAGAAAACTGGTATGGTTGGCAAAATTAACAGCCATGTTATAGTTAAATGCACAACATAACTATCTCCTTACCATTTTCCCTCTTTGCCTTTCTTTCTTGACCTTAGGCCAGGGTAAATAGCAAGAGACAATAGATGTGCAAGTTTTTTATCTTATAAAAAATGGTAAAGTGCTGTATATTTATTCTTGCTCATCGATATTGTAATTAATCATAACTTGAAACAATAGAACTTGAATGTTAAGTTTTTATCTATTCAGGTCCTTCCAACCGAAGCTCAGTTCCAATATAAAGTCATTTCATTTAACAGTCATGAAGAGTTGTCATTTGAATCCACATTCCATGTCAACTTGAAAGATGAAAATGAATTTGATACCTGGTTGACTGAATTTCATAAAAAGAGCAGAGTGCAGTTTAATATTCGAAACAGCCAAAAGTGTTCTGGAAGAAAGCTTCTGTTGAACTGAACAATGCATTGTATACATAATGTTAGAAATGGTAAGTTAGGGGTTCGTAGACACACCGGGTGTAATACCAGCTTGAGAGTCAAGATACGACCTCCTCAGAAACGACCACGAACAATTGTTTATGACTCACAATATCCCTGTGAAATAATGTAATAACAAAATATTGTTCTATTAGTGTTCTATTATTGGTTTTATTTGCGTGTTTGTTCTTTACTGGTTTCAAAAAAAATTCTAAATTCCATAGTCATTTGAAAGTTACGTATGTTTTTCATGATTGTATGTATATATATATATATATATATATATATATATATATATATATATATATATATATATATATATATATATATATATATATATATGTATATATGTATATATATATCCAATATTGCATAAGTTGTTCTATTAGTGTAATAACTTTCTTTGGTTCTTTACTGTTTTTTGTGCAATTTTTTTATTGGGTTCTCATTTTTATAGTCATTTAAAAGTTTGTCATATTTGTCATGCTTACATATCAAGTATTTAGGAGAGTGGTGTATATATATATATCAAGTATTGCATAAGTTCTATTAGTGTAATAACTTTGTTTTGAATCTTTACTGTTTTTTGTGCAATGTTTTTTATTGGGTTCTCATTTTTATAGTCATTTAAAAGTTTCTCATATTTGTCATGTTTACATATCAAGTATTTAGGAGAGTGGTATAAGTTGTTTTATAAATGTTATATTGTTTCTATCTTCATTTTGAAAATTATGACAAGGAAATATAAAGCAGTGCTTCATTGTCTATGTCTTCAGAATTCCTTTGAAATTAGGAACATTTCTAAATCGATTCATTTCAAAGTAAAACTTTAAATAACTATTACTGTGTTAAACAGGTTATAGATGTGTTTAGCTTAAAACAAGAATATAGCATAACAAGATTTCAAGTGGTTTAGATAGAATAGCTACAGAATGAAATTTAACATAACATGGTTTAAAGTGGTTCAGTGTGACAACCACTACAAAATAAAGTTGAAATCCAATCTTTCAAAGCATTATTTTGAAGCTGTTGATGGATTTAAAAAAACTACTTAACTAAGCAAGGTTCAAGCGTTTACTAGTGGTACTGGATTGATTATGGTCAAACCTCATCTAGAATACTGTGTATATCATTGATAGTATATATCAATGGTGTATATAGACTAGAGTCCCTACCCAAAAAAATAATTTTAAGAAAAAGTTTATGGATATAATTATCTTCAAAAGTTGAAAGTGACCCTTAAGCAGAGATTTTTCAGTAGCTTGGCTGTCAGCTTAGTGGCTTAAACAGTAACAGTAAACTTGAGTAAACCATTAGAGTAGATGAGTAGAAGTTCAAGATAACTCATTTCTTAGCCATACTTTGGCTTCTTTGTTGGGGACCCTCGAACATAGTTTTGAGTCGTCTGCAAAATTTGAAAACCCAAGTTTTAGTGAACTTTAACTTTAATGACAAGTGTTTCGGAGAAAAAATTTAGTGCAGAGCAGTTGAGCGCAGTAAACATTTCAAAAATACACTAAGCACGTGATTGGCATTTCCATTGACGACTAGTGCAGAATTAACATCGCCAGTGCTGTTCTATATATAGCACACTAATTAATATGCAAGTGGAAGTTTCCGAGGCTGTTTGTATATTCGCGTCCTGGATAACCATGAATCACATTTATCAATAGATTTTATAGTTCAAGCTAAAGAAAATAGGGTTGTGCTTGTTTCCAACCCTGGTAAAACTGTATCAATTTATGATTTAGCAGAATTATCAGGCAGATCTTGGATGAAGGCTTCTATGCTAGAAAATATTATTAGTCATTTTGGGGTTGCTGGTTTATATCCATTTCAACAAGATTGTTGGATTATAAAGTTAAATTTTTAGTTTTGACTTATTACGACAACTTTTCTATGTACATTTGTGTTTTGTCTATGCTCGTAGTGTTTCCGAGTCTTGTTGTGATGACCTTGCCGTTCGGAGTTGTGAACTTATTTCGTTGTGTAATAAAGCTTCAGAGACTTTTAATTTAACAGGTTATGGGCCCAGTCCAGCAATAAGTTATACGATACAACGTTTATAATTAATTGGTGTCGTATAGATAAAAGATATTGTTCAGGATAAGCTCTAAGGATAGTTAGATAAGTCAACCTTAATAAGCGACAATACGATGGACCAAGGCAACACGGCAAAGTTTTCTGTAGCCAAGTTGAATGACACAAATTACCAGCCATGGAAATTTAAAGAGTCAACATGCTGCACTGGAAGAAAGTAGCAAGACTTTTTTTTGCTGTTTTCAGTCAGCTCTGTGACCAACCACAAAATATTTGATGGTAAATAAGGCTCTAAAAACTCCCGTTTGTCTCTTTCCATGGCTCGCAGTACCCCAATCGTTTTTTTTCTGTTAGTAATGATTCTTCTGGCAGCTACGTCGAAGGCTCTTCCTGAAGTTGACAGGTCATGTTCAGATGCCGAAAGATTTGATGTGTCGCCTCTCAATACGAGTCAGTTTTGCCCCTGCAAAGACGATGCAGAAGGAAGCAAAAGTAGAGATGCATGCCATGAACCATATCGTGAAGCTGTGGCAATAGTTGCTGCCCTGAACGGTATAAAACTAGCATAATTGCTGGTTATTTAAATCAGACTTACAACTACTCTGACAATATATATATATATATATATATATATATATATATATATATATATATATATATATATATATATTGCTGCTGATATAGAAAGACACAGGACGTTGGAGGTGCAAATCCCAGATGATGGATTTGTGGATTTACTAGTGTGGTTGGCAGAAATCTGGACGAATGAAGTTGCAGAGCATATACGCCCTGAGCCGAGGGTATTTCAGATAGATTCTGTATGGTACAGCCGAGTGTATTACAGATTTCCTAGTACGGCATTAGCCATGTTAGTAATTATCATAAAATATACTTAGATATATAGATAAATATAGATTTAATATTTGTTTTTTTAATATAAAATTTTTTTTTATTCAACTACAGTCGAGCCCAAGAAGTGGTAGGACACACGTTATTACCCGGACGATGATAAAAAGTAACAAGTATCACTTTGCGAAACATTCATTACTGTAACTTTGAAGACTAAAATGTGAACAACTTATTCAGAAATTCTGCCAGGCTAATGGGAAAATTATTTTAAAGTTTTTAATGCGCAAGAAAATGCTGTTTTTTTTTTAAAATGTTTTTTCCATGATTTAAAATTATTTTTTACTTTTTAGTTTTTGATGGGTGAAATTTTGTATTTGTTAATTGGTAAAAGACTTTATAACAGTTTCTAATTCTTATGAATTTATGAAGTACATTTTCCAAAAGTTTTCTAAAAGTCAAAATTTATACTCTTTTGCCTCCAAAAATAGCTGATGACAGGGGAGGAGTAGTCGCAGGTACATTTTCCAAAAATTTTCTAAAATTTCGCCATTAGTTATTTTATATAATTTTTTTCTCAAAAATCTTGGGGGGGGGGAGTTCAACCACCCCAACCCCACATAACCGGTTTATAAGACTTCGTCTTTATATATTTTTTTCAAAAATCTTGAAGAAAACAAGCGTTCCCTGCACCTCCCCAAAAACCGGAATGGGGGATGGTTAGTCGGAGGTACAAAATCTGAACATTGTCATTGGGTTCAAAGTTATATTAACATTTTCAGAGCTGCGACTAGTCGGAAATGGTCTAAAATTTGATGGCAAAATTTCGCGGACAGACAGACAGACAAATAAACAAACACAGATTTACAATGTGTTACAACCAAACACTGATCGTTTAACTTTGCTTTATTTTAAAATAAAGTCACCTAGCATTGGATGCGATTAAATTTTTTTTAACTATTCTTCAAGTCTAACAATTACCATAATAAAATTTTTGGTAAATAACCAGATAACGTTTTTGGACGTCGTAAAACTAATTATATTCCTATTTACAAGAATTTTGTTTTTGCGGCTTATACACTCTCGTGATTCGCTGAACGGTTGACCTTTGGAGCCACGAGTTCAAGATGAGAGTTATGTTGTCGTATAATAACAACAACAACACTGAGTTCTACAACCTTTATAAATTCTATTTTTAAATCTTTTGACCCAGATCAGACGCTTTAACAAATTGTAAGAATTAAAAACAGTCTGTTTTCAGATGTTGTAAACAAATAATTATGTCAAGACCTGAAAAAGGCTGTTTAAAAAAAATTAATTTGTACACATTTCTATAACTATTTTGGAATTTTTCTGACCAACTGTTGTTTTATCTAAAGAACATTAGTACTTTTGTGTGCAATCTTATTTCATTAATAGTTAACATCTATTTAGCATAGAAAAAGAAATAACCTAAATTGATACATAGAGAGTGAGAGAGAGATAGAGAAAGAAAGAAAGAAAGAGAGAGAAAGAGAAATTTGAAAGTTAAGAACCTTGGACGTAAGGCAAACTAAATGCTCGTAGTATACTACACATTTGTACGTCATACCTACTTTAACAGCGTTTTAGTTCATTGGTCCAAAGTGCATTTGTTCATTGACAGATATAATTATTTGTCTTATCTGTACATTTTTTTAAATATTGTAACGTTTTTTAGTAATTCATTTAAAAAATATTCAGTCCTTTTATGATCATGGAGGTAATACAATTTAAAACTGCATCATGACGTATCCTACTCTTAACCAATTCAAGAAAATTAGAATCTGTAAATCAGTTTAAGGCAATATTAATTAAACCAAACCACCCAAATAATCAGTTATCTATTAAAATGAATGAATGCAACGTGATTGTAATGAAGATACAAAACTCTAATAAACATTTAGTAAATACATTTAACCAGTTTTAACTGCCGAAAACAAAGAACCACAGCAATGACCATTGTTACCCCTGCTCTGCAGTCTCTTTAAAATGTCCCAGATTACCGGTTCATCGAGAACAGGATCAGAATGGTACTTGAGGAAGCCTACAAACGAGTCGTCTATTTCAGACCACCTTTTTTCGTTTACGTAGGTAAGCTCTGAGCCAATCTTGTAGCCGATACTTGCCAGATCTTTTTTGACGTGATAAGCCTCAGTGAGCAGCTTGCCCCCTTGTTCTCTGTACACTTCGTTCATTAAATGCCTTTCCCCTGTAAAGATCGTGGTAATTATATATATATATATATGAAACAAAATTTAATTTGTGGAAATAAAAATAATGTCAAACAGCAAAATTAAAAATTTTAAAACCATGAAAAATCAGCAAATAGGTTATATATAGCATAAATAAAAATACCAAGATATGTTGGGGATCATAATTGATCTTATTTATGTTTGGATTGAATCGCAAAAATTACCAACTACTTTTTTTGCTTTGATCCAGCGTAGCCAGGAATGTAATTTAGAGGGCAGGGGGCCGCCCCTGAAGATTTTCCGGAAAAATAACTTTTTGGAAAAAATATTTACGAAGTTTTTAAATTTTGTGTTTGGGAAAAGTAGTTATGACCACCCCCATCACCCGTCATCAGCTATTTTAGAAGAAAAAACTTTATAAGAACTTGAAGTTTTTAAAGGAAAAGTGACTACGCCTATCTCCCCCGGGTCGTCAACTATTTTGGGAAGACAAGTTAGGGAAAAAATTTATAATGTGTGGTTTTTTTTAAAACATTTTACCCCCCCCCCCCATGGTTTTGCTAAAATGACGCCCCTGAGCGTAGCTGGTACTGTGGTACTCATTTGACAAAAACCGGTTGGATGAGTGACTGAGTAGTTACAGAAAATTTCTTCATCAGATGAGTAAAATGTGGACCTTTCATGCTACTGAAATTAACCAATTACCTACTCTGCCGTTTCACAGTGCGATGGTCGGTTTCAAAGGGTACATTAAACTGATGTAACAATGATGGCTGAATTGTGTTACATATTGTAAGTAGGTACTGAGGTAATCATCACATTTGGTTTATAATTTTTATAAACAGTAGCAAATGATTATTTTGTTGTTATAAGAACAAACTACTATAAATCCTACCTTCAAATACATCTTTAATCATCATTACATATATCCGACCACCTGGTTTCAGCCAATTCTCGTAGCACTTTTTGAGAACTTCCAATCGTTCAGATTCGTTCAAATAATACAAACAGTGGAACATGAGAACCATGTCGACTCTTTCAGCCGGGCCAGCCCAATCTTGGACGAAGACCTGATGGACGTCTACACCAATGCCTGCAGAACTGAGGGCCTTAAGGTTCCCTCGAAGCTGGAAAACGCAACTGTCATCCTTCTCAATGCACGACAGGTGGCGCAATCTAGGTGCGAGCTTTCGAAGGAATTTGATCTCAACTACTCCAGGTCCTGGACCGACTGCTATGCAGCTTCCAACTCCCGAGAGATCATCTCCGACTTTGTCGAAAAGCTTGTCGAAAATTTCCAAATCGCCGCCAGCTTTTCTGTACGAATCGAGAATTCTCGTGTAAGATTCCGAAGTCATCATTATGTTATATTCAACAATTAACTTAAAAGGATTTGGCTGCGAGTCACTCAAAAAGACTATTTATTTAAGACGACAATATAGAGTGGTTATATGCTCGCACGAAATGTAGAGAGAGAGAAAGAGAAAGAGAGGGAGGAAAGAGATAGAAAGTGAGAAAGAGAAAGAAAAAGAGAAGAAAAAAAGTAAGAGAAAGAGAAAAAGAAAGAAGGAAAGAAAAAAAAGGGAAAGAAAGAAAGAAAGAAAGAGAGAGAGAGAGAGAGAGAGAGAGAGAGAGAGAGAGAGAGAGAAAAGAGAGAAAAAAAGAGAGCGAGCGAGCGAGACCCATAGATTGGAAAAAATAATCAATGACAAAACAATCGAACTCGTTTTCGTCGTATAACAAGATTTCATGAAAACGAGACTCATTTCCAATTTTAATTATTTAAACTTAATGGCAAAATCTTTCATCGAGGTATACTTTTAGTAAATCAATATAGGGGAGACCGGGGCAAGTTGAACCACGGGGCATGTTGAACCAGATGGGTAAATTTGCTTATTTATAGAAATTTTTTTGTCAGAGTTTCATAGTTTGGACTAATAATATAAATAGAAGTAGCTGTGTTGATTTGTGATGTTTATGTATGTTAATTTTAAAATAATCGCGATATAAGTGATTTTGCCGGTTTCGAGTAATTTTGAGTCGTTGACGTTATTGTTCTTTAAAACACAATTGCAAAGAAAGTGAGTAATTTTACGATACATATTTTTGTTGTGTTTTTATCCAGTAACACAGTACGTGTTTTCTTTCTCGCATCAGTAACATGTTAATCAGCCTACAGTAAAATACTAGGACCAATACGATTGGGGCATGTTGAACCATTTTGTTAGGGGCACGTTGAACCAACAATATTTTATCATGGTGATGATTTGACTTGTTATAATTTTTAGATATTTTATTAGATAATTTTAATAGATTTTTTTTTCAATTATTAGATATTTTTATCAGTTATTAGATTTTTTTATTAGCTGTTTTGTCTGGGTTTTCCTCAGGGTCATTGCGTGTTCTCACAATAACCCAATAACCATTCTAAAACACACAAGTTGTTGCAATAATTACGTAAGCAGCATTAAGCAGCTTCAATGATTTAATCCATAGCGTTTCGTAACACAAAAACTTATTATTAGTAATATTAATTATAATAATTACGCAACTTTTGTAATAAATTAGATGAACTTAAAAACTTCAAATACAACAGAACCAAAAAATTGCGAAATCCGAATTTTATTGGAGATATAAAGTAAAATAGAAGATTGAAGATAAATCAATTTGACTTAGATAACATTTGTACATTTGAAAATGTTTCATTAGAACAATAACTGCTTAGGTACAGCAGTTATAAAATATCGGTTCAACGTGCCCCGTTAACGGGGTAAGTTGAACCACATGACGGGCTTGCTAATATTTTCTTCTATGGTCAAGGAAAAATCTTAAATTTAAAAATAATTTTTGGTATACGTAATAAACATATTTGTTTATAATAATAACCTATTTCAAGATGTTTTACTGCAATAATAAATGTGTACTGAGTAAAGTTATAAAAATTGGTTCAACATGCCCCGGTCTCCCCTACAACACTTTTTTAACTTAAACTTTTTTAATTTAAACTTTATTTAAGTAAACAAAAACAGGTGCGACTTTTTTATGCAAAGCACTTTCAGAGGGTGAGCATGTCAGCCAGCACAAATGGCGACCCACGTTTTAAATTATGAAAATTTATGGCTTGTTTGTTATACGAATGTCCATAATTAATACAAACCTCTATCAAGACATTTCACACACAGTCCAGAGAAAAATTATTTTCATTTTTTTTAGTTCAATAAAACGTGATATTTTAAAAATGTTTTTTTAAATATTTTATTTTCTTCTTGTTAGTGCATTAGAAAAACGTGGTATTTGAAAAAAATTTATATATATAAATAGATAAGTTATATATATATATCGAATATATATATATATATATATATATACGTATATATATATATAAATATAAATATATATATATATATATATATATATATATATATATATATATATATATAAATATATATATTTTTTGAATACTTCGGCGCTATATGTTCTTTTAGGCAAACTCGATTGAAAAAAGTGGCGCACTTGGCTGAATCGATTTTATTTTTAATTTTTTCCAATACTCTAAATCGGTTTAAAAATAATTTATTCCCAAACACAAACTCCATAATCTTATAGGCTAATAGATCTATTTCGGCAATTTTTTGCCATCATCAGAACCGTTTAACTTTTTAAAATAAAATGCAGTGACTAAATGGTAAAAGATACAACTAATTGAAAGGAATTAAAATACAATTTAAATAAAATTTAAATTCAATATATACAAATGTAACAACATAAAAAATATTTAAATTAAAATAATTATAATAATAACAGTAATAACTAAATAATTAAGATCAGTTAGTAAAGCCTTTAACAACGGAATTACAGTCAACTTCAAGGACGTGACTGGAAGAAGAATCACATACATTATCTATAACCTTTGAAACACAAACGTCTGGTACAAAACATTCATTCAACGAAGAAATACCTGAAGAAACATTGGCACTATTAACATGCATATTTTTAACAGAAGTTGTAAATGAGTTAAAACATTTATTATTATTATTATTATTAGTTTTATTACTATTTAGAGAACCAAAAAGTTTAAGAGTTAAATCAAAAGAATACCATTGTTTATTAATTAAAGGCTTACATTAATATAATTGCGTCTTTAGATGTTGAAAGTTTGTTTACCAACGTACCTGTTATAGACACTATAAATATAATTTGTAAGTGTGTTTATTCACATCCTAGTATTCAACCTCCTCAAATCAGCCCTGAAGTCTTGAAAGAATTACTTTATATATGTACAACGCAATCTCCTTTTTTTATCACCTAATGGAGACTTATATGTACAAATTGACGGTGTAGCTATGGGGTCCCCGTTGGGCCCGACTTTCGCTAATTTTTATATGGGTGATCTTGAAGCACGTGTATTTGAAAATCACACCAAACTTTTTCTGTATTGCCGTTATGTTGACGATATATTTGTTTCAGTTGATAACTTAGAAGAACTATTTAAACTGAGAGATGCATTTGTAAAAAATTCTAAACTACAATTTACTTATGAACTTGCTAATAATAAACATCAAATTCCTTTTTTGGATACTTTAGTTACTCGAAATGTATCAAAACTATCTTGCCAGGTCTATACTAAACCCACAAACACAGGCAATTGTCTTAATTATAATAGCGATTGCCCTGAAAGATATAAACTAAATGTTATTAATAATTATATTAATAGGGCCTATAAATTTTCAGAAACATGGTCAGAATTTCACAATGAAATTCTACAAGTGAAACAACTTTTGATAAATAATAATTATTCTAATTCTATTGTTGATGCAACTATAAATAAATTTATGTCACGTATTACTGATAAAAAACGAAGGCGAAGTGGTTGAAAACGATGAAGAGGTAGCTGAAATGTTAAATAATTATTTTTGTACGGTTTTTACTGAAGAAGACATAGAAAACATACCGGAACCTGTGAACATGTTTAAGGGAAAAATAGACGAGAAAATGACTGATGTGGTTATCACAAAAGAGAACGTTGAAAGACACTTGAAGGACCTAAAAACAGATAAAAGTCCGGGTATCGATGCATTACATCCCATGTTTTTAAGAGAAGTAAGACACGAAATAAGCGATGTGTTAGCAGAAATAATGAACAGGTCCTTGAAAACTGGAGAAATTCCTCGTGATTGGAAAGATGCAATCATTGTACCACTCTTTAAAAAAGGTAGCAGATCTGAGGCAAGTAACTATCGTCCAGTAAGTCTCACGTGTATTATTTGCAAAGTCATGGAAAAAATCATTCAGCTCGAATTAATGAATCACATTAGACACCACAGCATTTTGATAAACAGCCAACACGGATTCGTACAAAGGCGATCATGTCTAACAAATTTGCTAGATTGTTTTGAAAATGTTTATACCCACTTAGATAAAGGATCCCCTGTAGACATAGTCTATCTGGATTTTGCCAAAGCCTTCGACAAAGTACCACATACACGGTTGATGAGAAAAATAGAAGCGGCTGGAATAGGAGGTAATATTCGAGGATGGATCAAAGAATGGCTAGCTGACAGAAGACAGAAAGTGGGAATTAAAGGGAAATACTCGGAGTGGAAAAGCATAAAAAGTGGTGTACCGCAAGGATCCGTTTTGGGACCATTACTATTTGTTCTGTTCATTAACGACCTTGATTTAGCGACTTGTTCAAAGGTCTCGAAATTTGCTGATGACACAAAGTTATCCATGAAAGTAGAGTGTGAGCTGGATGCCGACATTTTAAGAAAAGATCTTGCAAAAATATACCAATGGTCCCTAGACTGGCAAATGATGTTCAACGTAGATAAATGCTCAGTGATGCACATGGGTAAGAGAAATCAAGAGTTTCAGTATGAGATGGGAGGAATATTGTTGAAGACATCTGAAGAGGAAAGAGATCTGGGAGTTGTAGTACACAATAGCGGCAAACCATCAAGACAGTGTGCGGAAGCAGCAAAGCGAGCCAATAAGATTTTAGGATTGGTCAAGAGAACAATAATAAGTCGAAACCAGGAAATAATTATCAGACTATACAAATGTTTGGTAAGACCACATCTAGAATATTGTGTACAAGCTTGGAGCCCTGTTTTAAAAAAGGACATCGTAGTGTTGGAGAAGGTACAAAGGAGGGCTACAAAGTTGATTAAGCATTTAAGCCAGTTACCTTACGAAGAAAGATTAAAACAATGCGGCTTAACAACTCTAGAGAAAAGGAGAAGTAGGGGTGACTTGATCGAAGCCTACAAGATAATAACAGGAAAAGAGGATTTAACACCAGCAATGTTTTTCGAACAACCACCGATTCAAAGCACTAGGGGACATAGATTCAAGCTATTTAAAAAACAAGAAAAGACTTTAAAAAAGGCTTTTTTTAGTTCTAGAGTGGTAAACATATGGAATGAGTTGGACGATGACACTGTAGCATCTGAGACTACCACATCTTTTAAAGTAGCGCTATCCAGGCATGGATACTGATTTTTTATGCAATTATTTATTTTTTATTAGTTTATTTATCTATTATTATCATTTATTTTATTTTATTCTATTTATTATTATTTTTAATTCGAAGTGGTTGTCTATAGGCGTAAAGTCTTCTAAACCACTATAATAAACGTTATCTTATCTTATCTAAAACATGTTTCAAAACCTAATACCAATAACTCATCAAATTCTTGTATAATTCCATTATATTATGCTAATCAGATGTCTAATAATTATAAAATAGATGAAAAAGTGTTGAAAAACATTGTGTATGATAATATTAAGGTTGTAAATAAAGATAATACACTCAAGTTACACATCTATTATAATAATGGAAAAACTCATAATCTTTTAATTAAAAATAGTATAAATAATGTTTCTAGCCCTGTAGCACAAACCAACCTAGTGTACCAATTTTCGTGTCCGTTTCCACATGGTCAGGTGGAAAATTACATTGGTCATACTAGAACTACTCTGTCTCGTAGATTGACTATGCATTGTCAAAGTGGTGCCATATACCAACATATGTCAACACAACATTCAATCAAACCATCACATAAATTTCTAATTGATAACACCAGTATACTAATGAAAGAAAATCAACCCATTAAGTTAAAATTAAAAGAAGCTTTAGCTATTAATAAATGTAAGCCTTTAATTAATAAACAATGGTATTCTTTTGATTTAACTCTTAAACTTTTTGGTTCTCTAAATAGTAATAAAACTAATAATAATAATAATAATAAATGTTTTAACTCATTTACAACTTCTGTTAAAAATATGCATGTTAATAGTGCCAATGTTTCTTCAGGTATTTCTTCGTTGAATGAATGTTTTGTACCAGACGTTTGTGTTTCAAAGGTTATAGATAATGTATGTGATTCTTCTTCCAGTCACGTCCTTGAAGTTGACTGTAATTCCGTTGTTAAAGGCTTTACTAACTGATCTTAATTATTTAGTTATTACTGTTATTATTATAATTATTTTAATTTAAATATTTTTTATGTTGTTACATTTGTATATATTGAATTTAAATTTTATTTAAATTGTATTTTAATTCCTTTCAATTAGTTGTATCTTTTACCATTTAGTCACTGCATTTTATTTTAAAAAGTTAAACGGCTCTGATGATGGCAAAAAATTGCCGAAATAGATCTATTAGCCTATAAGATTATGGAGTTTGTGTTTGGGAATAAATTATTTTTAAACCGATTTAGAGTATTGGAAAAAATTAAAAATAAAATCGATTCAGCCAAGTGCGCCACTTTTTTCAATCGAGTTTGCCTAAAAGAAAATATATATATATATATATATATATGAGTAATATACTTTGGCAAAATCCCCTCTCGTAAACACACTCCGTTAAAAACAAACGACCACTTTGCATTAATGACTTTTTTAATAAACTGTTCAAAATGTTTAATTTTACGACGTAAACTAGAGTCCATTTTAAACATTTTTATATAATACAAATAATAATAATTAGGACTGACTGGCCAGTTTCGACTACAGTCATCTTCAGAGTCCGTAACCTAAAATGTCGTATTACGTAAACAGCTAAAGAATATATAGTAAACATCAACATAGAAATAGTGTTGTGCCTATATTAAATTAAAGTATTTAAAACCAGATATATATATATATATATATATATATATATATATATATATATATATATATATATATATATATATATATATATATATATATATATATATATATATATATATATATATATATATATTTATCTATACCCTTTTCCTATCAAAGAATCTGATAAAATTCTGGCAAGAACCTGGATCCCTCATTGGAGAAGTTGTTAAAACCATAGACGCTAAGAAGGTTATGGTTAATATTTACGAAGAAGGTAAAATGCTTCCTGTTGTCAGCGGCTTTGTCGACATTGCTGACCTCAAACCAAACTCTCGCGTTGCTATCAAGAGTGACAGTTAGGTCATACATAATATCTTGCCTAGCAGAATTGACCCACTGGTCAGCCTTATGTTTGTCGAAAAAGTTCCGGACTCTACTTACGAGAGTTTGGGTACCTTTGATAATCAAAGAAATAAAAGAAGTAATTGAATTACCGAATTGTAGAAAAAACACAGAATATAAAACGTCTACAGACACAAAGAAATGAGCTCAATGAGAGAGTTAGATAACTCCGTAATGAATTGCAAGTTCTTCAAGAAACCTGGTGTAATGTTTTTAGATTACGATATAATCTACACAAAGCAACAGATAACTTTATTAACCGATATACGAACGAATACTAATATAAGAATCAGAATCAGAACATCAATGCGAACGTGAATATGAATGTGAATGTCCTTACAGGCAAGCTACGCTTCCTTTTATAGCCTGTTCTCACTCTGCATCCATACAACAATGACCGGAGTCCATGCATGCATCATACATCACACACTACGACATTACATCCCTCCCCTTCTTGGAGAACAAAACATCTGCACTAAAACGGAACAAAAATAAAACAGCAAAAGTTAGTTCAAAACAAAATCCGCAAATCGGGCAGGCAGTCTGTGTTCACGCATGGAGTGTCTCGCACTGTTTTGAACTGGCTGTAGGCTGGGCTGGTCTTCTACAACAGCTTGCGGTATGATAGTGTCGCTAGGTGCGATATCCTCTTCCACCAGGTCTTCAGATAGCTCCTTTGTCTGTGCACAGTTCGATAATCGCTTATCCAGATGCTTGAAGAATGACGAGTTGCGGGTAACTGATTGTCTGTCAGTGTTGCGTTCCGCAGTGATCATGGAACGATTTTTCGACGTGACTGTCAACCTTTCTGTTGTTTTTTTGTGATTTTCATTTAATGTTAGATATTTCTTTTCTAATTTCTCGTATATGGCTTCGAACAAATCCAGTTGGTGTTGAATGTTTTTGTTCTCCTCCCACGATTGTTGGAGGTCGTAGTTGGAATGTTCGTTCATATATTTGTACATATTGATAAGCTTATTCTTTTCATTGATTTCTCTTTGAAAGTTTTTAGTTCTGATTTCGAGTTTGCATTCCAAACTTTTGTTTTTTTCCTGAAGTTCCAAGAACGAATCGCCCTTTGTTTCGTTATTTTCTAATGCCAAACTGAATCGTGCCTTTGACTCCAGCGTGTCATCGCTTTTGTCTTCTTTAACTTCTCGAACCGCATCATCATCATCTTTTTCATTGTCGTGCAAAATTGTCGTAGATGTTGTTGATCGAGTATTTATGTTATCATCTTTGCTGGTTGTTTTACTCTGGAGTTGGTTTTTAGTTTCATCAAGTTGTTGCTGTAATTTATTTTTGTCTTCATATTGTAAAAACAAGGCGTACAGTTTTTTTATGTTAACAGATTCGTTTTCAACGTGAGTTTTTGCAATTCGTAACTGTTGCAAAGCTTCATCTCTTTCTTTCTTGAGTTTTTCTATTATAACATCTTTTTCATCTGGAATTTTATTTTTTCCTTCATCATCTGAATCTGGTTTCCACGGAGTAGCTCCTTCGGTCCTTTCAATGATGTTAATTTCTTCGTCGTGCTTGAACTGATCCTCTAGCTGTTGACGAACATGGAATGGTACACAACGATGAGGCTGTGCGACTGGTTGTACGGTGTCGTCGATGTGCAGTTTGACTTGAAAGTCTTTCAGTTTACCAACACCACCGAATAGATCAGCGTATTCTGTCACGAGCTCATGGACAATTTGATCGCTAGGTGTCGTACGTTCACTGATCGGTTTTACGACATGGACTAGATGTAACGCTTGAGATGCCTCCCAGCTTAGCAGAGACCCTTCATTGCCATTGATTACGTAGAACGGCGTATCGTACGATCGGTCGTTGTACCGAACATTAGCACAAAATGTTCCTAATACCTTGAGGGGATTTTGTGCACAGTAGGCAAACACTTGTTTATTGTTTACGTGTAATTGCGGCGTAGGTTTAATCCTGCTAAAATCGCGCTGGCTCATTACGCTTACACTTGCCCCCGAGTCTGCGATGACTTCAATGACGGTGTCGTTTATATTAACTTGAAAATGTGGTAAACTATTTCTGACACTTAGTCGGTTCGAATAAACATTCAGAGCATAAACATGCCGATCCTGTTCAGGCGAATGTTTACAGATGTTTACGTCGGCATCGACGTGACGAATGCGATGATGGTTGTTATATCGTGTGTTCGGCGGTCTACTTTGTGATCCACGATGCAATCTGTGTTGTGAGTCGTTGTTGCCGTGTCGTGATGTGCCATCTTTTGAGCGACATTGTGACGCAAAATGATGCAATTTCTGGCATGAATTGCAAGATTTACCATGGGCCGGACACGATGCTTTTCCATTTTGGTGTGGCCATAGACCACCACAATTCCGACACCTCACGTCGTCTGTTTTATTCTTTGAGTTGTTCGCATGGTTCAGTTTTTGTTTTAAATCGATTTTGTTCACCTGCTGCTCGTTCTCAATGTGCTTTGCATACATGTCTGACAGCTCCAAACTTCGACCGATGTCTAGCAGTTTTGCAAGAGTCATATCTGGTTCGCACAAAGCTTTGCGGCGTAACGTGTTTGACGAACAACTTTGAATAATTTGGGTTTTGATCTCGCGATCGACGTTTTCAAAAGCACATGTTGTTGAGAGCTGTTTGAGACGCGTGTAGTAAGCTGGTAGTGATTCGCCAGTGAGCTGCTTTGATTGACGAAACGTGTATATCTGAAACTCTGTGTTCTGCCTTGGTGTAAAATACCTGTTGAGAGCTGTGACGGCTTTTTCAAAGTGACTCTCTCCATCGGCGGCTTCGGCGTCTGGCAGAGTATCAAAAATTTCGTTGATTTCCTCCCCGGCGTAGTGGAGCAGAAGAGCTTTTTGTCTTCTATCGTCGACGATGTTGACGGCTACTAGCAGGTTGCGAAATCTAGAAATCCACTTCGTCCATCGAATTCCTGCAGACTCTTCCGAACTGACAGCGAATGATGGAAACGATGGTAAAGCTTCAGCCATAGTTGATTAGTTGATATTGCGAACTAAACTGTTTAAGCGATTAAAACGATAATAGATTCTTCGGAGTTTATCGACAGAAAAAATTATCAAACTGTTCGCGAAAGTTCGTTTACGAATCCTCGTCGCCAATGTAATGTTTTTAGATTACGATATAATCTACACAAAGCAACAGATAACTTTATTAACCGATATACGAACGAATACTTACTAATATAAGAATCAGAATCAGAACATCAATGCGAACGTGAATATGAATGTGAATGTCCTTACAGGCAAGCTACGCTTCCTTTTATAGCCTGTTCTCACTCTGCATCCATACAACAATGACCGGAGTCCATGCATGCATCATACATCACACACTACGACATTACACCTGGATCCCTCATTGGAGAGGTTGTTGAAACCATAGACGCTAAGAAGGTTATGGTTAATATTCACGAAGAAGGTAAAATGCTTCCTGTTGTCAGCGGCTCTGTAGACATCGGTGACCTCAAACCACTCTCGCGATGCTAACAAGAGGTAAAATCTATCATCGATGTATAATTTTAGTAAATCAATATACAACACTTTTTTAATTTAAACTTTATTTAAATAAACAAAAACAGGTGCACTTTCAAAGGAAGGGTGAGTATGTCAACCATTTCTAGTATTAAATAAGTAGCATAAAGAAGGTTTTAGCAAGAATAAATCAATTGATGAATTAATTTACACGATTAGTATAAAATAACTAGCTGGAACCCGGCGTTGCCTGAGGTTTTTCTATCGTTCCTTTTTTCCACCCCACATTTGAGGCCGTGAAACCAAATTATCAAACATTGATAAATCACGTATATCTTTCTCGAGTAGATTAATACTATTTTTTTTACAGCCGTAGCACTTACAGTTATTCAAATAACCCTATTTTTCTGCACACATTTGAGGTCAGGTCCTGGAAACCAAATTTTCAAAAAATGATGAAACACGTATCTTTTTATTTTTTTAAAAAGAATCTAGATACCAAATTTCAAAAAATTCTCATGTATGGTTTTCGAGATATACTGTTTTAGAAAAATTTTGTTTTCCTGTTTCATCCCATCGTGAGCAAAATTTTCAAAAATCCTTTCTTAGTGGGTGCTAACGCTATAAAAGTAATATAAGTTTCACGTTCCTAGGATGAGGCGTCTTAGCTAGGCGTTGATTACCAGTCAGTCAGGACATGTTCTTTTATATATATATATATATATAGACGGTTTTAACTAACGGGCCATCACTGAATCTTATTTGAATTATTTATTTCGGTAAACTGGAAGTAATAAACATCTGTTTAGCATAGATAGAAAGAAAATAATTATTTCATAACTCAATTATTTTGTTGAATTTTTGGCGTGTCTTAAGTAATTCATTGTCTAATAATATCTCTTAACTCTTACTAGTTTTGAAGACACGTTGAGCAAAAAACCATGAACTGTACATTGCGATTGGGGAACATTTTCTATCAGAGACATTTTTTTAACCTAGTTACCCTGTGCAAATCTCTCTCCCTCTCTCCCTCTTTTTGTCTCTTTCTCTTCTTGTCTTTGTATCTTCTATTACAAAAAAAATCAAAAACAGGTGCAAATTTTTTGATTAAAAGCACTTTCACGGGGGTGAGCAATCAATATATCAACCAACAGAAACAAGAATAACACGAAAAAAACGAGTACAGGCGTAGAAAACGAGTGCTAGCTTTGAAGAATGGAAAAAAATCATAAAAATAAATCTCGATTTATCGACTGAAAATCTTTTGATAAGAACGAGACTCACACGGTGCAGCTAACATAAAATAATTACACGACTGGACGTGATGAGAAAAACTTTGAGATTTACAACTTTACTCAAGTCGAATTGAGGCAATATGTTTGTTAGAAAGAGGAAAGAGATGAAGCAAAAAAAGAGTTATTTAAATGACACACACAAGCAATTAATCGTAAAAATAAAAATAGTTGCAGAAGAATGAAAAGACTGAACTCAAAAAATTATAATGACTATTATTTTCATAACATACATTATCCTCATCATCATCAATCTCACAATAATCATCACAAGAACTGTTAAAAAAAAAACATGCAACACATCTTCTTCCTACAAGACACATTTAACAGACTATACAACTGGTGCCAGAGTGAGCAAGAGAGACAAGAAAATGATGAAAACACTCGCAATGGACTGCCCGGAGGAGGACCTGTACCTGCAGTAGATGGAGATAAATCGCTTGCGAGGGCACGTCGTAGAATTAGTTCGACTGAGATAGTAGCTTTCGTGGTCAGGACAGAGTGGTAACCTCTGTGGATCAAAGGTTTTTTGCAGGTGCCTGGAAATGTAAAGGGATTGTAAATATTTTTGAATAAATAAATAAATAAATATTACCACGTCTACAAAACATCAAATACATTCACACATAAAATATCTATTATGATGTTTAGAAGCACCAATCAACATCTATTCAAGCCCAACAGAAAGTATATCATGAAACATATAATGGAGAGTAACGTACCACCAAAAAATGTTTTCAAAGCTTAAAAGTCTAAAGTTCTTCTGTTTTTGACCCATTAAAACTAGCTTCATTTTCTAAATGTAGAACAGGAAAGTCCACTCACTCGATTTCGTAATGGCAGAGCTTGGACTGTATGTGATGATATTCCAGCATCGTCAAAAGAAACAGATTGGTTCCATTGATACTACTGATGAAAAACATGCCTTTGTAACAGGGATCATCATCCGGGCTTCCGTCGGAGGATCGACCGAACGTCCCCCCGATCCGATCCAACGAGGTTTGGTTGATGTGCGGCACCTGTTTGATTACCATGCAAGCCCTTCCAGGCTTGGGAGATTCTTTAGTAGTGGTGTGCTGGTGTTTCTTCTTCTGAAAAAATAGAATGTAAATAATTCAGACATGCCAAAAAGGTCTGCATAAAATATCTTCCAATAAAATCCAATACAGCAGCTTTTTCATTGTTCAGCCAACTGAGTCATCATACATACATACATACATACATACATACATACATACATACATACATACATACATACATACATATATATATATATATATATATATATATATATATATATATATATATATATATATATATATATATATATATATATATATATATACAGCAATGCAGATATATATATATATATACACATACATAATATAGATTTAAAAACATTGTTCCCATTCCGCCTCATAATACGAGTAATTATTTGATTTCTGAAAATAAATAAATAATAATATTACCAATTGTGAGATGTCATCTGTAGAGCAGTTTCTCTTCAGTTCCATGGTCTTCAGCACTTGGATTATTCTGTGCTTATATAGAACCCGGTAGACCAATGGAAACTGGCGCTGGAGAGATCTATATCGCGATTGGTCAAGGCTATCGCTTAGACTCATCACTATTTCTCCTTGATCCGATACGAGATAACAGCTGTTGTAATGAAAATTTAGGTGAAATGCAGCTTGTGTGCTCTTGTGCTTGTGTAAGCGTGAGTTCAATTGCGTGCAAAACTAATATTTTTAGATACAACATCACAACACTTGATTATGAACAACCCACCTTTCATGTATTATTATACAGTCATCGAAAATATATTTTAATATTATTTTAGCAGACAATCTCAAATCTTGGACCTCTAAGCAGTACAATATATATATACAATTGAAAATATATTTTAATATTATCTTGCACCTCTAAGCAGTACAATGTCAGCTTTATTTAACCGAAAACAATGCAGATATAGTTTTAAACACAGCCAACAATTCAAATAAATGCGACTCTCACCTGGCGTGACAGGTGATGTTGGCCGGAAGTGGAGGCGGAGGACAACAGATAACAGACGTGTCTACGGATCGTCGGATCTCTTCCTTCAACTCGGGACTTGTCAGATCAGCTGCCAGTACCACTGCGGAGATTAAAAAACAAAATTAATAAAAAATTTAATAAATAATAATTGAATGCTTCTTCATTAATAACTAAACAATGAGTTAATAATTAATAACACTGTTATGATTTAATAAAACCAAAACCATGAAACAATATTACGTTTATTGATAATATTCTTTAAATCAGCAAAAAAGTACAACTATTAAATTTGAATCCACCTTTGGATGCGACGTTCAAGGTCGTCGACATGGTTACGACCTCCCGTGCGCCAGTGAAAGAATCTGCATTGCTGACAACGATAATCTTACCAGGGTGCAAGATGGCCCGAACAAACCACTCGTATCTGATGTCAATTGAAGGAAATATGCGTGTGTCAAGCTTGCTGGTGAGTGTGTGTGTGTGTGATTTTGTGGCAGTGTAAAAAAAATTGCAATTATTGTAAAAAGAAAAATAATAATTAAATGATTTTTATTAATATTAAACTTGCATGTGACAGTATGCAAAAATAATTAAAACACAAAAATCCAGTCCCACCTCAACGCATGCTTTATGCTGTTCTCCGGGACTCGAATGCCTGGATAGTGCCGGACTACGCCGCCGATGCTGGCAGAGTAGAGAGAAATCAGAGTCTCGGACGATGCCACGAGTTCTGAAATATTCTTTTCCAGCCAGTGTTCTTCCAGTTTGTAGGACAAACGAATGTCGTCCCTGTGCCAGAACGAGTTATAAACGTAACTAAATTATAAATGCTTATTGATATACAAGTCTTCTCGCTCCCGTGCACATGCTAACAAGTGACTTTGGGAGTCATTCAAAGAAATGGCACAGAGTAAATACTTTTCCCCAAAACAAGTATGTTAACTTCTAAGGATGAGAAAAATGACACTTTAAAAAAAGATTTTTTTGTTTAGATATTTTTCAATTTATTATTTTCAATCAACATATGCTTTATTTACACTAAAACATAATTATAATAAACAATAATAAAAACGAAAGATATTATTTAAA
Organism: Erpobdella octoculata; assembly: GCA_963978895.1. Classification (NCBI taxonomy): domain Eukaryota; kingdom Metazoa; phylum Annelida; class Clitellata; order Hirudinida; family Erpobdellidae; genus Erpobdella; species Erpobdella octoculata. The sequence continues at coordinate 3,477,957 of OZ022245.1, read as the reverse complement.
TATAATTAAAAATAAAGTACAATTATGATACACATGAAATATATTATTTAAATTAAACTAAAAGTAAAATACAATTTTACAAACATAACAATATCAAACACAAATAAATCAATCCAATAAATACTCAGCAAATCAACTACCAACCTGGCTCTACTGGTCAGAACACACTTTTCTTTCTCTACCGGATCTGCGTTATTTCCCGAGGAATCGCTTATGAGATCTTGAATGCTGTACTTGGACGAGTGGAATTGGGCGTGCGCGTAAGATGACTGGCAGAAAGCTGAAGGAGCCAGAATGACTGTCGAGTGTTTGAGAGAAACTGGTATTCCTGTGATTTAAAAAGAAAACCGTTAACTTCATTATGTGACAGGCTGAAAAAACGTTCTGGCGATACAGTCAGTCATCTTGCTTGAATAAAAAAGTTGCGTTGTTAGTTCAGTTCTTATATTAAATGTTCTGGTGATAAAAAGCTGTGTTGTTAGTTCTTATATTAAACCAGTAGCATAAAAAAAGTTTTAGCAAGAATAAATCAATTGATGAATTAATTTAATAATAAAACCAATAAAAACACCTTTATAAGGCTTAAAGTGTGTGGTGACATTGAGTTCTGATGCAAACCTATCCTCGGAACTTTCGGTACCAATGAGAGTATGAAGGTAGCTCTTGCTCGGAGTCACGGATCCCATCAGGGGCATGGGATAGTTAGGCTTGTCAAATAGTTTCGCCATGGGATCTGTCGAGTTGGCAATCGCTTTCACCGCTACACCGTAGTGGGTTCCTGACAAGAACAAAAAATACCAAAAACCTCTCAGTTACGTCAATGACACCTGTCGACGACTACGAGACAAAAACCAAACAACAGCATAAAAACTAAACAATAAATTTTTTCAGAAGATACGAAAGGAGTTACTTACTCAAAAAAAAAACTCATCAAATACCTTTAATATCGGTAAAGAAATACGTCAGAGAAGACACGGGCCTCCACAGGGTGTGCCCCTCTTCCACTTCTACTCCCTCGCTTGCATCTTTCGACACCACGACCGGATGCTTTGACACTTTCTGCATCATCATCTTCACGACGTCGGGGAACTCCGAAGAGTGGTTTGAGTCCTCCATCTCCAGGCCCATAACGGGCACATCGTACCACTCTCGATCGTCCTGTCAATTCAGCCAATAGAATTGATATTATAAGTTAACATTAACTACTGTAAAACTCCTAAAAAGCGGACACCGCCAGGGAAGAGTGATTACTCTTCGGGGACAAGCTTCTATAGGCTAGATACAGATTAAAAAAAACTCTGTTACGAGCAAAAGTGTCCATTGCTCTTAACATCTGCTCTCGAGAGTGTCGCTCCAAAGGATTTATACTGTAGTAATTCATAATAATTAGTCAAATAAATAAAAATCTGTATCTTGATGAGATGAAATAAAGCGATACTGTATCCTCGTGAAAGTATGCAGTACCTACCACACACTCTTTATCACTGATACTTTCTCGACCACGGTGCCATGATATGAATAACAAGGCAAAGAGAAGTATATTTGAGATAAAATTAAACACACAAAAACCTCATAAGATTTCTTTATGAGAGGATGAATGATGGCCGATCCGTCGACCAGGTTGAGCATGAACATGTACTCGTGGTACTCCTCGAGCAAACTTTCAATGACGGCAAACGGAATGTCCATTCCAACGACCCCCGAGATCCTTTGAAAGAAAAACAAAAGGTCAAACTACTAAACTGAAGGTGTTTCAGTATTTGGGCTTGACATTCGGTTGAATTCTCAAAATAATTTCGTCAATGGTCTCAGTTTCAAATGCATAAACATGTCTTTGATTTTATAAACATAGCAATTTTTTTATAGGTCGTTTGTTAGCGAGAAGTAATTCCCTTTGGATGAACCTTTTGAGCACTTGATTTTGTTTAGTCTTGTGTATTGTATTTAATTTATTTTGATTTGTATTGTTCTACAAAAAAATAAAAAGTTTCGTTGGATTTCTCATACCTTCAGTCAACAGTAATCAATACAAATATTCAAATCTTTTAAATAACCAGCCATCTCAGTATGAAATTCAACAATCTTCTGCACTTTGAATCCAAGTTTACCTGTTTGAGCCCAGGATAGGCACAGGAGCAGAAACGGTGATGACCGGAGAACCATCCAAGGGGCTCTTGTACGGACCGGTCACTATCGGCTCGAGACTGTACTCCCTGGCTCGGATGAAATCATAAAAAGGAGACATCTGGCCAAACAAATCTTTGTCGTTGTACACTCTCGACAGAGCTCCGTTGTTCTGGCATGCCAACTGACCAGGGAAAAGAGCATCTGTTCTTTTGCTTTGAGACGTCAGGAATGTGAAGATTTTTGCCTAAATACCAATCAAGGAAGTTAAGATAATCCCTTTAGTGTATTATAGTGTATAATAAAATAACTACAGTAAACTATGTTGGTTTTAAAATTCTGTCCCAAGAATATTTTACAGGTACGTTTAAAACCAAGAGAAGCAGTTAATTTTTTCACTCTAATACTCAAAAGTAAAATAAACAAGCCCCAGCTGACCTTTGCCCCAGGAAGGTTTCTCTGCTGCCATTGGATGCCCTCGAGGAGCCTGTCAGTGCTGTACTGGCAGATTTTACCCTGTTGGTAAACCTTCATGTTTCCCTCGGTGTAGAAATGATAGCCTAGAAAAAAAAGTGGAGAATGAATAACTTCCAAATTATAAACACATTGAAATATATTGCAAAAATCAAAAGTAAAGCGGAAAGTCCAGTCGAGCGATAAAAGAAAAGAATAAAAATAAGGAAAGCTACATAAAAAAAAATACCAGATAATCAATCAACACACCTGAAGAACACCTGAGATGATCTTCATCCTGCTCACCGTCAGTGACAAAGAGGATGACAGTTCGACAGTCGACGTACTTGGCGTGTGACGTCTGCTGATTTTTCAACATTTCGAAGGCCTTGTAGAATGCCGTACTGTACGGTTGAAACAAAATAAAAAATCATGCGTTGAAACCTCAGATAGGAAAGAATAGGACACTTCTTTTAAATATGGCACCTGCACTCTCTCTTGAATAGGGCACAAATTCACGGGATAGGGCACTAATTCACGGTCCGCCTTATGTAAGGCTTCATTTTACCCTCTTTTGTACATGCTACCCCATGTACTCATCCTTGAATTTCTTAAGAGGCAATTTCAAGGGATTTAGTTGGAGGTGCATTCAGATCAAATTTTGCTTTGAACCGTTTTGTGACTATCAAGTTTAGATTCCAAACTAATAAATAGAGCATTCAAAAGTAGAGCAATATGGAATTTGCAAAAAATTATGTAACAAATAAAATTTTATAGGTACTGCAGCTAATAAAATCAATAATATCATTCTTATCCTCATCCGATCTTTTGCCAGCATCACTATCATAACCACCATTGCGCTTAAATGAGGTATATACCTTATACACACTGAAAACATCTTTATCGGGCTGCTGCAAATGAAGAATTATTGAACTCAATTAATTAAAAGCTGAATACCTGTGATCGGATCCACCAGACGACCGGATGGCTCGTACTTCATCCATCAACATTTTCTGATTTCCATAAGTCGCTCTGATTAGCCTGTTATTAATGACAAATCAAGTGTCTTATCATAACAGGGACACACGTTATATTATTATGTACAACAGAATAGGTATCTGATCCCAATGAATGCTTCAACGTAACACACGCTTGAGTGTCTGAGACAGATTTTTTTGACAATGCTGAACCATGTGATTCTTAAAAGTGATTATCCGTGTTTTTTCAACTTAAAAATTCCACAAGAATAGAACTTTTTTTTAAATAAATGAAACACAAAAATCTCTGATGTACGATATATGAAGAATTAGTAAATGACAATTTCTTCAATCTTACATGTCCTTGAAAAATATTAAAGATGGAAGACGATGATTTGGCTAAATATAAATAATTTAAAAAAAAAAAGATCAGCCAGTTAGTTAAACAAAGGCAGGTGCCAGTCGAGCTTGGACTAATAAAGAGTGCTAACCTAAATGGATTCAACAGGTGTATATCAACAGGAAACTTTTCAACTGGACCTCACTCGGCGAAGTTCAATGCAACGACAACTCACTCACTTCCGAACCTAGAAGGAATGCGTACACATATTCAATGACTATTTTGCGAGCATGTTCAAGCTGATGACGGTAATACGCCTGATTTCTGTACGCGATCGGGCACCCGGATTGATAATTGTATTCATCCAGAAATAGTAACCTAAACACTCTTTGCAATAGTAGGTAGACCATACTTTTTTCATACTATATATAGCTGAACTATTAAAGAAAAGAAATTATAACAAGCTTGAGCAAATCCCCGAATATATAGGGGAGAATTGTACTAAATGGCCACTGTACTGAACGGCGACCACTGAGATTTTATCAAGTGTATATAAATATACTAGCTGACCCAGCAAACGTTGTTTTGCCTTATAAACTATTTTAGTTTTTTTTTATTAAAAGTTTAATGTACAAATTATGTCAATTTAAAAAAAAACAATATCTAAAAGCAATCGAGTGTACAATGTTGTTTGTCAGACCATCTTAAGCCAACACAAACAAACTGGATGGTTTGCCCTCACAAGAACATGCCACTTATAGGTAATTGTTCGTGAGAAAAACATGGCGTGCCCAAATCTAAGCCACAAACAGACATCGTTTGGCCTTGCGACTTATTAATTGTCATTGCAAATGCCAATCTAATTGTAAATTAAATTCATTTGAACTCAATATGCACTTCTGTAGAAATCATTGGGATCCGTGGCAGCAAAACACTTTCGCCTCAGAACTTGCCATTAAAAATGCAGGCTTCGACAGTGTTTTTTTATCAATTTTTTAATTACTAATTGCGTGCCATTGCACAGCTGCAGTGGGTTCAAATTCTGAAGTAGAATAACTGGAGATCCAACTTTAAGTTGTAGATGATGCGGTGACATGCCTGGCAAATCCAATGAGTTCAAAAACTCTGTTGGATAATTTATGGCTTCGCTGGCATCAATTTCTATGACACCAATTCGCCTGGCAACAACTGCTGTATCTTGAAATTTAAATCTGTTGCGTTTTCCTATAAAAAGGACATATTTGCACCTTTTGGTTTTTCCAAAAGAACTTTTTTAAATAATTAAAAAAAAGTATTCTAAAAAGCCATGGATCTATCCTCAGATCTACCAAATGTACACAAAAATTTTTATAAAAATCGGTTCAGCCGTTTCGGAGGAGTTCAATTTCAAACACTATGACACGAGATTTTTATATATATAGATGTATATATTTTAATCTAAATTTTGGATGCCCAAAATTATTAATTTGCTCGTATCAGACTAAAATGCTCGTAATATCAGTTCTTCGTACTGAACGGCCACTGTAAGGTTTGAGTACTCTTAAGTTCTGTTTATTAGCATATGAATTTGCTATAATACTTGAGAAAAGGCTACCACATTCTCATAAAGCGGAGAAAACCCATGGGGGTTGAATAAGCGAGTTGGAAAAGACGGGTTGCAAGCCTTTCTGAGACGTCATCTGGATATCTCTGTTCGCAAAACCGAACCAACTTCGTTCGGCAGACATGTCTGCATTCAATCGGCATAATGTTGATATGTTCTATGCTAATTAGCATACCATTTTTATGCAAGAAAAATACGAGCCTCATAGAATATGGAATCTTGATGAGACAGGCATTACGACAGTTCATATCCCTGGAAATGTAATTGCAATGATGGGTGAACGACAAGTTTCATCAGTTACTAGTGCCGAGAGTGGAATGCTAGTTACGATGTGTAATGCTGTTAATACTTGTGGTGGCTCAGTTCCACCTTTCTACGTATTCCCTCGTGTTAATTTCAAAGATTACATGTTGAAAAACGGACCTCCTGGCTGCTCAGAAACTGCACAGCCAGCTGGTGGGATGACGAAAACAAAATATTCCCGAAGCGGTTCTATCATTACCTTAGCCATGTATAGTCATAATAATAAATATAATAATAATAATAATCATCATCGATAAATCCAGTTTTACTTGTCCTCGATAACCATGAATCACATTTATCAATAGATTTTATAGTTCAAGCTAAAGAAAATAGGGTTGTGCTGGTTTCCAACCCTGGTAAAACTATATCAATTTATGATTTAGCAGAATTTTCAGGCAGATCTTGGATGAAGGCTTCTATGCCAGAAAATATTATTAGTCGTTTTGGGGTTGCTGGTTTATATCCATTTCAACAAGATTGTTGGATTATAAAGTTATCTTTTTAGTTTTGACTTATTACGACAACTTTTCTATGTACATTTGTGTTTTGTCTATGCTCGTAGTGTTTCCGAGTCTTGTTGTGATGACCTTGCCGTTCGGAGTTGTGAACTTATTTCGTTGTGTAATAAAGCTTCAGAGACTTTTAATTTAACAGGTTATGGGCCCAGTCAAGCAATAAGTTATACGATACAACGTTTATAATTAATTGGTGTCGTTTAGATAAAAGATATTGTTCAGGATAAGCTCTAAGGATAGTTAGATAAGTCAACCTTAATAAGCGACAATACGATGGACCAAGGCAACACGGCAAAGTTTTCTGTAGCCAAGTTGAATGACACAAATTACCAGCCATGGAAATTTAAAGAGTCAACATGCTGCACTGGAAGAAAGTAGCAAGACTTTTTTTTGCTGTTTTCAGTCAGCTCTGTGACCAACCACAAAATATTTGATGGTAAATAAGGCTCTAAAAACTCCCGTTTGTCTCTTTCCATGGCTCGCAGTACCCCAATCGTTTTTTTTCTGTTAGTAATGATTCTTCTCCTGGCAGCTACGTCGAAGGCTCTTCCTGAAGTTGACAGGTCATGTTCAGATGCCGAAAGATTTGATGTGTCGCCTCTCAATACGAGTCAGTTTTGCCCCTGCAAAGACGATGCAGAAGGAAGCAAAAGTAGAGATGCATGCCATGAACCATATCGTGAAGCTGTGGCAATAGTTGCTGCCCTGAACGGTATAAAACTAGCATAATTGCTGGTTATTTAAATCAGACTTACAACTACTCTGACAATATATATATATATATATATATATATATATATATATATATATATATATATATATTGCTGCTGATATAGAAAGACACAGGACGTTGGAGGTGCAAATCCCAGATGATGGATTTGTGGATTTACTAGTGTGGTTGGCAGAAATCTGGACGAATGAAGTTGCAGAGCATATACGCCCTGAGCCGAGGGTATTTCAGATAGATTCTGTATGGTACAGCCGAGTGTATTACAGATTTCCTAGTACGGCATTAGCCATGTTAGTAATTATCATAAAATATACTTAGATATATAGATAAATATAGATTTAATATTTGTTTTTTAATATAAAATTTTTTTTATTCAACTACAGTCGAGCCCAAGAAGTGGTAGGACACACGTTATTACCCGGACAAAACATGAAGGACTACATAATCTCTTGTAAGCTCATAGATCTCAATGCACCTACAGCCAAACCATACCCAAGAAACCCAGAGGCAAACCCAGTAGCTCCGTTAGACCCCGTAGCTCAGTTAGAACCCTTTGCTCTGTTAGGCCTTGCAATTCAAAGAGGCATGGCTGCTGTTCGTAGAGGCCGTGGAGGCAGAGGTCGTGCAGGCAGGGGAGCTCAAGGAGGGGAATGGAAAGTCGATGAAGAAATTAAGCTTTGTGGTTCGGGCCGTTAGAATAGAACCACCGTGTATCCTCCTATGCGTGTCGTAAAAGGCGACTAAAGGGAGGTTCGCAGGAAGGGCATCCTTGTAAAACTTTGCTCCAAATTCCATATGGGTAACAAAACAAAGAATTTCATGCCGGCTTGGACGTCTCCCGGTCAAACAAGGTCCGCGCTTTCTTTTCAGGGCCTAGACGGAAGTGAAAAGTTAGCTATTGGCTTGAAGAAGAATTTATGAGCTCGGCACGAAGTGACAGTCTGCCCTCGATCGTGACTTGTGGAGGGGCCTGATATGGAAAAAACGTCCAACCTTAGCATAGGGATGTTTCAAAAATAAATGATGATGATATATATATATATATATATATATATATATATATATATATATAATATATATAATATATATATAATATATATATTCCCTTTTCCTATCAAAGTATCTGATAGAATTATATTAATAGTAAAATCATCAAATTCAGCTTCTGAGCCTCTGGAAGCAATCAATACAAGTTTTCTTTTGTTCCATTTTTCGTTAGTTGGTAAACTTATATTTTATAATCTCTGTAACCCCGCCTTGTTTACTGCAAGCCAGTCCCAAGCCTGGATAAAGGAAGAGGGAAACTACATAAAATTGGATTTGTGAAAATTTAGGTGAAAGCCAACTACTTAATGAGAAAGTAAAATCTAAAGCAGATGAAGAAACTATCGAAAAACATGACAAAAGCAACATTAGCATTTTAAATTTATTCATACACAAAAACTTAGAAGACTTTTTTTGTCTTATTCATCGACTCCTAATTAACGGTTCAGAAGCTTCATGAAGATAAGAGTTCAAAGTAAACAAAAAAAATGACTAGGTCTTAAATATTTATGCGATGACTTTACGATTCGCAACTTTCAATGCGCCTTTCTCAGAAGTCTGGAAGATTGTGAACTGCTTGAAAAAGGATTTAAATTCAAAGTTAAAGAAACTAAAGAACTACCAGAGCACATGTTTCGAGACATTCTAACAAGAAGTTGCAAACTTGTTTTCTGCTTTGCTTGCAGGAACATAAAAAGTTTAACTATCGTGAGCTCAACACCGGGGAATTTGATCCTAGTATGTGGGAAAAGTCATTGGAAGAACTATTGAAAAAAGCAGTTCCAAAGAAAATTTCCATATCCCTTTGTTGTTCTCCTACCAATGAGTCACACATAGTTTGGTACTCCCTCGGTTTTTAGAATGGTAAAAAAAATTCTTTTTTCTGTCAATCTGGAATCTTTAGAATTGGACACATGCTGCAAAATGTTAGCAGGATTACGTGCAATGAAAAACGAAGAAGAGACTGGAAACAAATCTTTAGACTGGTCCTGTCCAAGTATTAAACATTTACACCTTTGCTGCCTATGTGGTAGCTATTTTAATCATCCTTCTGAAGATGTATTCCCTTAACTTAACATTACATTCTCATGCAAAAATCTAAGATGAACAAATGAACAAACAAACAAGTTCTTGGAGATTGTCTTTCCAAAGGACAACTACAGTCGAGTTTCAGCAGTTGTTTCTCGTTTTTTGACTCCTCTAAACGCAAAGGTAGGGCCGGCTTATGAGTTTTTTTGTACATTTGATGGTGTGGACTACGGACAGCTGACGTACCGTTTTGAAAGCAACACAATAGCACTGAAGGCGCAAGAGCTTGTAGGAAACAGTTTCTTCGAACACTGTATACTTTCGGCGAGGCTGACTAACCGCGAGCTAACCGGCAGAAAAACCTGCAGGCAAACATGCTAGAAGCTAATTATATTTTACGCATAAATACATACATACAGATATACATACATAAGAAATTATGCATGTCGCCGTTTCATTCTGAATGGCAATGTGCTTTCGCTCAAAAAAAACTTCTTTGCCTTTATTACTTCTTGTAATAATTTCAGCTTTAAAGCAATTATTCAAGAAGACTTCTGACACGTGTGCATAGCTAACTGTTGCATAAAGCCAGCTTTACTGGACAAAATAGAAAAGTTTTGTAATCTAAAAAAATTGATTTTGAGAAGATATGGTGAGAGCCCCTTTGAAGAATTAGTAAAAACAGTATCTTGCCTTTCAATTTTAATTTGGCTGGACATTAGTGACGTTGGCTGCTGTTAAGAGCCTAATAATTGCAATCTCTACAGACTGTGTAAACTAATAGACTGTCTGCCTTGTTGAAGCACTTGGACATAAGCGCAACACAACTTATGAAAAGTCATTCTTGTGCAAAAATCTAAGGTCTTTGTGCATAGCTAACTGTTGCTTAAAGCCGGCTTTACTGGACAAAATAGAATAGTTTTGCAATCTAAAAAAAATTAATATTTGAGCAGATCTGGTAAGAATTAGTAAAAACCAGTATCTTGCGTTTCAACTTTAATGCGGCTGAACATTAGCGATAATAGCTGCTGTAAAGAGCCTGATAATTGCAATCTGCAGAGACCGTGAACTAATAGAAGCACTTGGACATAAGTGCAACACAACTTATGAAAATTCATGGCTTATTGGCATTTTCAAAATTTCTGACCTCAAACCAAACTCCTGCTTTGCTTGCAGAAACATAAAAAGTTTAACTATCGTGAGCTCAACACTGGGGAATTTGATCCTAGTTTCTTTGAACACTGTATACTTTCGGCGAGGCTGACTGTTTGTCATCCCCCGCGAGCTAACCGGCAGAAAAACCTGCCAGTCATCCGTTCCAAGAGATTGTTTTTCTCATTAAAAACTAATATATATTTTCACTAGCAAAATGAAAATTACAATAGGCTACGAGATGGCTATACCAGTCGATCAACTATTTCGAGTCAAATTCGTGGATTACGCTGAATTCGCTTTTTTCCATTTGAAAGTCTAAGACCGATAATAAAAGAATTTGCCAGTTATCCTGAGGTCGATGTTTTTCCTCATCAAAAACTACTATATATTTTCATGAGCAAAATGAAAATTATAATTACCGACGTAAAAGTCATTTGAGAGAACTGACCATTTCAAGGGGCGACATGGTGTAGCTTGGTTGTATGAGGCACTAAACTATGTGGAGAATTGAAAACCATAATTTTCAACCAAGAGTACTTCTGGATGTTGATTGGAAAAACATTACTTCCAAAATGAATGAATTAGGGGCTGAAAGCTACGAGACGGCACGTGGCAGCTGGTTATGATTAATGAAAGCTGGATAGCAGTGTCGGAAATGACAACAAAAAGAGAATCTGGTCAGTAGCTCATGGCACCTTTGTTAAGTCTTGCGAATTCTGCCATGCAGGATTTGTCACTAACTGGGACCTTCAACAGCATCTATGGAAAATCGCCATATTTGATGCTAGTTACCGATCGTCCGTGCGACCTAAGTTTTTGAACATGGGTAAGTTTATTATTTAATATAATACGCTGATAAAGTGATGATAATACCAATTTTTATCTAATTAAGAGCCCACAGACGACGGAAAGTTTTATCTCATAATGGCGTCTTCGACAAATCAGCTCGTGGTGCGTGCGTGGAGCCCAATGGAGTCTTTGTCTCAGAAGAAGGAGAAGCCGTTATTCGGACAATCCAACGTGCTAGTTGGATTCGGTGAATTGCTCTACGCGGTACGAGAGCCAGTTGCCTCTGAAATCGGTAAGCTAAGTAATAACTGAAATAGGTAACATTAATTAGTTAATTAATATAATGTAATTCAATGTAACATATTTCAGTCAGGGTCCATTTTAACGAACTGGGCGGACAAGTTAATGCAGTTCTCTACAGAAGGAGAAAAAATTGTTGGGCAAAAGACGAAGTGGGAATAGTAAGGAAATCCTTCCTGCTGAATGATCTTGCCTTTAGCAGGTCTCCACCTTTCCTGCCAAGGGTTGGAGAACCTGCTGGAAACTACCAGACCAACTTCAAGCTCTGCGAAATCAGCATCCCAAACATGGTTGAAAGACTTCATGTACTTTGTACGAAAATTTGTTTTAAGATCATTAACATTGTTCTTGGATTTTTGTTTTTCAATTTGTTTGCTTGTTCCATAAAAAACTGTTAATTAAAAATGTGTTCAATCTTGACTTGACCATATCCCTCAATGGCCCTTTAAATTTCAATTGTCCATTGGTAGAAAAGTACAGCAGAAGAATAGTTCCCGGGGCTGTGAAAAGTTATCCCTATAAAAAAGTTCAACCTCAAAGGGGAGGTTCACCCAAATGGAAAACTCCAAACAGAACTAGGTGGACGAGGCATCTTTAACGATAAAAGTACTTTTCATGAATTCTGCTTTTAAAAAGTTTAAAAAACACAAGTCGGTGATGGGTTGGCATTGCTTAAACCCCACTTTCAGAAAAAAAGTGACAGAGAAATGATTTTACATCATAAAAATACACTTTTTTAAAAATGTTTTCTCATGCCCTAAAAAGTATAAAATAATATTTCTGTAAACCTGGCAGAATTATGGTAACACACTTTAAAACAGTTTCTAAAAAGGAAAAAATGAGAGTAAATAAAAAGTTTAATTTTGATTCCAAAATCTTTAGACTCTCACTTATAGAAATTAAATTTAGTTTTTATTTGATTTCATGTACATAGGGGCAACCTGTCCTCTATTTTTCTTTAATAAACGAATATCATCACACTCTGCATAGCTGGTGATTACGTAAAGGCCATTCACGTACGTTCAGTGGCGAATTTAGGCATACAAAGGTATACATTGTTTGTTCAGTCTATTTTTCAAGGACAAGGTAGATGACATGAACACAAAGATCTCGGCCTTGATCGAAGAATACAAAGACGATGTTAATTCTGATACCACTGGCGATGAAATCAAACAGTTTTTGCATTTCGCTAAAGAAGAAGGCGCAAAATCTGCGGTAGAGATGTACCAGCTTATAGTAGTGGGTGGACTACAATGTACATTTCCCAATGTGGAAACCCTTCTAAGAACCTTTCTCACCATTCCTATATCAAACGCAACTGGAGAACGGTCATTTTCTGCGTTGAAAAGGATCAAGAATTACTTGCGGAATTCCATCAGCCAATGTAAGCTGGGAGATTTGTCTATTTTATGCATTGAATCAAAGGAGACATTAGAATACGATTTCAATGCGCACATTGACTCCTTCGCGAAATTGAAGAGCAGGAAAAAAGTTATATAACTGTAATAAACTGACAATTGTAATTTCTAACTAGTATCTATAACTGTAGTATGCATGTTAAATAATACATGAGTATGAGTGTTCTAACTATTGTTGTATTATGATCATTGATCGCCTTATAGGCGAGAGGGCCCCAAATTGGTCGTGCGCCTAGGGCCACAGTTTTGGTAAATACGCCTCTGATCAGGTGGATCCAGTCAAACCATGCAGAGACTATAAAGAATTTCTATTAAAATTCAAAAATTTCTTCCTGGCTTGCCAGACCGCAAAAACAAAAAAATGCTCGAGATTACAACAAATAGCTGAACGAAATTGTTTCATTTAAATATGACAACATAATAGAAAAAAACTCTAACGTATCATTATTCGGAATTAACGATATTATCGATGATTTGATAGGAGATTTTGAGGAGGATTTAGGAGAAACCTGCAAAAACAGATTGCAAGTTCATTAAATCAACTATATTCTCAATTTAGCAGTAAATTAACAACTCTATACTGCATATTCTCAGATTGTTAGCGATTATTCTCCGGCTTATCTCAACGGTAACGTGAAACTTCATAAGCCCAATCACCCACTGAGGTCAATCATATGTCAGTGTCCTACGCTAACTTATGAACTAGCCAAAACAACCAATAAAATAATAACGTCGTATCTTCCTAGTCGCTACTCTTTGAAATCAATGAACGACTTCATTGGATTGCTTAGAACTGTCATAAACGGTGACAGGCTTTTGGCTTTTCTCGACGTTGAAAGTCTGTTCACTAATGTTCCGGTCAGAGAAACAATCGGCATCATCCTCGATTGCGTTTATGAAAATCCATCGCTAAGGCACTTTCCATTTTGTCTTTATGCACTCTCTATACTCCTTTTCGTCATCCTAATGGAAAAATTTATATTCAAATAGACGGTGTCGCAGTGGTCTCACTCCTTGGACCTACGTTTGCCGAGTTTTACATGAGCCACCTTGAAGACAAGGTTTTCAGTACGTTTACGAAACCTACTCCAAAACCCCTGTTTGGCGAAACTCATTGCTTAGTTGGAATAGGAAAGATTCTCTACGGCGTTAACAGACCTGTCGTCGAAGAAATAGATAAGTTGCTATTCTAGACAACAATCTAAATATCTAAAAAAACAAATACTAATACATAATATTTTTCAGTCAAAACAAATTTATTTCTAAGAAGAAATAATAATTGGATCAGAGGAGGAGATGCTGTGACCTGAAACACGTTCTTAGTGAATGACCTGACATTCAACCAGAATCACCCGACACAAAATTCGCGTAATTTTCGTAAGTCAAACTAAAAGTTTAATTCTAAAACTTTAAACTTAAGTAATTTCTGTATGATTGATAAACAGCTATTAGTTTTCTGGTGGTTGTGAGTGGCCACAAAATTCGCTTTGGACGGTCACAAGGTGTTCAACCTCAAAGAGGAATTTCACGGAAAGGGAAGGCTCCAAACAGAACAAGGTGGACGAGACATCTTTAACGATAAAGGTACTTTTCATAAATTCTGCTTTTAAAAAGTTTAACGAATATAAGTCGGTGATGGATTGGCATTGTAAAGCCCGCTTTCAGGAAAAAAGTGACAGAGGAATAATAAATAAGCTTCACATCTCTAGAACTCAGTTACCCCAATTCACTGTGTGGAATTCACTACCTCCCGACACTGAGTCGACAGAATTTTTCAAGAAGAAATTAAAAACTTATTATTTTAAAATATTTTCGGGGCCTTTCGAAAGCGCCTCAGCTTATCTTGGCGCTATATAAATACACTTATTATTATTATTATAATTATATGGAACAAATGGGAACTTGTTGTTTGTTCTTGTTTTTTGCTATTATTTCTTTTTTAATAGAATAGCCCGGGTGAGACCGATCTCGAAATACTCGTCACTGTCGCTGTGGCAATAGACAACGCACTCGGGATTATCGAGAATACCTCAGAGGCGATTCTCAACCACATATGGCTGTTGACAGAGCGACTAACAGACGTTCTGGTAAAAGCAAGAACAATATTTATACCGAAATGTCAAGATCCGAATGAGCCGGGGAATATCGTCCAATCACCATCTCGTCGAAGTTAACTAGACTATACCATCAGATTCTGGCAAAGAGGATGACTCGGTACATCCCCCTCAACATGAGGCAGAAGGGTTTTGTTCCGAGAGATGGGTGTGCGGAAAACACATTTTTGATCTCAAATGTAATCCGAAAATCTAAAAAAGACTTTACCAATCTATATCTGGCTTTTGTGGATGTTAGCAAGGCCTTTGACAGTGTCTCCCATGCAACTGTGAAAAGAGCCAGACAGGACCATTTTGACAATGTTTTAAAAAAGATGAAAACTTCAGAATTGTTTTTGTCCTTTTTTCGTAGCTCCTTAAGGGACGGCATTTTCTAACTCGCAAAAACTAAACATGTATTTCTATAAAGCATTGCTGAAGATGATGGAGAGTGACGATCCACTTATGAAGGAGGTGGTGAGGTCCGAGTGGTTTGGGAAAGTTACTCTGTCTCTGGGAAAACAGATCAGATACAGAGGCTCAACCAAATTGGACAAAAGACAAGCCGAAGCGTTTTATGAAGAGTGTATGGACGAGAGGAGAGACACGAGGAGACTCACAGAAACAAAGGGTTGCCCGAGACCATGTAAATGGATAGTATCCCAAAATCCCGGAATGACAGCCGGTGATTACGTAAAGGCCATTCACGTACGTTGCAACGTTCTCCCTACAAAAGTTCGAAAGGCCAGAGGGAGGGACAAGAGTGACATAATGTGTAGACACGGGTGTGATCGACCCGAATCATCTGTCCACATTTTGCGAGGATGCGATACGACTCACAACTTGAGGATCAAGAGACACGACCGAATCTGCACCAAGTTAGCAGAAACGGCCCAAAAGAAAGGATGGTGTGTTACGGAAGAGCCAGTTATTCCGACCACCGAAGGAACCCCCCGCAAACCTGACCTCATCTTTGTAAAAGATAGAGAAGCGGTGATGTCTGATGTGGCTGTCACGGGGGTTGATCATCCCATGATGAATATGTCCAAAGATAAAATCAAGTACTACAGTAACCCAGATGTTCTTAACTGGATGAACACAAACTTGAAGGTCGAAAAGGTGGAGGTAATGACGTACGTGGTCAGCTGGAAGGGGTGCACGTTAGGAAAATCATTGGACGAGCACCGGAAAATGGGTATTGGTGTTGGTATGGCAGCCCGGATTGTGAAGACGAACCCCGTGTCGGGATACAGAATCTTCCAATTCTACATGAAGACAAAAGACTCATATAGAAGAAGCAGGCGGCTCGCTGACGATTAACAGGGTCCAAGGAGGAAGATACATGTGTGTATGCAACCACTGTGCCAGCTGATTGACGATTTGCCTTTTTTTTAACCCATTTGGACTTTGGTAAATTTAGGTTTATTTCAAAAGAATCACCCTCGTGCACACATCCGAGACTGTTTGAACACAATATTCCATCTCGGAGACCCATTTACTGCCAGGGAATATATGATCGAAATGTCGACGATGGCGACAGAATCGTTATTGATCAAAATATCCCAGACAATGAGATAATCATAGAAGATAATGATACAATGGATTTAGATTCTCTTTGTGAGTTATAAGTATATTGTATGGCCGATATTGATTTATTAATCAGAGTAATGCGACATCCAATATAAGAACGAACTGTCAGAGTTATTCTTGAAAAGTGTTAAAACAATCGATAATACTTTGTTTACGTAACTTAACTTTAGATGATTTGTATGTAACGGTCGAAAAAATTTCTACACTACTGAAATACAGTTTTTACGACTGGAATTTGTGTCAATTTATTCATAATTTGTTACAGAGTTCCATTGAGCATCAGTAATATGATTCAATCATAAGAAATAATTTTTCTGTTATTATGAAGAGTTTGCACAGAGAATTGTATCATCATAGTACTGATTTTTCTGTTGGTAAATGAATTATTAGGATTATATGTGGCTTAGTGAGAATTGGATTACCAAAGAGCTATTAAACAAAATTTCTAGATGTCGTAGTTTATCAAGTTTTGAATTCAAACCTTAATGTTGTTAGGGGTTGTCAGATTTCCTGCCTTGATCTGCCAGATGAAATGTGGGAAATACTGTTAAAAGATAACGTTTGGATTTCTACTGTTCTTAATCTGGTAGATTACTACTGGTTTCACCATTCACATTTTCTAATCGCGTTAAAAAAGTATCACGATTTTACGGGTAACCTTTTACACAATAAGATGAAATGTGGGAAATACTGTTAAAAGATAACGTTTGGATTTCTACTGTTCTTAATCTGGTAGATTACTAATGGTTTCACCATTCACATTTTGTAATTGTAACATATTGCACATCGCTAGGTTTTTAAGTATCTTTGGGGAAGCGCATGCTTCCTTTTTTTTTTCTTTTGTTTAGAGCTTGCTTGTGTGGACTCGACTATAACGTATTCGTATTTGTTCGTACTTAGTGTTTGAATAAACAACTTGTTTTAACGCGTTGTTACATGGCGCAGTCGACAGGATTCTACATCAGAGTTTCTATCGTAATCAACAACAACAACGTAATCAACATCGAACATGGACGCTTTTCGACCACCGGCACCGTTGCGGCTCGATAATCCGAATCTGGCCGCTGAATGGTCGTCATTCGAAAAGAAGTTCAAATGGTTTTTAGTCGCGATTGGAGCCGACGTAAAACAGGATGCCACGAAGCTGGCCATGCTTTTAACGACAATCGGCGACGATGCCGTCAAAATCTACGAGACGTTCAAATACGAAGAAGACGAGTCTGCGGAGTCGTTCGATGACGTTCTCTTAAAATTCAGGGACTATTTTACACCGCTCCGTAACGTGGTCTACGAGCGGTACGTATTTTGGCAGCACATCCTCTCCATAGGTGAGTCAATCGACCAGTACGTCACTCGCCAGCGTCATCTGGCGAAGAACTGCGATTTTAAGGAGGAGGACTCCAAGAAATCAAAAATATTCACATTCAAATAAACTCTGAGTTGCAAGAGATGGTCTGTGACACTCAAACTAATCCTTCAGTTGGAAAAGTTTACCTGAAACAGGCAAATAGCATAAAGAAATGCTATTCGAAATTTGTTAACTTTTTCACTCTTGTGAAGCACACCATCGAAGAGATTAAACAGAAACGTCCTGAATTCGGACTATTTCTGAAGGAGGCAGAAAAGAATAATCGATGTCAGAAACACTTTTTCATTGATCTTCTAGCATTGCCCGTAAAACAGCTACCAAGTCTTTTGCTGTTATTACGGAGGTTAGAAGAAAACACGGATTCTGGTCACCAGGACAAGGAATCCTTGACAAACGCCATTTCCTCTATTGACGGGATTTTAAGACATCTTGATAAGGGCCAACAACCGATAAAAAATGTCATGCAGCTTTATAGAGTTTTAGACGACATCAAATTGGCACCAGCTGAGGTATGGTCGGCCAAAAGAAAAGTGATTTTTGAGTGCATATGCGAAATCAGCGTAGACACTCACCTAGTCATTAAAGAAAAATTGATAAAAATCACATTCTTCAACGACGCAATGATGATGTTAAAAAAAAAGAAAAAATCCCATTGAAGGGAAAGTCTACAAATATATTGATTTAATATGGTATACTATGGTCGAAAAAATTGTAGATGATACAGACAAGATTCATGTATCAACATCGCAATGGAGTGAAAAAGGTCAAAGATTGATCACGATAAAGATGTTAGAAACAGAATCAAAGATTAATCTTCTTGACAAATTGACATGTCGTATAAACATCCGCGTTAAAAAAGTATCACGATTTTACGGGTAACATTTGACCTCAAGCGAAGCAAATTCTCAAATTTTTTTCAACTTCTAACTCTTAAGTCAAAAACGTTTTTATTGAACTTAAAAAAAAATGCCTGGAGGAAACCAGTTAATAATTGAAATCATGGATTTAGACTGTATCAGTATATAATCTCTGTCTGTTCTCTAGAGCGGAATTCTCAAGAGTGGCTCTTCCACAAGGGTGTCCACTCTTAAAGACTATTACTGAATATTGTGTCATTGACTATTTACATCTTTATTATAATATTCAAGCTTTTGTACAAAGTATCGCCACACATTTGCACCCTATTAACATTTTAGTAAACTCGTGTACATTTTATCAGTACGTTTATACTTTATATATAATCGAATATAACAGTTAACTCTCTTCTGGAGCAAATTGAAATGCCAGCAACAATTGCAAGAGTGAAAATAACAAACGTTGTATCCCGCTCCTAGATTGTTGTGCGCCGGCACCTGGAAGAAACCTACCAGAAACTGGAGTTCCGGACTAGTGCTACTCCAACTCACTCTCGGAATGTCTTGCGGCTTTTCCGAATCCGATAACACACGAAACACTCTGCATTGCCTCCCTGAATATACTTCAGGGTCTGTTTTGCATTGAGGTGCAACAAAATAAAAAATATAATAAGCTACGAAAGGACTAAATCAGTCGATCAACTCTAACGAGTCAAATTCGTGGATTACTCTGAATTAGCTTTTTTGCTATTTGTATTCATCAAGAAATTGCAACAGATGGCGTTTGAGCCAAAATTGATGGTCGCACAATGCTATGACGAGGCTGCGTCAATGTCCAGCGATAGAGTCGGAGCAGCCGCCAACACTATGAAGTATGCCGCAGACGCTGAATACTTCCATTGTGCTAACCGTAGCCTGAAATAGCTACTTCACAAGTCACCTCAGTTGATGTAATTCGCAATGTGCAATCGACCATGGAGTCGAATATAATATTCATTACCGATAGCACTTGAAGAAACTACCTACTTAACCACAGTAAGAAATCGAGCATCGATGAGATTATAAATTGTAAATTAGTCAAGATATGCCAAACGAGATTTGTGGAACGACACGTGGCAGTTGAAAAATTTTCGGAGCACCTACCCAATAGAGCCTCGGCTTTGGAAGTGATGAAAACTTGGAAAGACAGGAAAGCGAGGGGTAATGCCACAACGCAGATCATCAGTTTGTTAAAGACAGTTGGAAGGAGTGTTTCAAGCCGATCATTCATCCTTGAGGCAGTGGCAAACGTTCAGAACCACTACTTCCACAGCTGGGAAGGAGGCATTCTGCGGGGTCATGTGCAACCAGACTATCAAACCTGCAACGTCTGTGGCAGGTCATATGTCAGACTGGCTAACCTAGAGCGTCACCTTCAGGCCATCCACTTCCCGTGGTTATTAGCAACTCTTTATTTTATAAATCTCTGATTTATATATATATATATATATATATATATATATATATATATATATATATATATATATATATATATATATATATATATATATAATATTAATAGTTATTTTACTAATATAGTTATTAATTTATAAGATACATTGTACTTCATCTTTTTTTAAGAAGAATTTGTATTTTGAAAATGCATCTGATCATATTATGTTTTTAAGATTTGAGTTTTTTTTATACCAGTCACCGAATTAACAGGGTTTAATTTAAAATTATATTTTTACTTTTTAATTAAAATTAAAAAATTTTAACTAATTTTCAGAAGACTGAAGTCTCAAGACAAAGATTTCATTTTTGTTTTCTAGTCACACCTGCATTTTGAAATACTTTTTATGCATAATATCTATAACATCTGTCGGTTTATATTTTTTGTGTAAAACCGAATTGACGCCATTTTTTGTTTTTATGGGTTAGTTTTTTAGCACCTTAAAAACTATTACATACTTTAAAAAACGAGCCCATAAAAACAAAGTTTTTATTATAAATCCTTTATATACGATCCTAGATTTTTATTTTATTTGAATTTTTGAAAAAATTTTTGAATTTTTTGAAATTTTTTTTTGAATTTTTGAATTTTTTGAAAAACTTAATTATACAATATCCGATCAAACTGAAATTTTGATAGATTCAATTGTCTCGCAGCCCAAGTCGATGTGCCAAATTTCAGCTCGATCGGATAACGGGAAGTGAGTTAATTTTGAGACTCAAAGTTTGTGACCGACAGGAAGACAGACAATCGAAAATAATATAAAGGATTTAAAAATAAGTATGTTCATGGGTTTATTTTTGAAGATGTTTTGACTGAACTCATTCTATGATCGGTTGTAAGGTATGAAATCCTTGAACTCTTCAGAAATAAATACTAAACAAAATTAATTACAATTGAGCTTTTTATATTCTTATTATTTTTACATAAAATCATTAATGCGAGAACAATAAAAAATAAATGTAAGAGCAGTTAGCCTGACGTTATTTACAGCTCAATCTAAACAAAAGTAAAATAATGCTTCAACAAACCATTCTAGATAAACATTTTTATGGTATGGCTATATAACAGATATGACGGAGAAATGCAAATCCAACTCAACAAAAAGATTAACTTGACCAACACACCCGAAAACATTTGTGCATGTTTTCACTTCAAGTAGCAACGAGTGAATGCTAGTACATGTATATATATATATATATATATATATATATATATATATATATATATATATGTGTGTGTGTGTGTAATGCATGTAAAACCTGTAAAGTGATATTTGCTTGCTCAATTATTGTGTACATAATAAAAAAAAAGAATACAACACCATCAATTCAAAAATGTGTTAATTATGAGCAAGCATGTTTGATATTTAATAGGATAATTGATTGCAATGTGTCATGTATTTCTATTCATCATTTGTTTTTCTTATTTTTGAAATCAGATTTTTAAAATGAGAATTTATAGAGCAAATCAAATCTTACAAATAAGTATTAAAGTTGATTTAAATCATAAAACTTTAAAATGTAAGAAACATATATTCTAATAATGCGCTTTAGTATACTTTTAAAACATAAAAAATGACAAAAAATTATTTAAAAATAATATAAGCATTGTAAAAACCAATATCATTACTGTGATCTTAGAATAGTTGAAATTTTAGACTTAACATAACAAGAATTTATATAAATAATGATTTATATAAAAGAATTCATCTGACCGATCTTTGACGCATCCGAGAACGGAAGCAGTGCCGTTGTGCTGCGTTCCATCCTTCAACCAGGCCTGAGATGACGAAGCGATGACTGCCACTCTCTGGTGATGTGCCAAACTGCCGATTAACATCAGAGCAATGTTCTTTGCTCTTTCAAATCTGAAATAGATGAGAAATAATTAGCAAATGAAAGAAAAAACAAATACAACAGAATCTAGGAGTTGAAATTGTAAAATTGTGATTCGGACTATGCAAAAACGAGGTTTTATATAGATTTTATTGGGCACAAGCATAAACACTTCTTGCCTTTTACATATATGACCAGTAATTAGAAATACGCACAATTATGACAACATTATTATTCTAAATTTCATGTCAAAAGAATAATGAAGCATTCATCCAGCAGTTGCTTATATGTTGAAAGTTTAAATATGGATAGCCTTATCACCAACTTTAAGCATATATATGTCACAGTCATAGTAAGTAATTATTATATGCTAACAAGAAACATCTGATGTGCTAAAATTAACTATAATCACAACCACCAACTTCTTTAAATCTTGAGTATAGCTGACGTCCAGAATGAGAATGACGATGGACGGGGCCTCCTTGACTCCGAGGTACCACGGCTGGACCCGCGGCTCAAAGTTCTTCCAGTTCTGTCCCGGGTAAACCCTTAGTAGTCCGTTGCTTGATGCAAAGTACGCAGTCCTGTATTTTAACGATGGTGAAAGATTTCCTAAAACAAGGATAATAAAATAAAGAGAAACGAGAAATAGAAAGAACAAAGAGAGAACGGGAGATGAAATAAAACTAAATGAAAAAAAAACAACCAATTGAAAACATGAAAAATTATTAAACTAAAAAAACAACAATGCTTGTACACATGCATACGCACACAAATTGTAAAAATATGCAAACAAATTCACGAGCACAAACTTTGCAAACGGATCCTTCAGCTCATCCACCAAATCATCAAGTTTTTCCGTCCACTCGATGGTGGCGGAAATATCATTTAGGCCTTCGTCAGCTCCTTTTGAAAACTTATACGAGCTCTTCCGGAGCCACTTCCTGTCGGTCATTAGCATAATTTATTTTTAAATGTTAATTTATTTTGTGCTGAACTAGGGTTGGATGTGTTCTTTAAACTATGACTGGCAAAACACACGAGTTTTGGTACAAAGCTTAACTAGTATGACTTTTTCATTTACATCGCTTTTCTTAAGTTGTCCTTTGCTACAAGCATAGGCGGGTGCATGAATGATTTTAAAAAAAAGCACCATGGAAAAATTTACAGTTGAAAAACATCTGAGAGGCAGTGGTAACTTGTACTTTCTTGGGCCATATCATTTCATGTAGTTTTTTATCATTTCAAATTGAACATAAAAATATAAAACTCAGAGATATAAATTAGAAAAAAAATTGCTTTGTTATAAAACATGTTTCTATTTAACAATCAATTTTTAATTTATAAATTCTAACAACTTACATTTCAACTGGATTTCCCCTCGCCTGATTTGAAGGGAAAATGTTATCATCGTCCTCACCATCATCTTCCCCATCTTCATCTTCGTCATCATCATCTTCATTCGATGAGGACAATCGAGCAGGCACGTATGAATCATTTCCAGCAACATCCATCATGAAATCTTTGTGAGTCTGACTTAGATTAGTCACCAGATGCTTTACAGAATTTTTTCGATCATCAAAAAAGGTTCCTAATTTAAAGATTCGGTGGCTATTATGTAACATATTTGTACATGACTATTTCATCTTCAATATACTTTAAAAAAAACAAATTATTTAAAAATTTAATGAAGTAATTCAATACAAATCATAATAATAACAATTAAAATAAAATCTTTCACCCACCAAGACTGTTTTTTATTTCACGCATGATTGTATCACCGTCGACTTTGGTGGGTTGATTTTTCTTTAAAATTCTGTCATAATCAGGACAATCGAAAACTTTCTCTGCATATTTATTCACATATGAGGAAATGCCTTTGCTTAGATCTTGTATGTCTTCGAGTTTCAGAAACTGAGCATTTGACTTGTGAGCAAGACACAACAGAAGACAGAAAAAAAGACAAATTTTGGTCAAACAAATGACAGATCCATATTTTCTATTATTTATTAGGCTGTGATTTAGTAAAAAAATACAAAAAAGTGACATCGAAAGAGTAAAGATATTTCTCAAAGAAAGAAACAAATGTGCACTGCTTGTGACGGGTTCATAAAAATCTGATTGAACTGAAAAGCAGCTATCGTGACCAACTAGAAACCTCCTACTGAGACAAAACTCACGGCCACTGCTATAGAGCTGATATATCTGGTTTCCCTTCAAGATTGCCAGCTTACAGGCGTTGTATAGCTGATCGCAGAACGACTCGCAAACGGTGAGGCGCTCTTTTCTATAAAAAATATTTTGATCAGGAGCACATATGTAGCACATCAAGTAGTTGGTAAATCTTTGACAATCAGCAGAAGCACCGACTAAAGGCTTGACTCTTGAAAAAGTGACGTCAATTTCGTGTTGCAAGCAGCAGCTGTTTTCCCGGAACCATGAACAATTTTTTAAAGATGGTTGGGCCAGAGAAGCTCGATTGTTGAAAAATGAGCAGAACCGATTATCGACACTGTTGCTGTATCGAGTGTATCGTGATAGGCTTAAGTTTTGTTGACCAAAACAATATAGCCAAAATTGCAATACAAATAAAAAACTAAAATACATGGCCTATTTTATTTTAGTAATCTAGTTGCCTAATTAATTGCATAATCCGCACGAACGAACGGACACCCGCCGACAGCCAATGATACATAATTATACAATTATATAACAATCACATAGACAATCACAATGATATTAAAAAAATATCCAAATATGTTTAAGAATAAAAAAGTTATCAACATTATTTGAGAGACAATGTTATTTTTTTTTAATTTGTAATTAATTAAAATTTGTAAAATTTTAGACATAAAATTAACATTATTTTTGTTGTGAAAATTTAAAACAACGGCACATTTTGATCTCTCCGAGCACCTGACCGATCTTTTTTCTGTGGCCCATATATGCAAACACGACTTTTTTCTTCTCTAACAATGTTGTTACCATGACCATCGATATAAGTTTACCTACAAAATTGAAATGATGCTGCTCCTAACTGAGAATCTCAGTGTAGTCACTTTTAACTATTACCTACCTACTATACTATGTATACTACTATATCATATCAATCTACAGGGTAGGCCAAAAAAAGTGAGACGGTTTCATACAATCAAATATAATTATCTTAAATTTAGACAAAATATTTCCAAATAAAGTATTACAATATTGTATTTTTAGCCGAAATACATGTGTTTGGAAATTTTCAAGTCAGTTAGACCTGAGGAAGTGGTGGAAAATTCGATTACAAAACAGGGATCCGTCCACTGATCTCTATAATATAATAGAGATCAGTGGATCCGTCTCACTTTTTTTGACCCAGGCCCACCTGTATTTACTTTTTATATTTGAGTTTATTTATTGATTTTTTTAATCAGTCGTACATTTGTAGTAATAATAATTTTGATCAAATAAATTTATTTGATTTTTTTCAGTGTCTTATTATTAGTATTTTAGTATTTTACATATTCGTTCAATTTTTGCCGGCGTGAATATTCGACTTCAGCCTCGGCTCCGGCCAAAGTTATTCGAAAATCTTTTAAAACGCACTTCCTTTAGTTCCTGGTAATTAATTATAATATTGATTTTTAACTATTTGATAAATGTTAAATAAAAAATTATTTATTTTTAGACATTCTTTTGATTATTAGTTAAGCAGGTATATAAACATCAAGTTAAGCAGGAAAATAAACATAAAGTTTAAGAACTTGATAATAACTGCCATCCCTAAAAACCGACTAAAAATTTTGCAATACAGGTGTGAAGCTGCTGACGTTTAGTAAATATAGCTACTTCACTTTTGAATTCTGTGTTTGCTATTAATTTCTAATGGCTGTTGTTGATGAAAAGTTGATAAAATGTCCTCTGTGCAAATATATCATGGTGAAACCGAGAATGTTGCCAAAGTGTTGTCACACATTTTGTCTGTCCTGCTTATTGAATTACAAACCTCAAACCGAAATGTTTGATAATCAGTTTGCCTGTCCAATAACTGAATGTGGAAACATTTTTGAAATGTCGGATACAAATTCAACTGATTTTCTTCAAAACGAATTTGTTGAAAAGCTTATCAAAATTCAAGCAACTGAATCGTCGGAGTCGTCTGCACCCCATCCCAGCAAAACGTGTTCAATTCACGTTCAGGAGGCTATAAGAATATTTTGTAGGAAGTGTAGAGAAGCTGTATGCATTACATGTTTTATTGCCAAACACAGTGGACATGAATGTTGTGAACTTGCTACGATAGAAGAAGAAGTGATGTCACGAATTAGCCAGAATTTTTCACAAATCGAAATGAAGTGTAATTCTGCTCAGAAAGAGCTGAATAAAATAGATCCTCAAATAGAACAGTTTAATACTAAAATGTCATTTCTAGAAGAAAATATAGTCAAACATGAAGAATTTTTGATCAAACAAATTCAAGAACAAGCAACTGGTTTATTATCAGAAACCACAAAATACAAAAAAAAAATTTTAGAAATGATAAACTCAAGAAAACATGCTATTGAAGAGTATAAAGAAAAATTGGAACAGCTAATAACAGATTCATTTAAATTTAAATGCATGAACAAAAGTGTTTTTGATGGTCTGATATCTCTTTCCGATAATTTATTTGAAAAATCCGGGCCTTGTACATCCGTTATCATAAAAGATTTACCGCTGCCAGAAGTAGAGTTTAAGCCTGAAACAATGAACACACATTTGAACAATGTGGGTACAATTTGTTGCTATGATCCTGCCACACTTGAACAATGTGAGTTTACTTCTACACTCTTACACTCTTGCATTGAACTTTGTATGTAAGTCTGTGACATGTAAATCTTGTGTTCAATGTCCATACCTCGTATGCGATTGGATAAGGCTATCAGACTGTATTTTGATACCTCCATACTGCCCATTTTATAAAAGCGTGTTTTTAATTTTTAAATCATTGCTACTTTTTACTAGTCTTATTTTAGCTTGCTTCGTGAGGTTAATCGGACTATTTTTAATTTTCCAATTTTGAACTTTTTCCGTTATCCAATCATTCTAAAATTTTTCACACAAGTTCAATTCTGGTTATAGTATTTTTGTGAATTTTGCGGATTTTTCCCATGGCTAGATTTAATTTAAGTAAATATTTTTGATTTATAGTGAGTGTCAAATATATATAAAGCACATACCCACTCAGAAATAGCAATAGACACCGAAAAGACTAGTTTTTAAAAAGTGTTTTTTAATGGTTCATTTGTTAGTTTTCTTTCGCTAAAAATCTGTAAATAGAATATGAATATATTTCAATAAAATAAGTGATTATAAAGTGTTTATGTCGTCCCTATCGTTATCGCAAAACCAAATCTCAACGCCAAAACCCAGGATTTTTGGATCGACAAATTTTAATTTTGTAATCCCGGGATTCAAAAAGAGTCTGGAATTTGGAATCTTTACCCATAAAACGTCTGGATGAATATAATGAAAACAATTTTCTTATATTTTTTACATGTTATTTTCCTGATTCAGGCCTCAATGGGACCTCATTTGATTATTATAATAATATACAATCGTTTGGGATCAAGATGGCAAACTATGGCAAGTTATTCCATATTTGTATTTATTTATTTATTTATTACTACAACTTTATTTAGTGTAATGTGGATCCGTATATTTTGATTGATGAGGGAGTTCAGTTCCTCTGCAGCGTTCTCAAATGCAATGTATGTCAGCACGACACAAATTTGCAAAAAAATCACATTAAAATAACTGTCCAAGCTTGTCACACTATACTACTTATATTGTGACAATCTTGGAAACTTATTTTAATGAGTTTTTTTTCTAAATTTCCAAACATAAAAACTTTTTTTTGTATAAGGTTTTTAGGTGTTCTTAAATATCGTAAGATATGAATAAGTTTTAAATGAATTTTTCATTTTGTTTTAGTTTTCTTATGTTAATCCAAAGCAAAAATATTAAGTAGTTGAATAACGAATAAAAAGAGAAAAAAATGATTTGAAACTTGTTGATATGCAATTTAAGTTCAGTTTAATAATCTGTATTGTATTACTTTTGATCTGATACTATATACCTATTGTTTTTTGTTGCATTATCAAAATTTTATAACAATCCGAAATTCCTTTCCAATAGGCTACAGTCAACGTTTAACTGAGTTTAATAGTTTTGTTGTGAATAAAAACCTACCAGCCGGATACTGGTTTTCTCAAGATAATACTCAAGCCCAAGATCATAATCGTTACTTAAGCGGAATAGTCCAAAGAAATTTGGCTCAGGTCTGTTCATAATGGGTGTATATTTAAATAATTACTCATGTTTGTGTTAATAAGAAGCATTTTATTCATTTTAATAAATACAGCTTTTGAAAATCCTTCATATTAGCTTCACCGCCGGTCTTGTTGCTTGCTTATTTGTTTGCTTGTTTGTTTTTTGCTTAAATGCTTGCAAACCTTGAAAGTGAAAATTAACTAAAATTTTTTTTTGAACATTTATTGAGCACGAAACAAAACAATTAAGTACAACAGTGAAGTTATAAATAAGGAAAAAAAATCAAGTGCTCAAAAGGTTCATCCAATCGTGCTGAAAATTTAAAAATAAGCTCGCTCCTCATGGCAATGCATTTTACTGTTTTTTTGGAAAAAAAATTTTGTAAGTAAAAATAATAATTATCTTTATTTTAAAACAAAAACAAATTAAATAAATTTATATAGATGTTTAAATATATAAATTCCAAAAAATATTAAGTTTTATAAGAAACACTTTTGCAACAAATGAAAAGCCAACAAATTTTGAAATATAAGGGATTCATTAAAAACAGTTTTTTACAGCTTACTGTTTAGCTAATCACATTTTTTAGATTATTTACTGTATGCTAATTCTAATTTTTTAAATTTTTCAGAACATTATGCAGTCAAAACTGAATTACGACTACAACGACAAATACCGTGTTAAAAACAATAGAGCTTTGCCTAAAAAATAAGTTAAATAAACCTATTTTTGATTAACGTCTTTGCTCAAATGTTTTGGATGAAATGTTGTAAATGAATCCGAAGTCCGTTATATCCAGGGTATGGGAAATATCAAGTTAATATGGAAATTTTTTCTTATGTATTGCACATGAAATGTCAGGAAGGAAATAAATAGTGCTTTATTATTGTCTAAAATAGTTTGTCACTTTCTTCTGTTGTCCAAGATAAAGTGCAGCATCTTTTATAGCGATATCCAGCTTATTCAGCAGTGTGAATAACTATAGAGCTTTAGGCACATCGGATGATTACAAAAATCGTCGAACCGTTTGCATCAGTTGCATTGCTTCTCTGAACGTTGGCGGAGGTGGACAAATTTCTTTTCTGTTGTAAGTAGACAACATATGTTGGGCAGTTTAAGTTTCCATTCAGAAATTATCTGAATTGGAGCAACATTTGCATCCCCACTTGGAGTGCAAAAAATAATTTCATGTCGTTTCTTGAACCGATCGAACCAACGATCGCTACACTATATATATATATATATATATATATATATATATATATATATATATATATATATATATTTATTTTATTTATTTATTTATTTATTTGTTTATTTGTCAACATATCTGCATAATAAAATGAAATGTCAACAGGGAGACTACTAATAAGCAATGCTTGTAGTGTAGCCACCCTTTACAAAAAGAAACAAAAATCACATACACACACAAAATCAAATATAAACACAATGCTCAGTTTTTCATAGAAACGATTGTAAATTATGTTCACAAATAAATTTCTTGATAAGAATTTTAAAAATGTGAACTGAAGATGCACATCTGATGTCTTCTGGTAAAATGTTCCATAATTTTGGTCCAATGAGGTAAATACTTGTAGAAAGTATTTTCAATCTGCAGTAAGGTAAATGAAAGATACCTGTATGTCTTGTTTGTCTATTCTTTATATCTGATGATAACATAAAATTATCAAAGACAGGGCAATGCATAATATTATTAATTAGCTTAAACATGAAAACCAAGATGCTATAGCAGTGAACTTGTCTTGGTGTTAACATATTTAGTGTATTGATATATTTATCAACATTGTCCGTTCTTCCAAGTCCGTAGAGCATTCTAACAAAACGATTCTGGATTACTGAAAGGGTACGCATAGAGGAAACAGGACTGTTTCCCCAAATCAAATTACAATAAGTAATATGTGGGTAGATCAAAGAGTAATAAAGATGACATATAATATCATGATTCAAACGATTTCTGAACCTAGATAATAATCCAACAGATTTGCTCATTTTTCTTCTAACAGCATTTATATGATCTGTCCAAGACAGACTTTCCGTAATGGTAACACCAAGAAACTTTGTGAATCCCACTCTAGGCAGTGAAGTTCCACCATATTCAATACGAAATAGAGGAAGAGCATTCAATTTAATTTTTGGTCCAAATATCATGTAGTTTGTTTTGCTGATATTAATTTTGAGACGATTGGCAGAGAACCAATGAGAAAATTTCACTAATTCAATGTTCATCACAGCTGTAACTTCATCTATAGAATTTCCAGAATAAAACAAATTGGTGTCATCAGCATATAATATTGTAGAGAGCAGTTTAGAAGTTTCAAATATGTCATTAACAAAGATGTTGAAAAGTAGTGGGCCTAGGATTGAACCTTGTGGAACTCCTATGGATATGCCCCTCAAAGCAGAGTTTGTGTCGCCAAGAGAAACTAGTTGACTTCTATCTTTCAAATAGTTAACAAACCATAAATGTGCAGTCCCACGAATACCATAGTGTGAGATCTTATTCAGCAGAATGTCGTGATTGATAGTATCAAAAGCTTTGCTAAGATCAATGAAAACACCCACTGTGAGATGCTTGTTGTTCATT
This sequence comes from Erpobdella octoculata, assembly GCA_963978895.1. Classification (NCBI taxonomy): domain Eukaryota; kingdom Metazoa; phylum Annelida; class Clitellata; order Hirudinida; family Erpobdellidae; genus Erpobdella; species Erpobdella octoculata. The sequence goes on along the minus strand of OZ022245.1, from coordinate 3,447,042 downwards.
TGCTGTAGTAGTTGCTGGGTGAGATTAATGAGAGCAAGATCAGTGGAACTATTTGCTTTAAATCCAAATTGGTTGCTGTGAATGACGTGGTGCTTGTTGAAAAAAGACGTGATTCTATTGAACATAAGTTTTTCCAGGAGTTTTGAGATTGGAGACAAGAGTGATATAGGTCTGTAATTATCAAGGGATTCCTTGTCACCCTTTTTAAAAATTGGAATAACTTTTGATGTCTTTAATGGCTCGGGAAATATGCCTTTCTTGAATGAGAGATTAAAAATATGACAAAGAGGACTGGATATGGAGTTTATTATCGACTTGAGCAAAAAATTACTTAAATCATCTATTGCAGTACTTCTTGAATTTTTGAAACTGTTGACTGTTCTCACTATTTCAGTTTCAGTAATTTCTTCAAGAAAAATTGGGTAAAGGTTCCCTTTGACGGCCCGTGTGGCGGATTAATACATAATTCTCGGCTATAATTAACTATAAACACGATTAAAAGTAAACACTAGTTTAAAAATTATGATAATTAGTATAAGTAATTTATTTAAAATGGGAAAATGTCATATAAAAAAATAAATAATGTAATTATAATTTATGTACGTTTGAGTTTTAAGGAAAAGTTTAAACGAAGGATTTGAAGGAAAAGTTTAAACGACGCAAATACACAATGTTCGCTTACAAATATTCAAATTTCGACGTTGCTTCGAATAAACTACTTTTTTTAACATTTATTTTTTAGTTTTTCTTTATTAAAAATTTGAAATTTCGTTTATTTAAAGAAGTTAACTTAGTTTAATAATTTCCAATTTTCTTACTTCTTGCAAACAGTCCCGAGTTACCGGGCGGTGAGTTTTAAAATTTTAATGGAATTTTTATTTACAACTGATAGTTTGTTTTATAAATAAAATTTTATTATAAACTAATTTTATTTATTTTTTATTCATTTCATTCATACGATCATCTCGTACCTCACCACTCACAACTACGATGTAAATAGGGCTTGAAAGGGTACTACTTACGTTTTCAAAGTCTCTCAAATTACGATAAATGTTTTTTTTTTAAATTAAAATTGGTATTAAATTTGTTTTTTTATGTTATTGTGACAAAATAAAAATAATACGATTATTTTTCGGCACGGGCCGTCAAAGGGAACCTTTACCAAAAATTGAATCTGAAACAGGTTTGACCAGGTAATCACTATAATTGTTAGTAGTTATAGATGGAATGGTGTTAGCCGTATTGGTACCAATAGATGTGAAATATTCATTGAAGATATTGGATAATAATAATTTGTCTTCAACTAGCTGACCATTGTGAAAAATTCTTTCAATATATATATATATATGGAACCAAGTTTTTTTTTCTTACCAGTCATTAGGCAACAAAGTGGGCAACCTGGTAAAACCAAAGACTAAAAATATTAATATTTTCCATGTATATTGAATATATTCATTCTAAAAGCTCAAATTCTTATAAAATTTACCCATCAAAAACGAAAAAGTAGAAAATCATGTTTACATAATAAACAAGTAAATAAAAAACGAGTTTTTTAAACACAAACTTTGATTTCAAATACACTCGATGTGTGTCTGTGTGTATGTATACGAAAGATGTTCAAATTACGTTTTTTTTTAATTGAATCATGTATTTTTATCCAATATAAAGATATGCTGAAAGTTTCAACATCTTAGCTAATCAAAAAGCTGTTTAAGTTTTACTTTCAAGATTTGCGTACAGAGAAGCCACACACACACACACACAAACAGAGATTGTAACCTAAATAAAAGTTTGTAAAAATACATTTTTTTGAAAACAACGTTTTTCTTGCGCCCTTAAAAGTATAAAATAATATTCTTATAATTCATATACAACGGAAAACGTTGCGGGCACATTATATGCTACGGCTACAACATTAACAACTTTAATAAAACAAATGGCTTTTAAATGGGGACCGATACTCTTCTTAGAGCAGTCAGAGCGCCCAGAGGTGAAAAAAGTAGAAACAACAAACGCCTTTAAGAACAGCTTTAAAAACCAATGTTTTTAGAGTGTTTTTACTTCACTCATCAATATAAATAGCCTTGAAGTCTTTTTTAATGAAAAAATCACTGTAATAAACATTATTGCAGTACATTATACATTATTTTTTTTATGTCGTAGAGCTCCTGCATGAGTTTTAGTAAAAGAAAAACGCTAAACCTGTCTTCACGTGGCACTCCCTGTGATTAACCAGTCATTAGGCAATAAAGTGGACAACCTGGTGAAACCAAAGACTCAAAATATTCATATTTTCCATGCATATTGAATACATTTATTCTAAAAGTTCAAATTCTTATACAATTTCACCCATCAAAAACGAAAAAGTAGAAAATCATTTTTACATAATAAAAAATACATTTGTTAAAAAACAAAGGTTTTCTTGCGCCCTAAAAAGTTTTTAAAAAGTGTATTTTTTATTATGTAAAAATTTTTAAAGTGAGAGTGCTGCGCGAGAGCGTTGAGAGTTTTCTGGTGCGGACCATAGGTACTGGTTAAAAAGTCGTATGCACTTATTTATTTTTGTTTAGCTGATTAACAACTATTGAATAATTTTTATTTTTTGAATATATTTTTGTTTATAAGCTAGGAATTTTTTTTTATAAATAATAACTGCCATTCTTTAATATTTGCTGCAAATTGCACTATAAAAACATGTGTGCCAGGTGTTGACGCTTAGCAATTTCACGGTTCATTTTTGAGGTCGGGTGTTTGTTATTAACTCCTTATGGCAGACTCGTTGGCAAGCTATTCTAGCAAGGCATGTCCCACTCATCCTCGGGAGGATATTAGAGCATTTTGTAGGTATTGTCGAGAAGCTGTATGCATAACATGTTTTATAATCAAGCATAGTGGACATGTTCACTGTGAGCTTGATGAGATAGAAAAAGAAATAAAGTCAAATATTACCCAGAATAATTCACATATTAAACTTAAGTGTAATTATGCTCAAGAAGAGCTGGAAAAAATAGAACCTCAAATAGAACAGTTGAATACCAAAATGTTGCATCTAGAAGAAAATATTGTCAAACAAAAAGAAGTTTTAATAAAACAAATTCAAGAACAAGCAACTAGTTTATTATCAGAAACCACAAAATACAAAAAGGAAATTTTAGAAAAGATAAACTCAAGAAAACATGCTATTGAAGAGTATATAACAAAAATGGAGAAACTAATAATAGATTCATCTCAAGTCATGAAAACAAATGTTTGTGATGGTCTGATATCTCTTTCCGATAACTTATTTGAAAAATCCGAGTCTTTTACATCCGTTATCATGACAGATTTGCCGTTGCCAGAGGTAGAGTTTAAGCCTGTAAAAATGAACACATATTTGAACAATTTGGGTAAAATTTGTTGCTATAATCCTGCTCCACATGACCAATGTGAGTTTATTTCTGCACTATTTTATTGAACTTTGTATATAAGTCTGTGACATGTAAATCTTGTGTTTAATATCCATATCTCGTATCTATAAAAACCCATTTTTAGGCATTTTTTTGGGATGAAAATTAAAGGAGTGTTTTGAAAATTTTCGTTTTTTTTTGAAAAACAGGTGGGCCTTGAGAATAAATTGGACCCCAAGGTTTTGATGAGATTTTTGCGTGATGTGTTAATAAGTTTAACCGTATTGGTTCATTGAATACAAAATGCTTTATATTGCTGGTGTGGTGATAAATACTCAACATTTCAAATTTTGGGACCATTCCTGAAGTCTATATGTAATCTATGAACTTAAAGTGCCAGTAAAGGATTTTTATAGAATATTTTTTTCAATCTCTTTCTTAATGGTGTTGATATTTTCACGTTTAATCATCTGATTGTCATTCATTAATTTACAAAATAACTAACTAAAGATTTTGTAAATAAGTGAACAACGCTGCTTTATCCAGCTATGTACTTGTATAACGGTTAATGGGCTTATATACTTCAAAGAAGTGAAGGTTAATTTGAAAAGTTAAAAACATGTTTTTAAGATAGCTGAAAAATTTCATTGCAAAATCGTATCATAAAAATATTACTCCAGTGAATAGTAAGCAAAAAATGTATGTAATTACATATGACGATGAAATTTGCTGTCGTCATTATCATTTGTTTTTTTAAATTTTTTTTTGATGATTGTTGTTTTTTAAATTCTTTTTTCAACTGAACTATCAATTTTTTTTAAAGTAAGTGAATTTTATAATAAAATTCTGAGCTTCAAAACATCCGCGGACATCCCATGGACATCGGACAAATGAAAGCTAATAAAAGCATATGAAAAGTACCTATTTTATCATTTTTAGGAGGCAAAATACGCTGGTTTATCTAGCCATGTACTTGAGTAACGGTTAACAGGTTTATAAAGTTCAAAACACTACATATCTTAAAATTTTCCAGGGTTGGCAAAATACCTTCTAGAAGAGTTTTGCCCCCCGCCCCCCGTAGTTGCAGGTTTGCCGGGACCTCAAATTTAGTGTGGAAAATAGGATAGGATTAATTGTTTTTCAGAATAACTGCTACTCAAAAAATATAAGTGCTACAGATATAAAAAGTAGTTTTTAGAATTTTTTTGAGAAATAAAAATATACTTGTTTTACCAATTTTTGATAATTTAGTTTCCGGGACCTCAAATGTGGGGTGGAAAAAAGAAATATTTGCTTAGATACGCTTAAAATAAAAAATGTGAAAGTTTTGCAATTTAGTACTGAGATTAATCATACGAAATAACAAAATACATGTTTTAATAATTTTTTATAATGCCAGTCGTACCTGATCCGATATATCCCGGTCACGGTTGCTCTCCCGTTCCCGTTCCCGTTCACGCTCATTTTCTCTTTTACATTCTTTCATAACTTCTGTTAGCCTATAAAACGTAAAATAGATTTGCTAAGACTATATATATATATGAATGTTTGTGGGTTAGTTTGTCTATTATAGAAACGGTAAAGCGACCCGGAACAGACAGCGAGCGGGAACGGAAAGGCAAGCGTGAGCGGGAATGGGAGAGCAAACGTGAGCGGGAACGGGACAGCGACCGGGAACGGGAAAACGACCGGGAGCGGGAAAGCGACCGGCAGCGTGAAAACGACCGAAAACGGGAAAGCGAACAGGAGTGGGAAAGCAGGTGGGAAAGGAAACGGGAGAGAATGAGACAAACATTAGAAAAACCTCTGAAAAACCTGGGCAACGCCGGGTATCTCCGCTAGTACATACATAAACACACACACAGACACACATACATGCACATACACATACATACATACACACATACATACGCACATACATATATATATATAGTTCCCGCTCGCTCACCCGCTCCGCTCCGCTCATTTTGTGACGGATTTCAAATTTTTTTTTTATTTTTGATTTCCATTGACTCTCTAGGTTGTGTGAAAATTTCATTACGATCGGATGAATGGTGTAGCAATGCATAAAGGACATTAACATATATACATATATACATATATACATATATACATATATACATACAAACATTCATTTTTATATATATATATATATATATATATATATATATATATATATATATATATATATGTATGTATGTAGTTCCCGCTCGCTCACCCGCTCCGCTCCGCTCATTTTGTGACGGATTTCAAATTTTTTTTTTATTTTTGATTTCCATTGACTCTCAAGGTTGTGTGAAAATTTCATTACGATCGGATGAATGGTGTAGCAATGCATAAAGGACATTAACATATAAACATATAAACATATATACATATATACATATATACAAACATTCATTTATATATATATATATATATATATATATATATATATATATATATATATATATATATAGATTTATTTATTTATTTTTATTTATTTATTTAAATATTTAAAAATTTATTTATTTCTTATTCATTTATTTAAATATTTATAGTTGCAAAAGCTTGAAAAGTTATTTCAATGTGCCTTTTGTGCAAGTTTCCAAACGTAAAAACAATATTTTTTTCATTGTGGAGTGCCCCAGGGCTCAATATTAGGTCCACTTTTATTTATCCTTTATATTAATGATATTGTCCATTCGACAAAGTTTTTTAACTTTTTTCTATTTGCAGATGACACTAATGCACTAGCAGCAGATAAGAATCTTAAGGACCTAATTAGTAAAACCAATACCGAACTGAAATTAGTTTCGGACTGGTTCAAAATTAATAAACTATCACTCAATGCAACAAAAACTAATTTCATAGCATTCCACAAACATCGCCCTACTCCTATGCCAGCAGCCTCTATAGAAATTTTTATTGAAAACTCTCGGATAATTAATGTATCTTTCACTAAGTTTCTAGGAGTATATATCAATGAATTTTTTACATGGGATGATCATATAAGTAGTGTATGTAAACAAGTTTCTCGCAATATTGTTGTTTTCTAAAAGTCTTCTCATCTATTAAGGAAATATACTTTACTTACTATTTACTACTCTTTTATCTATCCATACTTCAACTATTGTAATATTATATGGTGCCCAACATCCAAGAAAGCAAGAAGACAGTTATCAACCTTGCAGAAACGGTGCATAAGAGTCATCTTCAAGGCACCTCGTTTTGCCTCTGTTTCCACATTTTTTGACCAAGGACAATTGTTGAAATTAGATCAAATTTATATTTATCAAGTTTTAATTTTTATGTTTAAATATTTTAATAATGAATTACCCGCAATATTTGAATATTACTTTATTTTTATCAAAAAATGTAGATTCTAACAACCTACGTATAGTAGATAATGTTAGAATAGGTACTTATAAAACTAATCTTTGAAAATATTTCATAAAATACCTAGGCCCGAAGATTTGGAATAATGCGTTTGCAAATCTAAATATGTCTTCTTTACAAACCTTCAAAAAGTCAGCAAAGGTTTTCAGTGTAAATAAAGACTTAGATTGCTATTCGAACATCTTATTATAATTTTACCTCAATTTTTCAATTGTTTATGACATTTTCAGTTTTCTGATGACTAAATAAAATATTTTTTGATTTTATTATGACTTTTATTGATTTTATTTGTTTTGAGTGATTACAACATTTTAAGGTTGATTGTCTCGAGGAGGTAACTCCTTTCCATATATATAGAATAGGTATATCGGAGATGAGCAGGTTTTGAGTGAGATGCCAAGATGGCCTCCGAAAAACGATTTAGAGTCTTAATTGGTTTTTATTTGGTTCAATAAATAAAAAAGTTATAAGCCAAAAATGACGGTTTTCTGATAAAAATTGTATTAGCTTTTTTATTAGCTCTTTTAGGAGAATTTATAACTTTTTTAACTGCTGCATTGAAAATATCCGAGAAATCCGTTTTTAGATAATTTAATTTCAAACCCAATGATGTAACTCTCGCTTCTATAACTTAATTAATAAAAAAGTTATGAAATAAAACGTCGGACCGTATACCAATTTCTCCCAGCAAAAACGAAACGTAAACAAACTGGGGATCATACGAATGGACAAGCCGCAGTGAGCCAGACTCGTTTGTCAAATTCTGCAGTGGTGCCCATATCAATTAAGGAAAAAATGGTCAGTTGTTTGATCCAGGAATTGACTCAGACGGCCAGGAAAGAAAAATTGAGGATCTGGAATGTATAGTAATTGTAACATCTATAACGAGAATAGCCTGTCAAAAATGACGGATTTTTTAAATCTCATATATTATTTTTTTATTTCAGCGCGGCCTTTTTACAGACTTTTATTCAGGTTACAATCTCTGTTTGTGTGTGTGGCTTTCTCTGTACGCGAATCTTGCAAGTAAAATTTAACCAGATTTTTGACTAGTTAGGAAGCTGAAACTTTCAGCATAGCTTTATATTGGATGACAATACATGATTCAATTAAAAGAAAAAATACTTAATTTGAACATCTTTCGTATTTCTAAATCAAGTTATTTGAAATTAAAGTTTGTGTTAAAAAACGCAATTCGCAGTTCGTTTCAGCATTCGTATCTGGTGGTTGAAGACCCTCTCCTGCGGTGTCTTTCTCATCTGATTGCGCCATGTTTGCAGCTCTTGCCAGGACTTATGTTCTCATTTTTGACTTTGTGAATGAATGATTGTTTTTTAGTCAATTGTTATTTGTATAGTTTTGCTTTACTTTTGTTTGCATTGTTTTTGGTTTGAAGTGTTTTTTAAGTTTTTTGTGGAGTTTCTTCACTGATTAATTTGTTGGGTTGTATTTTTTTAATAGGGGCTTTGTTGTGTTTTAATTTGACTTAATTTGCTAGTATTTCTTTATCCTTCTGATCAATATTATTTTTTAGAATGTCATCACCACTGATGTTTTTTCATAATGTGTTTTCATGTTAGTGATTGAAAACAAGTTTTTTTGTAGTTTTAGTATGGTATCATGTTAGTGATAGAAAGAAAATATTGTTATATTAGTTAGTTTTAAGATCATTGGTTGTGCCGCCCTATAGAGGCAATTTAAAAAGCATTTTCATATAATAATTGTTTCTTTTCTTTAGCTATCTTTGCTCTTGTTGAATGTTTGTTTTCTTGTGTCTGTTGGTAAATTATGCTGATTAGTGGGCCGGCTAATTGATCAAAAACCCCTTCATCGTGCAAACGTTATTGACAAACAAAAAAATTACATATTTGTAATCAGAAAAATAGGCAGAAAAATATTACCTGATATCGCCACATTCTGGGAAATTGAGAAAAAATCACCTTTTTTTGGTCCCGCTCCTGTATGAATAGCGTATTATCACAGGCGATCAAACTGGCGAAAAATTAAAATATTTTGTTTTTTTTTGTTGGTTTCCATATGCTTAATATAAAGAATGAAGAAAACAAAAAAAAATAGATGAATAATTAAATTTTGAGTGAGTAGACCTACGGAAACGAGACACGCACTTGAGGCAGAAGTCATGTTTCGTTTCCGTAGGTCTACTCACTCAAAATTTAATTATTCATCACAAACCTTTATCACTCGATTTTGAAATACGAAAGATATCCAAATTAAGCTTTTTTAATAATGTATTGTCATCTAATATAAAGCTATGCTGAAAGTTTCGGTTTCCTAGCTAGTCAAAAATCTGGTTAAATTTACACTCAAAATTTGCGTACAGAGAAAACCAAACACACACACACAAAAACAGAGATTGCAACCAAAATAAAAGTTTGTAAAAACCATATTTTAGAGTGTTTTAACTTCAACTACCAATAGAAATAGCCTTGAAGTTCTTTCTGATAAAAAATCACGGTAATCAACATCATTACATTACATTACTTTTTTTGAAGTGAAGATGTTGCCGAGCACGTTGAAAGCTTTTTGATGCGGATTTTAGTTAAGGGAGATGGGGGCACATTGATCTGACAATGAAGCACAACTTATAGACTTTTGATGTGATTGAACTCTAAAGGAAAAGTTATCAGAAAACAGTCTTTCTATTTTTTGGCTTAATAATGCAACTGTATTTCCTAAACTTCTGATATTGCTTTGTCAATGTTGTTGCCATTTTCAACAACATACCTATGTGAGGTTGGATTTTCAGCACTGACGGCAATGAAAACTAAATGCAGGAACAGGATGTGCACAGACCACGACATAAGACTGTGCCTGACTTGTTTTAAACCACGCATTGACTTACTTATGAGTAACATGCAGGCCCATCCTTCACATTGATTCTTTAAAATTGACAGTATAAATATTAGTTAAACTGTTAAAACTGTTGCTTTTAACTTTAAAACTGTTGCTTTTAACTTTAAAACTGTTGCTTTTAACTTTAAAACTGTTGCTTTTAACTTTAAAACTGTTGCTTTTAACTTTAAAACTGTTGCTTTTAACTTTAAAACTGTTGCTTTTAACTTTAAAACTGTTGCTTTTAACTTTAAAACTGTTGCTTTTAACTTTAAAACTGTTGCTTTTAACTTTAAAACTGTTGCTTATAACTTTAAAACTGTTGCTTTTAACTTTAAAACTGTTGCTTTTGCATTGCAATAAATTGTTTACTGTTTTCTTAAGTTTGATTTTTATGTTTTAAACGCGCTAATTTCTAAAGTTTCCAAATGCTGTCTGTAAATCGGAATATTTTGACCCAATTTATGAGATATTACTCTATTACTGAGTACTCGATGCTTAATTTTATTCAGTGGGTCCCGAGATGTCAAAAATATTTCCAAGTGGGTCGTGAGCCAAAGAAGTTTGGGAACCTCTGCAATAAATGACGATATCTCATCAATAAGTGTTCTTGAGAATTGAAATATGCAATAAAATAAGCCTTACACATACGTTTATACAGTGCAAAATTAATTTTCCCCAACAAATATTTATCTAATTTGTAATTACAGAAACTCAACAGTTGTGAATATTTACTTTTCTCTTGTTAAATCAATTTCTTAATTTTCAAATTTCAATGGCGGATTATTGCCAAGGAAATATAACTAGAAATAGAACGGAAACAAAGTAATATCTTAAATGATTACACGTTGCATTTATATTTAGAAATTATTACGTTATTGCCGAAAAATCAATGTGCCCCAGAGATCAAGTATCCCCCCATCTCCCCTACTGGTTAAAAAGTTTTATTTACACATTTATTTTTGTTCATCTGATTAAAGATTATCGAATAATATTTATTTTTTTGAATATCACTCTGTTTATTAGCTAGAAAAATTTTAATAAATATTAACTGTAATAACTGCCATCCATAAATATTTCCTGCAAATTGCACAACAGAGGTGTGTGCTAGTGCTGACGCTTAGCAATTTCACGGTTCATTTTTGAGGTCGGGTGTTTGTTATTAACTCCTTATGGAAGACTCGTTTGCAAGCTATTCTAGCAAGGCATGTCCCAGTCATCCTCGGGAGGATATTAGAGCATTTTGTAGGAATTGTCGAGAAGCTGTATGCATAACATGTTTTATAATCAAGCACAGTGGACATGTACACTGTGAGCTTGATGAGATAGAGAAAGAAATAAAGTCAAATATTACCCAGAATATTTCAGAAATCAGACTGAAGTGTAATTATGCTCAGAAAGAGCTGGAAAAAATAGATCCTCAAATAGAACAGTTTAAAACTAAAATGTTGCATCTAGAAGAAAATATTGTCGAACAAAAGGAAGTTTTAATCAAACAAATTCAAGAACAAACAACTACTTTATTATCGGGAACCCTAAAATACAAAAAAGAAGTTTTTGAAAAGATAAACTCAAGAAAACATGCTATTGAAGAGTATAAAACAAAAATGGAGAAACTAATAATAGATTCATCTCAAGTCATGAAAACAGATGTTTTTGATGGTCTGATATCTCTTTCCGATAACTTATTTGAAAATTTCGGGTCTTTTACATCCGTTCTCATAAAAGATTTACCGTTGCCAGAAGTAGAGTTTAAGCCTGTAAAAATAAACACACATTTGAACAATATGGGTACAATTTGTTGCTATGATCTTGCCACACTTGAACAATGTGAGTTTACTTCTACACTCTTACACTCTTTTATTGAACTTTGTATGTAAGTCTGTGACATGTAAATCTTGTGTTCAATGTCCATATCTAGTATGCGATTGGATAAGGCCATCAGACTGTACTGTGACACCTCCACACTTCCCACATCCCAAAACTTAAAATTTTTAGAGCATTTTATAAAAGTGTGTTTTAATTTATAAATCATTGATACTTTTTAGTTTTTGTAGGCTACAAATCTGTAAATAGATTTTTGCTTCTTCAATTATTTATTTTAAAACATATTATTGTTTTATTGTCCAGAATATAAATATATTTCAATAAAATAAGTGATTATAAAGTGTTTATGTCGTCCGTATCGCCAAAACCTAGGAACTTTGGATCAACAAACTTTAATCTTGGAATCCCGCGATTCGAAAAAAGTCTGGGATTTGGATACCCATAACGCCTTTAGATGAATATAGCGTAAAGCAGTAAAGACACCTAAGAAAGAGTACGCGCTACCAAAGATTACGCAGTGCGTTTAGTTTACTTTTATTTTTCTTGAAATGGTAACACAACTGCCACCTGTAAGTGGGACAAGTCATGACAAAGTGTTGGATAACAAATCGCATCGCCAATATATTTATTTCTAATGTTATAGCTAAAAATAGATTTCCGAAGTGTTTGTTCTTAATTTTTAACGTTTTCAAACATGGTTTGTATGATTTGCGACTGATTTTTATGCAAGAACGGATATTATACTAGAAACTTTCAATCAAAATTTATGTTTTTTTAACAGAGGTTATGTCGCCATTACACTTGCTGTAGTAAATTTTGAGGTACGTCGTATGACGTGTTGGTCTAGTGGTATAGACACCGGCTTTGAGAGTCGGACCCAGATTCGATTTCCGGTCCGGGCACGTAATTTCCTTGAGCAAGAAACAAACTCACATGTGCTCACGTCAACTCAGCGTTTCATCCTTAAGTGGTCGATAAATGAGTACCAACTTCGGTTGGAGGTTAAAGTCCTTTGTGCACCTGTGCCAGAGGCGCCGTAAAACACCGCATTCGCCGTTAGTCTTATCTGCAAGTTGCCTACATTGTAAAGTGGCCGCTGGTCTGTTCAGTAAGTGGCACTTAAAAATGAATGTACTTCAACTTTAACTTTAACTTTATCTTTAAAAACTCGTATAAGAGTACGCACCCAAATAGTGCGCATGCGTACTCTTAGCTTGTATGAAGCAAATATAGATAGGGGAGAGTTGCATAAGATGAGACGGTTCATAAAATGAAACAGAGCCTATAAAATCCCTATGGTTCTGAACTTTCACTTTAAACTTTAGCTTCTGCATTGTTTGCATCATTTTTTCTTTTTTTCGGGCGGAAGAAAACAAGAGTTGTAGTTTTAAGAGTTCTGGCCATTTAATAATGAATTGTTTAGCTTCAACAGATGTGACAGATCGTTCGTACTTACCCGCAAAGGCAGTTGAAAGCCTAGCGCTGCCTATGAACTTATGTGAAGCATTAGGTTTTCAAGCCTTAGAAGAACGTACTGAAACATATATTAGTTAAGCTCCTGAACCACAGTCATCTCCATCGTTGCTGCTTGTTGAAGGCACTGATGAATTAATACACCGTAGTCAAAAGACTCCAACTCCAGACAGACCTACCTAATACTCTTGATGTTCATCAAAATCTATCTTTAAATGAGTCAACTGCGTCCACATCACGTGATCTTCAAATTGTACCCACAGATGAGCCAGCACCGTCTACGTTAGGTTCATTTAAACCTTTTGATATTCGACCTCTGACTAAGCTCATCAGTCTAAGAAAAATGTAAAGCAGAAGAAATCTGAAATTTTAACAAGCACATCCTATACAAATCAACTAGAAGAAGAACAAGTAAAAATAATAAATAAATTAAAAAAAGCTTTTATTTGCCTCTTTATCTGAGTCAACGAATTATTTTAGACTTCTTGCGACTTATAAATAAACATCCGCACTGTTTAATTAATTTGGACCTCTGGCGACTTATACATAAACTACTTGATTAATTTTATTTGATCAATTTTAATTGATTTAAGGCCTAATGCATGTCGGAAACATTCAATTCATGTATTGTCATCCAGAATAAAGCTTTCCTGAACGTTGCAGAGCTCTAGGTGGTCGAAAAGTGGGTGAATTTTTGTTTCTAAGATTTGATCACCACAGTCAAACAAACAAACAAACAAACAGAGAGACGAGTGAAGTTAAACAAAATTAGAAATAAACATAAGAAAACAGCGGATAAGAGAAAAAAACAAACAAAACTTCTAGAAATAATCCACAATTGTTAAATACAAGTACAGGTCAAGAAATAATAAGATGTCCACGAAATTTATGTTGAACCGCCAGAAGAAGATTGGATCCAGCGTAACCGGTATACAACTTGGTGGCATGATAAGTGTACAGACTACGTCGGATGTGGGGTCTTCACTTGTGATTTTTGCCAGGGCCGATGACTTCACTTCGCTTTCTTGCCCACTTTTAGTTTGTACTAGCCGGTAACCAGGCGTTGTCCGGGGGTTTTTAGAGGTTTTTCTATCGTTTTTCTCTCTCGCTCCCGTTTCATTCCCCGCTTGCTCTCACGTTCCCGATTGCTCTCCCGTTTCCGCTTGACTCCTATTTCCGGTCGGTTTCCCGCTCCCGGTCACTTTCTCTTTCCAACTAGCTTTTTCGCTCTCGGTCGATTTTCCGTTCCCTCTGGCTTTACCGTTCTCATTCCCACTCATTCTCCAGTTCCCGTTTCCGCTCGCTCTCCCACTCCGCTTATTTTGTGACCAATTTCAATTTTTTTTGCTATAATTGTTTCCGATTGACTCTCAAGGTTGTGTAAAAATGTCATTACGATCGGATGAATGGTGTAGCAATGCATAGAGGACACGCACGCATACATACATACAGACGGTCATTCATATATATATATATATATATATATATATATATATATATATATATATATATATATATATATATATATATATATTAGAAATATCCCGTCAAAAATGACGGTCTTTTTTGTTTTTATCAAATTTAAAAAAGATATATATATATGTATATATATATATATATATATATATATATATATATATATAAATATATATATATATATATATATATATATATATATATATATATATATATATATATATATATATATATATATATATATATATATATATATATATATATATATATATATATATATATATATATATATATATATATATATATATATATATATATATATATATATATATATATATATATATATATATATATATATATATATATATATATATATATACTAGCTGACCCAGCAAACGTTGTTTTGCCTTTCAAATTATTTTGTTTTGTTTTTTTATTAAAAGTTTAATGTACAAAATTATGACAATTTAAAAAAATCAATCTCGAAGATCAATCGAGTGTACAATGCCTTAGGTTTTTGAAAGTTTTTCTATCGTTCTTCTCTATTGCTCCCGTTTCCTACCCGCTTGCTCTCCCGTTTGCTCACCCGTTCTTGTTTACTCTCCCCGTATATATATATATATATATATATATATATATATATATATATATATATATATATATATATATATATATATATATATATATATATATATATATATATATATATATATATATATATATATATATATATATATATATATATATATATATACCGGGAAACAAACGGAAACGGGAGAGTAAACATATATATGACGGATCTAGACTTCTTTGGCGGGGGGGACAAACAACTGGCGGGAGGGGCCAAAAGCGGCGAGAGGGGCCAAAACGGCGGTAAATGCAAACATTTGATCTTATATCCACAAACCTCACTGGAAAACCATTGCCAGATGCTAAAAATTTTGTAATTTACCTAAAAAGTAGTCAATTTTTTTTTTAGTATTTAAAAGAAAGTTAATTTTGGAATCCACGGGGGGGCCCACGGGGGGGCCATGGCCTTCCCCGGCCTCCTTGGATCCGCTACTGTATATATATATATATATATATATATATATATATATATATATATATATATATATATATATATATATATATATATATATATATATATATATATATATATCTATATATATATGTCTCTCTGTCTGTCTGTTTGTCCTTTGTTTTTCCAAAATAACTTTTTTAAATAATTTAAAAAAAAATTCTAAATAACCGTGGACCTATCCTATGAATGGTTGTAATGGCGTACTCTTTGGTACACAGGGTTCCACGACAAAACGTTCACATACAAAATGTTCAACGACAAAATGTTCCCGACAAAACGTTCACGACACAACGTTCACGACAAAATGTTCACGACAAAATGATCACCGACAAAACGTTCACAGACAAAATGTTCAACGACAAAATGCTCAACGACAAAATGTTCACGACAAAACGTTCACGACAAAACGTTCACGAAAAATGTTCACGCACAAAATGTTCACAGACAAAATGTTCACAGACAAAATGCTCACAGACAAAATGTTCAACGACAAAACGTTCACGACAAAACGTTCACGACACAACGTTCACGACAAAATGTTCACACTGAAAAATAAAAATTTTGTTTTATTATGTCAAGATCGCTTGCAAACTAATTATTAAGTAATTTTTTGTGATGTGTCTATTCACCATTTTATTTACCTAAGCAAAGTATATGTGCATGACAGCATGAAACTAATATACGTATTGGCAACATCAAATGATCTTCAATTAATAAATAATTGTATGGAGTTATAGCTATTTGGCTTTTTTCTTTTTCATCCATATTTTGATCCTTTTTATCATCGTTCCATTTATTAACTAGTTAATGCCGGTTAATTTGCTTTTGGATACCCTAACTTTTTAGTTTTTAATTGCTAGAGATGTATTTTCAATTCTAGTTGAAAAACGCAAGTAGCTGCATGCTGCTTTACCCAAGTCACCGTTACGTTAATTATCTAATTAAAGGAGGCTATATTGCTCTTGGAAGCCGATAACTTCTTAATCGCTAGGCTACAACGATCAAGGCTTCTTTCTGTCGTTCACTTAATTAAAATTGAAACATCAAATAAATCTCAATTAATAACTAATTGCATTTCTTTTTCTATTTAATCGGAGTTAATAAAGATTTCATATTTTGACCCTTTTAATCATCGTTTCATTTATTAACTAGTTAATGCAGGTTGATTAATTTTCTCTTGGATACCCTTAACTTTTTAATCTTTAGAATACAGCCATCAAACCTTATTTACGTCGTTTGCTTAATTGAAATTGAAAATTCAAACGATCTCAAATTAGTAACCAATTGTATTTTCCTATTACAGCTATCTCATCTCATCTGTCATTTTCTTTTCTTCTTACTGAAACAGTTTACAGTACTCCGATCCATACTCATCTGGTTGCCGTTTGAGTTAGGGGTATCAAAGAGGAAATTAACATTGCATTTACTATTGTTAACGTTTTATTTGCGCTCATTTTGTGAAACACAAAATATTTTATCATTTAAAACTAAACTAAATTTAAAAGTTGCAATCGTGAACATTTTGTCGTGAACGTTGTGTCGTGAACGTTTTGTCGTGAACATTTTGTCGTTGAACATTTTGTCTGTGAACATTTTGTCTGTGAACATTTTGTCTGTGAACATTTTGTCTGTGAACATTTTGTCGTGAACATTTTGTCGTGAACGTTGTGTCGTGAACGTTTTGTCGTGAACATTTTGTCGTTGAACATTTTGTCTGTGAACATTCTGTCTGTGAAAATTTTGTCTGTGAACATTTTGTCGTGAACATTTTGTCGTGAACGTTGTGTCGTGAACGTTTTGTCGGGAACATTTTGTCGTTGAACATTTTGTCTGTGAACGTTTTGTCGTGACACCGGTACACAGCGCCCTAAGAGAACGCACGTGACGTGTATTAAGTTTAAACTTTTTTTTAAAGAATTTGAGACTGTTACTTAAGAATTTTGTGCAAATGTATGTTCCTATATGACCAAACCTTAAGTTAAACAAAAAGTACAAATAAATAAAAGTTTAAAAATGTGCATTCTTTGGTGTCTTTAGAGTCTTTACCCTACTGAAAACTATTTGTGTGCTATTTTTACAGATTCTTTTCCTGATTCAAGTCTAAATGTGACCTCATCTCCTTATATTATACCATCTAATCACACTGGCTATCAATCATTTTTGTCTGAGCGCCAGATGGCAAACTTTGGCAAGTTATTCCATATTTGTATTTATTTATTTATTTATTTATTTAATTATTTATTACGACAAATTTATTTAGTGTAATGTGGATCTGCATATTTTGATTAATTTTGTAATGTATGTCAGAACGACACAGATTTTTATAGTTGTGACAAGCTTTAAAGTTATATTAATGTGATTTTTTTTTGCAAATTTCCAAACTTAAAAACATTTTTAATAAGACAAAAAGATTCGATTGGATAAAAACATACTGTTACGATATTGCTTGTCGTATAAGGTTTTTAGGTGTTTTTAAATGTCGTAAGATATGAATAAGTTTTAAATGAATTTTTCATTTTGTTTTATTTTTCTTATGTTAATCCAAAGCAAAAATATTAAGTAGTTGAATAACAAACAGAGAGAAAAGAAAAAAATTATTAGAAACTTGTTGATATGCAATTTAAGTTCAGTTTAAAAATCTGTTTTGTATTACTTTCAATATTTTCTGATAGTTGTGATTATACTATATACATGTTGTTTTATAAAATTTTTATAATAATCCGAAATTTCTTTCCAATAGGCTACAGTCCACGCTCAACTGAATTTAATAGCTTTGTAGGGAACCAAAACTTACCAACCGATTACTGGTTTTCTCAAGATAATACTCAAGCCCAAGATCAAAAACGTAATTCAAAACCATGCTTTGGCAGAAAAGTCGGAATAAATTTGGCTCAAGTTGAACCCCTACCTCAGGTGTGTTCATATATTTATTACAAACTTTTATTCAACTTACAATCTCTGTTTGTGGCTGTGTTTCTCTGTACGCAAATCTTTCACGTAAAATTTAACCAGCTTTTTGACTAGCTAGGAAGCTGAAACTGTCAGCATAGCTTTATATTGGATGACAATACATGTGTTGGAAGTATGGATTTATAGCCATATTTATTGAATGGCTATAAATATATATATGGCTATATGTATGTGTGTGTGTATATATATATGTATGTATATATGTATATATATATATATATATATATATATATATATATATATATATATGTATGTATATATATATATATATATATATATATATATATATATATATATATATATATATATATATATATATACATATATATATATATATATATTTATCTTTAAGTTATCTTCATAAAACAAAACAAATGTAATTTCATTAATAATTGACTAAACATCTAATAAGTGTTTAGCAACCACAATAGTTAGATTATAATTATTATCACTTTATTAGAATAATAAAGATATAACAACACGATTCAATAAAAAAAATACTCAATTTGAATATCTTTCGTATTTCTAAATCAAGTGTATTTGAATTTAAAATTTGTGTTAAAAACTCGTTTTTTCCTTTAGTTTTTAAAATAATTAGGTATTCATGTTTGTATTAATAAGAATCATTTTATCTAATAACATTTTTTATGTAATTAATTGTTTTATTTTTTTCAGCCAGTTGTGCAGTCAAAGGTCAACGTTCACAATGGTAGAAACAATAGGTGGTATAAACATGGCAGCAGAAATTTGTTTAATTAAAATCTTTGCTCGAATATTTTGGATAAAATGTAGTTAATAAAATCAGCGGAGAAATGCTACTCTTAGCGATATAAATATCTATATATATAAAAATGAATGTTTGTATGTATGTATGTATGTGTGTGTGTTTTAACTCTTTGCGAGCTTTCGTCGCCGAAGGTCTTCAGAAGAAGAACCTCTCATTTTTAGCGTTTCGGCCCTTAAACTTCTTGACGCTTTTAAGAGAGAGGTGGGCCCACGTCCGTTGATCAGGCGGACGCCCTTCGGCGAGAAAAATTTCCAAATTCCTAACTTGAAACACGAAAATTCAAAGTTCAGCAGAAAACTGTTCGAAACAAGACTTGAAATCGCCGGAACGATTATCGCCCAATGTAAACAAGGCTAAACCATTTCGTGTGCATCTTGTAGCGCTTTCTTTTTTCTATTAGCGAAAATCCAAAAAGATGCAGCTTCAGCTGTCTGGGAGATCTCCTTGATGGCTCGAGTTTTTTCTCGGTTTGAAAAACCAAGAGCTTTCAGCAGTTTTAACATTGAGCTGCTAACCAACCCTCGAACGCCAACCTCGACTGCAAAAATTTCAGTCCTGAACCCTTTGGCATTCAAATCACATGCTAAATCCCTATATCTCTCCTCTTTGAAAATATTGCTAGATTCCATGTTACTTTCCCATGGCACAGAGAGTTCAATCAGGAACATTGTCTTGGCCAAGTCGGAATATACAATTATATCCGGCTTTAAGCCGCTAGATCTCACTGCTTCTGGAAATTTTCTTTCGCCATCCAAATCAGCTGAAACCGACCAATCGTCGGCAGCACCCATCACACATTCAAAGTCTCTTGTAGATCTGAACCTGTGGAACTTCAGATTGCCTTCTCTCAAAAAGTAGATTTTCCTTTTCTGCTGTATTCCTCTTGTCTTTGCTTTCTTACACGCTTCTTTGACGAAGTCAAGCAATTTTCGGAGTACTTGGTTATGACGCCAAGTGTACCTCCCGTGTGAAAGTGAAAACGAACAACAGGAAAGAACGTGAATGAGAGTCTCCGATTGCCCACATAACATGCACGAATCATCGTCTTTCAACTTCCATCTTCGAAGATTGCTGGATGACGGCAGTTGATCATAAACAGATCTAATCAAAAAAGACAAACGTAGTGGTGTGTATTGCCAAATGTCTTTCCAAGAAAGTGAACGCTGAACAGCATTTTCCCATGTCGTCCAGTCTCCTTGTTGAGATAACTGAACAAACTTAATCATTCTCTGGGACTCGATAGCTTTCTTTCTTTCCTGAATGACCAGACTTGTTCGTTCACTGGTGCTGGCTTTTGACCACCAAATTCGATGGGTTGACCCGAGACCCCGTTTGTCCTGTTGAACTGCCCCAACTCTTTCTGTCCAACGTAAAGAGGCTTCAGCTTCTGCGATCTCCTTTCTGGCTACCCATTTCTTTCCGGACTTTACAAGAGGTCCCATCTCCACAATTCTTTGATCCGAAGAGTTATCCAGCATTAGTTGCGTACGGATCTTGTTTATCTTAAACTCCTCAACCAAAGACTTCAGTGGCAACCTCAGTTTGGCAGTCCTGCTGTACAAAGCTACCGAAGAAAATCCCGGAGGCAGACCCAACCATTTCCTTGTAAATTTATTCATCTTCCTTTCTAGCTTTTCTACCAATGGTAAGCTCATCTCATACATTGATAGAGGCCAAAGCAATCTCGGTAATAGAACAAACTGAAGCAACCACAATTTGAACCTGCTCTGGAGTGGGGCCGCATCAATTTTCTTCATATCTTCAAATGCCGATCGAAGAACCTCAGAACACCGTCCAGTGTCGTTAAGCGAATCGTCATACCACCTTCCCAGGCTCTTAACCGGTTCTTCTCTCAATGTTGGGATCCTGTTGCCAGCAACTGAAAACGTCACGTTGTCGTCAATCTTGCCTCGTCGCAGAGATAAGCTTCTTGACTTGGTTGCCTTGAAACTCATGCCGCACCATGATAGCAGCCCGCTGAATGCATCAAGAGCCCGTCGCATTGAGATACATTTGTTTAGAACCAAAGTTGTATCATCCATGAAGGCCTTCACCGATGGCATCAAGATACCTTTGCCAACGTAAGCTTCCTCCACGCGAGAACCCACTGCATTCAGAAGCAGCTGCATCGCTAATACGAAGAGAATGGGTGAAATTGAGCAGCCCATTGCTATACCAACTTCTAACTGGAACCATTCTGTTGAACAGGAGGACGTAGACAACCTCAATTTGAAATGTCCAAAATACTGTTGCAACATTTCTATCACAAAATTTGGAACATGATGCGATCTGAGAGTTCTCCACAACATTTGGTGACGAACGGCTCCATAAGCATTGGCAAAGTCTAACCAGACAATGTGCAAGCTGAGACGATTTTCTTTAGCTCTTTTCAATGCTTCCCAGATCACTGACGAATGTTCGATGCATCCTGGTACTCCTGGCACTCCTCCCTTCTGAACAGACCTGTCGATGTAATTGTTTTGAATTACATAGCTTGTCAGTCTCCGAGCAAGGACAGCAAAAAATATCTTTCCCTCGACGTTTAACAATGAAATTGGGCGAAACTGATGTATTTCCTTCGAGTCTTTTTCTTTCGGAATAAAGATACCTTCTGCTCTTTGCCATTCGCTTTCAATTCTTCTTCTTTCCCAAGAGCCCACGAGTAGAGAATGCAATAATCTCAATACTTCTGGGCATTTTTTGTAGATGAGATATGGCACCCCATTTGGTCCAGGAGCAGATCTGTTTCTTGTTCTGTAGAGAAATTGAGTAACTTCGAGTAACGAAATCATGCCTTCTCTGAAAGAAAAGTTTGGAAGTGGGATTTCTGGAAGATCGGTTCTTTCTTCTAACTGCTGATCTCCACGCGGGTCACGGAATGCGGACCGAAAATATTCATCGAGCGTTGCCTTGTCTGCTTGAAGCGTTCCTGACTTGGGTGGGTCCAGTAAATTTC
The DNA here is from genome assembly GCA_963978895.1 of Erpobdella octoculata. Classification (NCBI taxonomy): domain Eukaryota; kingdom Metazoa; phylum Annelida; class Clitellata; order Hirudinida; family Erpobdellidae; genus Erpobdella; species Erpobdella octoculata. The sequence continues at coordinate 3,424,852 of OZ022245.1, read as the reverse complement.
TTCCATATTTGAATGGGTCTTTGATGAACTGAAACCTGGCATTTCTCTGATCTCTTTTCTTTATCCGAAAACGCTCGGCCTTCATTAGGGCAGACAAACGACGCCCCAAACTCTGCCGCAGCTCTGCGAGACCAGCTTTTTCATTTTCCTGGGCTCTTTTCCACCGCTTTCGTAACAGTTTTTTTTCTCTCTTCAGCTGATTGATTTCTCTTTGACGTCTAGAAATCATGCCTTCATTGTTTCGAACCTGACGTTTTTGTTTCACACCAAACAATTCAATGCTTTTTTTCGTAAATAACATCAGTGAAGTCTTTCATACTGAAATTTGATGAATTTCTTGAACGTGTTTTGAGAAGTTTTGAGAGTGTTTCGTCCAACTTTTTCCATGCAATTGTATCTCCTGCTGCAGGAAAATCAATTCTTGGCCTAGGTTGACTGATTTCTACTTCCGGATTCACATCTTGAACTGCGTCGGGGCTGTGGTTGGCCTCCGGCCCGGCAATGTTCGACGTTTTACCTGCATTAATATCTGATGCAGGACGTTGACGGAATTCGGTTAAGCAGCCCATTTTCGTTCTGTGGACTTTCATTCCACGGATCGTCTTGAAACTCCTACCGCAAACACACTCGTGAAGCATACCCCCATTAGGGTCCGTTGAAGAAGCAGGGTCGTTGTCCAAAGGTCTGAATGTGAGTTCATCATTCTCCCCCTCCTTTCGGTTGGAACTCTGGGGGCATTTCGTAGTATAAGATGAAGCGGCATTTGAACGGATTGTACTTCGGCTAAGCCAGGCCTGATACCCGTGAAGTTCTCGTCTTTCCGAGATGTCACTTGTCTTTCCAAGTGTCAACGGTCTTTCCCAGTTGCCAACGGTCTTTCCCAGTTGTCACCGGTCTTTCCCGGTTGCCAAATGGCTTAATGCCTCATAAATGTGTTTTAACTCTTTGCGAGCTTTCGTCGCCGAAGGTCTTCAGAAGAAGAACCTCTCATTTTTAGCGTTTCGGCCCTTAAACTTATGTATGTATGTATGTATGTATGTATGTATGTATGTATGTATGTATGTATGTATGTATGTATGTATGTATATAGGTATGTTGTTTATGCATTGCTACACCATTCATCCGATCGTAATGAAATTTTCACACAACCTTGAGAGTCAAGGGGAATCGGAAAGGAAACGGGAGCGAAAAAGAAACGCATTAGGTAAACCTCTAAAAACCCCGGGCAACGCCGGGTTTCCCCGCTAGTTATAAATAAAAATGTAACTGTTCGATTGTGTCTTGCCGGCAATCTTCAAAAGTTCTAAACAAATTGCTTTGACATTGTTTTACATAATAGTCCTAAATGAAGAAACAGCTTGTAACTATTTTTTAAAAAGTTCAAAATTATTTCACGTTTTATGAGCAAAATTCCGTACTGATCGCCACATACGATTCGTCTCCGCGAAGCATTCGCCTTCTTACTGTTCGTCTCGCTACGTTTCGTTCCCACCGGTTCACCCATCCTCTACCTTATTTTCTATTTGTCTCATTACTGTTTGTCCCTCTATGTTTCGTCTTCAGGGCCGTATTCACGACGAGCGCTTAAGAGCTAATCCGTCTCTTACTACGGCGTAACTCAGTGGAGGGCAAAAAAAGCTAATTCAAAACATACGACTACCGATGTTTTTGAGATTAAAGCTAGATTAACTTTACGCCTGTCAGCTAGCAGGTTAAACAGATGTATTAGTGAAAATAAACAATGATTTACCGATTTTTCACATCGTTTCGCTATTGGACTAATAACGTCAAGCTAAAATACTAAAACTAAGGAACTTATAATGTTTTAATAATTTACTAGAGATAGCCCGTCAAAAATGGCGAATTTTCTAAAATCTCATTATACTAGATAGTTGTAAATTTAAATTGGTATTTAATTTCCAGAAAAAGTTATTTTTTCCTTTTCCGTGCATTTAGAAGTGAATATTTGTTTTTTATAAATTTTAATTATCAACAGTATAAACCAGAATTTTTTTTAATGTTTTCGCTTGGAGCTAAACCCGCATGGACCACCAGAACTGAAAATCTCACAAGTATCTATACCTTCCTATGCTCGATTGTTTCTGATTACTATTTTTTTATGGTTGGGCCAGAGAAGCTCGATTGTTGAAAAATGAGCAGAACCGATTATCGACACTGTTGCTGTATCGAGTGTATCGTGATAGGCTTAAGTTTTGTTGACCAAAACAATATAACCAAAATTGCAATACAAATAAAAAACTAAAATACATCGCCTATTTTATTTTAGTAATCTAGTTGCCTAATTAATTGCATAATCCGCACGAACGGACGGACACTCGCCGACAGCCAATGTTACATAATTATATAATTATATAACAATCACATAGACAATCACAATAATATTAAAAAAATATCCAAATATGTTTAAGAATAAAAAAGTTATCAACATTATTTGAGAGACAATGTTAATTTTTTTAAATTTGTAATTAATTAAAATTTGTAAAATTTTAGACATAAAATTAACATTATTTTTGTTGTGAAAATTTAAAACAACGGCACATTTTGATCTCTCCGAGCACCTGACCGGTCTTTTTTTCTGTGGCCCATATTTGCAAACACGACTTTTTTCTTCTCTAACAATGTTGTTACCATGACCATCGATATAAGTTTACCTACAAAATTGAAATGATGTTGCTCCTAACTGAGAATCTCCGTGTAGTCAATTATAACTATTACCTACCTACTATACTATGTATACTACTATATCAATCTACAGGGTGGGCCAAAAAAAGTGAGACGGTTTTATACAATCAAATAGAATTATCTTAAATTTAGACAAAATATTTCCAAATAAAGTATTACAATATTGTATTTTTAGCGGAAATACATGTGTTTGGAAATTTTCAAGTCAATTAGACTTGAGGAAGTGGCTGAAAATTCGATTACAAAACAGGGATCCGTCTCACTTTTTTTGACCAACCCTGTATTTACTTTTTATATTTGAGTTTATTTATTGATTTTTTAATCAGTTGTACATTTGTAGTTTTTGTGTTGTTTAAACGAAAACACAAATACGATAATTGTTATAGCAATACTTAGTTTAATATAAGAACAAGAAATTGTCACTGAACTAGAACACACGATAACCAACGGAGAACAAAAAAGAAAAACCAACAATCAGCTTCCGCGTCGCATAGATAATAATACAAAGATCTTATGAATAGTTCAATACACAACATTCCTCCCCCCTAGTGTACATAATCCTTTAAATAGGAAGGAGGCTTGATGATTCGCCATGGTTGGACATCTGGTTCTTTTGGTAGGTTCGCCTCGTGTGGAACATCTGCGACTGCTGCTGGAATATCATCTGGTTCTTTTGGTAGGGCTACCTCAGGTTGATTATCTGATGAATTGTCCTGGTGCTGTACAGTGCGCTTCCGGATAAGATCAACATGTCGTTTCATCTGCTTACCATCTGGAGTTTTTGCTGAGTACAAGACTGGTCCTGTTGGCTCCTCTATGGTTGCAGGAATCCATTCAGACCTTGGACCATAACTTCTGATGAAGACAGGATCATTGGGCTGAAATTGCCTTACTTTGTTAGTTATGATTTCTGCCATCTGCTTATCCTGTTGCAACTGTTTGTCTCTGCAGTGGTCAGGGTGCAAATGATCAAGACATGTTCTTAGTCTTCTGCTCATGAGTACTTCTGCTGGACTTGATCCTGTTGCCGTTGATGGAGTAATGTGCGAATTTAGCAAGAAAACTGACAATCGGTGATGCCAATTTCCTGTGATAATCTTTTTAAGACTGTTCTTTGTCGTCTGGACATTCCTCTCAGCTTGGCCGTTGCTAGCAGCATGGTAAGGAGATACTAATATGGATTGTATCAAGTTTCTTTTGCAGAACTCCTGGAACTCATTGGACGTGAATTGTGGTCCGTTGTCGGACACAATGGAGTCTGGCAGTCCATGCGTGGCAAACACTCTTCGGAGAACTGTTAGTGTGCTTTCTGCTGTTGTTGTTTTCATGTGCGCAACATCAATCCATTTGGAGTAAGCGTCTACAATAATACGAAAATTCTGGCCTTGGAAAGGTCCGGAAAAATCGATGTGGATTCTAGACCACGGTCGTCTAGGAATTTCCCATCGGTGGGTGGGAGCGTGCGGTGGTGCATGTTGATGTCTCTGGCAGGTTTCACATGTAGAAACAAAACTTTCAATATCTTTATCTATGCCAGGCCACAACACATACGAACGTGCTAAACTTTTCATTCGTACGATGCCTGGGTGAGCGATGTGGAGTTCGTCCAGCACACGTTTACGTCCCTTTGCTGGTATTACCACCCTACTGCCCCAGAGTAAGCAGTGCTTGTGTATAGAAAGCTCATGCTGCTTTACTGAGTAAGGATGGAACTGTGCTTCTGGTTTCTGTGGCCATCCCCTTTCCACCCAAGTGAAGACTCTGGATAGCTCAGGATCACGTCGCGTGAGTTGTGCCACTTCTGAAGCTATCAAAGGTGGTGATGGGAGATCATCTAAAAAGTGGACATCTGCAGGATCTGAAACATAAGCCTTGGATGGAGAGCATGATAAACGGCTTAGTGCATCTGCATTTGAGATAAATTTTCCTGGCTTGTGGATTAAATTGAAATCGTTGGCACTAAGAAGAACTGACCATCTTATCATTCTCGAAGAAATAATATCTGGCGTGGGCTTGTTGTGAGTGAACAGTCCTAACAATGGTTTGTGGTCTGTTACGAGCAAAAATTTCATTCCATACAAGAAATGATGAAATTTTTTAACTCCCGCTACTAGTGCAAGTGCTTCCTTGTCGATCTGAGCGTAGTTACGTTCGGCTGACGTAAGAGTTCTTGAAGCGAAAGCAATTGGTACTTCTTTCCCTTCATTTGATGTTTGGCTGAGGACTGCTCCAACACCAAAAGGAGATGCATCACAATGCATCGAATGGATGAAGAACACTGTCAGAAGTCAGCAGTTTCTTCACTGATTGGAAACACTTGTCGTGGTGTTTTGTCCATTTCCATGTAGAACCCTTGTCTAGAAGTCGATGAAGAGGCTCAGCAACGTCGGCTTTTCCTTTCAAGAAACTATTGTAAAAATTTAGCAGTCCCAAAAAAGCTTGCAATTCTGTTTTATTTTCAGGAGTCTTAGCGTCTTGAATTGCGGCCAACTTTTCTTGTGATGGGTGTAGACCAGATGCGTCAATTCGGTATCCTAGAAAATCAATAGATTTTACACCGAATATGCATTTCTCTTTTTTTGCACGAAGACCAACATCTCTGAAACGTTGCAAAACATCTCGTAGTTTTCTGCTAAGTACTTCAAGAGATGGAGCATAGATAAGGATGTCATCAAAATACGGAGTAACTCCTTCCATGTTGTCTAACAAGTCTTCCATAACCTGTTGAAAAATACCCGGTGCAACACTTATTCCGAACTGAAGTCTCTTTACCTTGAAAGCACCTCGATGCGTGATGATCGTCTGCGCTTCAGCTGATTCTTCAGTAACAGGAAGTTGAAGATAACCTTGTGCCATATCTAATTTTGCAAAATAATTTCCTCCTACTAGTGTAGAAAGCAGGTGCTGCACAGAAGGAATCGGGTATGGATACTCCGGTAGAGCTCGATTAACTGTGACCTTATAATCACCACACAGTCGTATGTGGCCTGTTGATTTAATTATTGGCACCACAGTAGTAATAATAATTTTGATCAAATAAATTTATTTGATTTTTTTTCCGTGTCTTATTAATAGTATTTTAGTAGTTTACATATTCGTTCAATTTTTGCCGGCGCGAATATTCGACTTCAGCTTCGGCTCCGGCCAAAGTTATTCGAAAATCTTTTTAAACGCATTTCCTTTAGTTCCTGGTGATTAATTATAATATTGATTTTTAACTATTTGATAAATGTTAAATAAAAAATTATTTATTTTTAGATATTCTTTTGATTATTAGTTAAGCAGGTATAAATAAACATCAAGTTTATTAACTTGATAATAACTGCCATCCCTAAAAACCGACTAAAAATTGCACAATACAGGTGTGAAGCTGCTGACGTTTGGTAAATTTAGCTACTTCACTTTCGAATTCGGTGTTTGCTAAAATTTCTAATGGCCGTTGTTGATGAAAAGTTGATAAAATGTCCTCTGTGCAAAAATATCATGGTGAAACCGAGAATGTTGCCAATGTGTTGTCATACATTTTGTCTGTCCTGCTTATTGAATTACAAACCTCAAACCGAAATGTTTGATAATCAGTTTGCCTGTCCAATAACTGAATGTGGAAACATTTTTGAAATGTCGGATACAAATTCAACTGATTTTCTTCAAAACGAATTTGTTGAAAAGCTCATCAAAATTCACGCAACTGAATCGGCGGAATCGTCTGCATCTCAATCCAGCAAAACGTGTTTAATTCACAGTCAGGAAACAATAAGAATATTTTGTAGGAATTGTCGTGAAGCTGTATGCACTACATGTTTTATTAACAAACACAGTGGACATGAATGTTGTGAATTTGCTACGATAGAAGAAGAAGTGAGATTAAAAATTAGACAGAATTTTTCACAAATCGAAATGAAGTGTTATTCTGCTCAGGAAGAACTGAATAAAATAGATCCCCAAATAGAACAGTTTAAAACTAAAATGTTATCTTTAGAAGAAAATATTGTTAAACAAAAAGAATTTTTAATCAGACAAATTAAAGAACAAACAACTAGTTTATCATTAGAAGCCACAAAATACAAAAAAGAAATTTTAGAAATGATAAACTCAAGAAAACATGCTATTGAAGAGTATAAAGAAAAATTGGAACAGCTAATAACAGATTCATTTCAAAGCATGAAAACAAGTGTTTTTGATGGTCTGATATCTCTTTCCGATAATTTATTTGACCGTATTCGGCCATGCATATCCGTTCTAATAAATGATTCAATACTGCCAGAAGTGGAGTTCAAGCCCGAAAATTTAGGCAAAAATTTTAACAATATGGGTACAATTATTTGTTATGATCCTACACTACATAACCAAGGTTAGCTTATGTATTTTGACGCATGGACAACGTAAGAAAACCTGGCTCTCGAGAAAATATCACACCCGGACCACTGTAGCGTATAGAGGGAGTTTGATGCCGACCCAAGAATATACAGTTTTTTTGGATTGATTAATGATTGTATCTGCCTGAAACAGTGATATTTCAGTTACAACTTTTCAGTTACAGTTACAGTTAAAGTTACAACATTTTTCAGTTTCAGTTAAAGTTATTTTTCCAAACATTTTTTAGTTACTATTACACTTATTTATTTTTAAGTTAAAGTTACAGTTAACTGTAGATTCTATACACCGCCAAAAATTTTTTTTAAATTTATTTATTTACAAAATGGTAAAACTTCGAGTTCATTAAAAAAAAAACACGAGTTTCTAGATTCTTGGAGAGCCTGTTTCTTTTTCCTGCAGTCATATCACTGCAAACCGAGAAGATGCGCTCCACATATGCTTCTGAAGCAGGTGCAGAGATAAGGTCTTTAGCGAAGGCTGCTATTAGAGGATGCACTCTGAGGCTGTCCAGAAACTTAATCCAGTTTGATTAGCAGCTAATCTTTTTGAAGCCCCAAGATAAGTATTAAGTTTTTCCTCAACAAAACTTCCGTGCCTAGATTGCTTGCTCGGAGAAATGGAAGCTTCAATTTCTTGGGCAAGCCTCTTAAATCTTTTTAAAGGAGGTTGGCACAATTCATCAGAAGACGATTGCAACAGCACTATCAACTATCAATAATAACAAAAGGCCGCGAATATTTTTTTTATGATAGTTTATAGTCCTTTACACCAAGTGTTTTAAGACTGAATTGGCTGTATATAGGAAGCACATAAGTACTTCCTGTCATGGATCAAAGTTTGATCCTTTTAACTGTCCCTCCTCCTTTATCCAGGCTTGGGACTGGCTCGCAATTAGCGAGGCGGAGTTAGGCCGCGAATAACTAAACAGCACCATATATACTATTTGTTTGCTAACACCAAAGAACTCGATTTTTATCTTTAGATAAAAAAATAAATCTAATAATTAATTTATTTAGAAAAAAATTACATTAAAAATATTTTTCAGTTATTAATTATTTTTGTATTATTTAACTGAATTTATTATTCAGTTGCTATTACAGTTAGAGTTATTCGCCGTATTTTAGTTACTATTACTATTACACTTAACTGACCATTATTTTTATATTATTTTCCGATTTCAGTTAGTGTTACAATTAACTTGAATATCACTGGCCTGAAACAACTTAAAAGTTACTAGCGGGGTACCCGGCGTTGCCCGGGGTTTTCAGAAGTTTTCCTATCGTTTTTCTTACGATCCCGTTTCCTTTCCTGCTTGCTCTCTCGCTCCCGATTGCTTTCCCGGTCACTTTCCCGCTCCCACTCCGTTCGCTTTTCCGCTCCCGTTCGCTTTCCCGCTCCCGGTCACTTTCCCGCTCCTGGTCGCTTTTCCTCTCCGCGCTTTTCCGCTTGCGGTCGCTTTCCCTCAACCGCTTGCTCTCCCGTTCCCCGTCGCTTCTCCTTTCTCGCTCGCTCTCGGTACCTTTTCCGTCCACGCTTGCTTTCACGTTCCAGTTCCCACCCATTCTCCAGTTCCTCTTTCCGCTAGCTCTCCCGCTCTGCTCATTTTGTGACCGATTTCAATTTTTTTTACAAAAACCTTCCCCCATATATTATTATTAAGAAATGATCAGCGATATTACAAAACATCTCAAGGTTTGATGAAAATGAAAATATGCAACAGTATACGGTTAGTCCAATTCAATAGGTTTATTAGGAATCGGAACCTCCCAGTAGGATACTGGTTTTCTCAAGAACATACTCAAGACCAAACTCAAGAACTTTGCTCAACCACGATGAACAGCAAAAATGTTGATCAGGTCTGTTCTTTTTATAATAGTTTATAGTCTTTTACACCAGGTGTTTTAACACTGAAATAGCTGTATATAGGAAGTACCCAAGCACCTCCAGATCATACCAGATCCCTTCAACTGCCCCTCCTCCTTCTTACCGGTTTGGGACTGGTTTGTAAAATCAAGGCAGGCCTGTTCATAATGAGCACTTATTTAAATAATAATATTTTTATGTAAAAAATTATTTATATTGTTTTTAAATGTTCTAAACGGCATTTTTATTGCGTGCTTATGTCATTTAAAAAACGTTTTCTGTATATATCTGCATACTGCATATCTGGGTTTTATACAGCCATATGTCCAAACCACGGATCATTATAAAAAGAATGCCAAAACTAACCAGTCTGCAAAAATCCAGTGTAACGAATCAACACAAAAATGTAAAAATGCCTTTTATGAATCGCTATATTCAAAGGATGAGAATGAGGATTGTGAATATATTACTTTGAAATCTGAACCTGCCTCAAGACCATGCTTTGGTACGTATCAACATAATTGCATTATCAACTGTTTAATATTAGTAATAATAATAACAATTAATTTTGGTATCAACACTATTGATTAAGGGACATTAAGGATATCATATATGCAAATTTTAATTATTTTTTTCAATGCATGTTTTGTTTAGGTTAATAAAATTAGTTAAAGAAAGTTTTTTATATAGTTTTTTTTTACAATTGAATTGCTTTTATCTTTTTATGGGTTTATGTTTAAAGAAATAACTTGAAAGTAATTTTTAAATGACTCATTTTAACACTAGGTTCGATACATCAAAACATTCAGATAAGTGACAAAACAGATTTTAGCAAAGAGTTATCAATGAATCATCAAAGTTTGAAAATGAGAAATACCTCTAAACGTGACCCAAGTTGGTATTTCTGGAAATTGAACCCCTTAAAACTATTTTAATTTTTTACTCTATGAAATTATATTATTAAACTTGTTCTAGCAATAACAAAAACACAGAAAATTGTAATAAAACTATCGTTGTTAATAAGACTTAATTTTGTAGTACATCCTACTGGTGCTTGCAATTTTCTCTGTTATGATCTCCCTGACACTAACTACCTTTCAACCGTGTTCTAAAGCTTTTAATTCTGCCGCAAGCTTAGTTTATCGCACTTCTTACTTTTCTCATATTTCTCTATCTCTTGTTCTTCTCCATTGGCTTTCTCTTAAATATAGGAGGATTTATAAAATTTGCTTACTAATGTTTAAGATTAAAAATTGCCCTTCTCCACTCTGCTCAACTAACTTAATACAAATCTCTCCTAAGTCTGGTCTTCGATCTTTCTCTCTTAGTCACTTTTGTACATTTACTGTTAAGAATTTTTTTGCTAAACGCTCTTTTTCCTACTTTGGTCCCTTTCTCTGTAATTCTCTATATCTTTGACTAATTCTACTTCTCTCACTGTTTTCCGTCGTGGACTTAAAACATATCTGTTTGATCAGTTATTGTCCGAGCACTATTGAACGCCACGTATATAGCGCTATAAAAATAAATTGATTGATTGATTTTATTGCTTGACAAAATTATTCGGGGTTTAGGCTTGCCGTTGTATGCTTGCTTGCTTGCTTGTATCAGACACAAATTAAGAAAGTCAAAATAAACCCACTTCCTGTTATTAGATCGAGCTGAAATTTTGTATATTTGAAAATGACTGTTTGTATGTGTGTCTGTTTGTATGTATGTCCTTTATGCATAGCTACATCATTCATTCGATTGTAATGAAATTTTCACACAATCCTGAGCGTCAATAGAGGAAGGTTTCTGTAAAAAAAATTAAAATTGGTCACAAAATGAGCGGAGAAAGGAGCGGGAGAGCGAGCGGAAACGGAAACTTGAAAATGAGCGGGAACTGGAAAGCGACCAGGAAGAGGATAGCAAGCGGGGACGTGAAAGCGACCGGGAGCGGGAGAGCGACCGGGAACGGGAGAGCGACCGGGAGCGTGAGAGCAAGCGGGGAAGGAAACGGGAGCGAGAGAAAAACGATAGAAAAAACTCTACAAACTCCAGGCAACGCCCAGTTTACACATAAATCAACCTATATTTCAAAGTACAAATTATATTTCTATGAGCAACTACTCTATTAAGATGTGCATAGTAGTGATATATGACGTGACCTAGCGAAAGTTTAAAATTTTTTAATATCTTTTAACACGTTGAGAGGGTGGGCCAAAGTCACTCCGCTGGTTGGGGTGACTTTGGTCCAGCCAATTTAAGCCTGCCCAGAAAAAATTGTAACCTCCAAACAGTTTCATTTAATGTGTTTTACATTATAGTATGTATGTTTTGTTGAAATACACTTTTTGCACCATTTAGAGCCCCCAAACATATCAAGAATTTTTTTTAATCGATATTTCACTTAAAGTTACATTACAAACTGCTCAATTTATAGTCGCCATTCAGTACGACCTGAAATGTAAAAATGTTTTTACCTGAAATGTAATAATGTTTTTACCTGAAATGTTATAATGTTTTTACCTGAAATGTAATAATGTTTTTACCTGAAATGTTATAATGTTTTTACCTGAAATGTAATAATGTTTTTACCTGAAATGTAATATTTTATTTTAATAAAAGTATTATGTTTTTATGATCTAGGGGATGCGGAACACTATAGTGAAAAGGTGCCCATGCGAGCTTTAACCACTGCACTGCCAACCGCGAAAGAAGCTGCTGGAGCCATGGAATTAGCGTTAACATGGTTAGAGTCACAGAATGTGAGCTTTTCGAAAATCATCCAACTTAAAAACTTGATAAGTTTTGCAAAACTAATGGAACCTTCTAACAAGAGACCATCAGCGTGGTTAAACATTTTCCGAAAAAGTTAATGTAGAGACATGACTTTCTTTGACTCTCTCTATTTGGTTATAATAAAAACACCAAAAAAGTACAAAAATATTATATTTAGAGACAATTTGAATTCTATAAGAACAGAAATATTATTCAGGACATTGATGGACATTGATGAATACTGATTTTTTTCTTACAACCGCACCATACAACATTGTTTACAGCTGCATTCAAGTTGTATGCTCACTTATAACGCAAAATTGGATATAGCGCGGTCTTGGCGTTGGAGCCGAAAATTCGCGTTATATCGAGGGTCCAGGGTATATATATATATATATATATATATATATATATATATATATATATATATATATATATATATATATATATATATATATATATATATATATATATATATATATATATATATATATATATATATATATATATATATATATATATATATATATATATATATATATATATATATATATATATATATATATATATATATATATATAAGGGAACTGTACGTTAGTCGACAATTGTGACTTTGTCGATTCAATATGGAAAGTCGATAAACCTGCAAAAAAGTCGACAAACTCGCGAAGGAGTTGACTTTTTCGCTGTTACTCCGTGTGGTGGGGGATTGCATAAAGTGTTGATTTTGAGCACCATAGGAAGTACGACAAAAAATTGAAACTGAAATATAACTAAAATACACACACTCATTAACTTTTTATATATAAACCAGAATTTGTTTTAAATGTTTTCGCTTGGAGCGCAACCCGCACGAGAACGTCGACTGATTGATAACAGAACTGAAATTCTCACAAGTATGCCGTGCGCAGATCTTACGAACCTTCCGATTCTCGTCTGTTTTGAAGCTTCCATTTTTATTTTGTTTCTAATTATTATTTTGTTTCAAAAAGTTGAATGTAACAAGAAACTGAAATTCTTATAATAAAAAGAATTAGTAAAGAATATTCAGCATTCTGGTTCTTCTCGGATATCCATAAAGAGCAGTTCATACGAATTAAGCGTAATTAATAAATCTCAGGTCACATAAGCTATATTTTTTGATAAACCAAGTAACTTTAAAGATTTTTCATGGAAAACTTACGCCTTGTTCGTTGTTTTGAATCAATATTATTTCATTTACCATCATTATCATCACCACCACCATCACAATCGTTATCAAATTTTAATTTGAAAGTATTTAATTGTGTTTGGACAGCAAAGAAACATATTGACAAACAAAACAGATTAATTTCTACTCCAAATTATTTATATTATTTGTTAATTATTATTATTGCCAAAAAGCTTTTTAAATCTAAAAAAGTCGCAAAAGCGGAAACATCCTTTTTTTCAAAATTTTTTTTTGTTAGACGAATTCATGTCGAGAGAGCTCAAATCAGCCATCAAAAACATTTTTTCTCCAATTTTAATGAGACAGCAAAAAATTTATTTTAATAATTTTTTATTTAGTAACAAAGCAAGTTCGTCGGATATCATTCATCTGAATTTTAAATGGTGGAATGCAAGGGTTTGTGCACGATAAGACACATTAAAGCTTCTGCACGCATTTTCAGCTTCACTGAAAAGAAACACATGCATAATTAAGTTGTTGAGATTGAGTCATTTGGAAAACCCAAATATCAAGTTAACATAAACATAAATATGACTGTTCAGTTCTACAATGTTATTAAAAAGGTTAACCAAAATGCTGAAAAATTAGATATGATGTATCATGTATCTATATAAGCAACAACAGCAATAAGCACAAGACATCAAGCACCAGTCAACAACAAACACTACACGTTTACCTCACAACCACCACACAACGACCGCACAACCACCACACAACCACCACACAACTACCACACAACCACCACACAACCACCGCACATTCCCTATACACCAGCCACACAACTACCACGAAACACAAACCACTACACACAACCTAGGAAAGGAACAAAATGAAAAATGTAAAAAATACATTTTATCGATTAGTTACATCCTCAGTTCTATTAGCTTATCAGAAACATAAAAACAAAAAAAAAGTAATAATAAATTTCTTTCGCTCAACCGAGCTTCCTATTTCGTAAGAACAACTTTCTTTTTCTTTACAGGACCAGGTCAGGAAGGGAGGGGGGGGGTTGCGATATGGGACATCCTCACTGTTATGACCGAAAATTATTCATGCAAGCAAAAGAGCTTGTCGTTACTGCAAAAGAGTGAAAGTGTGAGAAAGAAGATAGAGATGAATAATATAGAAAAATATTTAAATATTCTGGGTAGAAAATTTTGACATTTCTGAAAAGGAAAAGGCAGGGACGTGTATATGGATGAAAAATAAATGCAAAAGAAAAGTAAGAGAGAGAGAGAAATAGAGTGAAGTGCTTGAAAGAAAAAATAAAAATTGTGTACGAAAAAAGAAAGATATGTGTTGATGAATGAAAAGAAAAGTTTATTGAGAAATGAAGTAAAAAAAAATAGAGACAAAAGTACTACTGAATTATTAAAAAGATCCATTACCAGGGATAAATTTAATTTGATAAAACAAAAACAGAAAATTAAAAAATTAAACTCGTAACAAATCTTTTGTTTTCAGTTGTTATTATTTTTAATAAAAAAATGACAAAAAATAATTTAACTGCTTATATAAAAATAAATAGAATTATTTTACAACAAATAAAACTTAAATATTACAAATACATGAAAATATGAAATAATTTTCTATGTGGAAATCTTTGTGAAATAAAAAGTGGTTTTATGAGAAAATGTGAGAAATGCTTCATGACTAGTAACGTCTTTTGAATTATATATCACGTAGTTAAAGTACTTAAAGTACTTAAAATTAGAGTGCGCAAGGACTTGTTTTTTCCGGTAAAACAACTTTCAGTTTTGAAAAATCAGTCTGAGTTTGGATTTCACAAAAAAACTTTAATTTTAGTAGAAAAACTAAAAAACGTTTTAAATGATTGATTTTATTATTTATTATTTAAAGCACATATGGGTGGTTTTTGTTAATTCATAATTCCAGAACCGATGAAGGATCTGCATAAAAATTGGGATGTTGAACATTTCCTACTATTTAGAAAAAGTTTTGACTAAAAAAATTTCAAAATTTTATTTTTTAACAAGTAATTTTCTATTTAAAAAAATTATTTTCTATTTTCGAAAAAATATTTGTTAAATTATTGCGTTTTTGTGAATTATGTTTTCCTTTTTTACTTTTGATTGGCATGTGTTTAGTAAATAAGACTGTTATGTTGTGAATGTTTTAGGTTATTAAATTTGTTATACAGATAATTTTACTATTAAAGGTTTTGCGTAAGTAATTATTAGTAAAAAAAAAGAATTGTATCACAACATAAACAAAAATTGAAAAAAACTTTAAACTCGTAAAAAAATATTTTGTTTTGAACTGTAATTATTTTTAATAAAAAATTGACAAAGAAAATTATTTCGCTGCTTACACAAAAATATATAAAATATTTTTACATGAATTAAAACTTAAATATTACAAATACATAAAAACATAGAATATTTCTCTACGTAAACATGTTTGCGGAATAAAAATAGTTTTTTGAAATGTAAGAAATCATTCATGGTTTGTACGTTTCTTCAATTATTCATTAAATGCTTTAAGTACTTAAAGTGAAAGTGCACGATAAAACAACTTCAACGTTGAAACATTATCTGAGCTAGGATTTATTCGAGAAGACTCGATTTTATTAGAAAACGAAAAAGCTTTTAAAGTGATTAATTTGCAATTATTATAAAATTAAAATAATTGTATTGTTCTAGTGTCAACTGCTCCATTATTGGTTGGTGACAAGTAAACTTCATGACTGATGGACTTCCTCTGTTTCGTTGTCATGACGATATTCGTGATGCCGGTGACGATGACGACAACGTTGATTTCGATGGTGGTGTTGTTGTTGTTGATGATGATGATGATAATGATGACGATGATGATGTTGATGATGATGGGGGAAGAAACTTAAGATTATATGTAGATAGTATTGGTATTAATGAAGTTTAGGTGTGCAGTACTGATAATGATTGCACAAGCTGGAATTACTGATAATGATGGCGCAAGCTGGAAATACTAACAGTGATGGACTGGAGCTGGTATCGATTAATTGCCTGGGTAGTGTGCTAAAATATTTGGTGATAGGGCTATAAAAGAATGGCCTCGTCGTACTGATCTTGTCTTGGAACGCAGCAATGGAAAAAGTAAAAACAAAAACAAAAACTTCTCCCATAAATGGCACATCGTTCTCTAGATGGCAATCGAAGCGTTAAGAGTTTAGATTAGATCAATCTTTGCTTGTTTACTGGCGATTTGTTTCTTCGTGTATGTCTAGCTATACTAGGTGTATGTGTGTATGTGTGTGTTTGTACTCGCCAGTATATGTGTGTCTGTTTGCTTGATTTTTATGTATGCATATTTGTTTGTAAGCAAATGCATTTTCATTTTAATTTCAATTTCTTTGTCCTGCTAGTTTTTCTATTTTTTCTTCTTTTCTCTCTCTCTCACTCTCCCTCTCCCTTCTTCTTTCGTTGTCTCCGTGTGTGTGTTTTAAAGATATGCTCGAGTTATGTGCAATGTAGCAACTTTAATCACTGATAACAACTGCCAGATACATATAGAAGATGACCAGTGACCATTGAATAATTGAAAACTACAATTTTTTTCGGTTTTATATAAACCAGTTATTTCAACTATTTTTGATCTCAAATGAGTTGAAAGCGATGTTTTGAGTTCTTAAAATAGATGCAAAAATAAAATAAGAAGCTTTAAATAAAATCCATAAAACATTTTTATTGAATTTTTTATTAGATTTGTTGAATTTATTAAAAGTTTTATTTCCTGTCTCGGACTTCCGAGTGTTTTTATTTCTTTCTAATTTTTCGTTTGAAAAAATTATTAACAAAATAAAATTGGAAATGTAAAAACAGACATGTATGTTGGAATTATTATCGGGATTATCTTAGTTAGAATTAGCGTGCATTTTTTTCGAAAATTTCAGTTTGATTTAAAATGAGATTTTTTTATTGAATAAAAGGTCGCTTCTATTTTATTTTGATGTTTTTATATTCATTCTAGCTCGTTAAATAAAATACATTTTTTGTTGAAACGGAAATGTTGGAAAGAGAAACGTGAAACGTCAAGACGAGTAAAATGTTGATGCGAGTGTTGATGCGAATGTTGATGCGAATGTTTATGCGAGTGTTGATGCAAATGTTGATACGAGTGTTGATGCAAATGTTGTTGCGAGTGTTGATGCAAATGTTGATTCAAATGTTGATAAAAATGCTTATGCAAATGTTGATACTAGTGTTTATGAAAATACTGATGCAAATGTTGATGCGAATGTTGATACGGATGTTGAAACGGAT
The DNA here is from genome assembly GCA_963978895.1 of Erpobdella octoculata. NCBI lineage: Eukaryota > Metazoa > Annelida > Clitellata > Hirudinida > Erpobdellidae > Erpobdella > Erpobdella octoculata. The sequence continues at coordinate 3,407,674 of OZ022245.1, read as the reverse complement.
GTTGGTACTGATGTTGATACGGATGTTGATACGGATGTTGGTACTAATGTTGATACGGATGTTGGTATAAATGTTGATACGGATGTTGGTACGGAACTGGGAGTTCGTCAGCGGCTTCGTTGGGAAACTGATTGATTTCCTGTGCAATGTGAAGTAGTCACGATGTTGAAAGTGTTTTGAATAATTAACAATTTTCAAATGCTTTGCGAATTTAGATTGCTAAAAATAAACAATTCTGACACTGGCTTGTGACGAAAACGACTCGATGATGGTGAAGAAAATTGGGTGGGATGATGCTGATGATGGTAAAGACGATGATGAGAAAGATGGTGAAGATGATGATGGTAATGATGATGGTGGTGGTAGTTATGATGACGGTGGCTCCTAACCGTTTTAGGTCGAATGAGAAATCAAATTTATACCGAGGGTGGCTGTTTTAGATCAGAAAATGTTTTTTGCAAGGACTGTGTTGCTGGTGATGATGACCATGATCATGATAGTGATTGTGTTGGTGATGATAATAGTGGTCATGATGATGATGATAATGTTGATGACAAACACAAGCGAGGATTTTTCCTGGAGAGCAATGTTAGTTTTCTGAATAAACCCCTTAAATGGTCCATATTCTCTTCTAAAAATCTAAAACTATTGCTAAATAAGCTTTACCGAGATGTCTGCAAGTTTTTAAAGTGGGGTGTTACATCCCGTCGTTCTCCGTTCCCCCCCCCCAGCTCGTACCTCTCTCCCAGCAGTGGGGCACAGTCAGTGGTATTGAAAATAATTAAATAACCCGTGAAACTAAATTAATGATTGAGAAGATTGTGACGAAAGTGACTTTGATGATGATGAATGGAAGAACGCACACCCACCATCAATTCACCACCACCCTCATCAATTCAGTCCTACCCTCATCAATTCAGCATAATTGACTCCGATGTGGATCTTTAATCACAGTGTCACGGCGCTAAAACAAACTCCATCCTGCGAGCAAACGCACGCGAAGAAGGAGAATCAATTTCATTTCATTTGAAGCGAAAGTGGAAAGAAAATAAGGACACATGGAAATTCCTGAAGAAATAAATTTGAGTTTGTTTTGTGTCATCAATTTTGATGAAAATTGTTTTAATAAAAGTTTCTTATACTTTTTATTATCTAACGCTGATATAACGCCATTTTTGAAAGGTTATTAATATTAATTTTTTTGTGGTGCCGAATTGAGTTTCGACTTCTTACAAAGAGTTCATTACGGAGACGCATGACGAGTAGGACTTTGTGGCCTCACTCTACTCACTCTTGACTCCAATTTTGTTCCGACTCCGTGCACTGGCTGAAGACCAATGCTTCACAAATCCGTGTGTTCCAAAATGTTTTCTCATATATCATTTCATAACACACACATACATACATGCATAATACTAGGGATGTCACGGGTACCCAACCCGAATCCGAAGTTTGGTATTATCCGGTCTTTTTTTGAATACCGGAACCCAAAATTTTGAAAATGTGAAACCCAAATTTAAAAAAAAAAATTGAAACCTGAACACGAATTTTTGAAAAAGTGAAACACGAACACAACCCCGAATTTCCTAAAATAAAAAACCCGAATGTTATATTCGAAACCGGTATTTTGAGAAATTGAAACCAAAATTGCGAGCTTTGAAAAACTTAAATACAAACCCGGAGTTTTCAAAATTTGATACATTTAATGAAAACTATTATTAAAACTAGCATTAAAAGTCATTTTCAGACATATTTTTCATGAACAATATTTTTTTGCAGTCTGGTTATATAAGAGTAACTCTTCGGAACACTTGCATGGTTAATTAAAGCGTTTAGTCATGATCACCAAGTTCGGAAAAGTTAATTAATTTTGTTTACTGCTGGAGCAAATCTTCATTGACTAGAAATTATTTTGCACAAAAATACATAAAAACCAATCTTTGAAAAAATCAAAAAAGAATTTTAACACAAATATACAACTACAACAATGTTTTAATACATTTTTTATAAATTCTAATTATTGAAACAAAGAGCCTCTAAATAGGAGGGTTTGTTTATTTTTATAACTTTCAAATAAACACTTTGAGAGCACTTAAGAATCATGTATTTTATGTTATAGCTACAGAATTCGTTATGATAAAAACGGGATTTTGGAAAATCTCAAAGCCGAACCCAAACCCGAAAATTCAAAATTCAATAACCCGAAAAAGGCAAAAAGTCAAACCCGTGACATCCCTAATACATACATACACACCTGCATGCATGCATACCTGCATACATGCATACATGCATACATACATACATACATACATACATACATACATACATACATACATACATACATACATACATACATACATACATACATACATACATACATACATACATACATACATACATACATACATACATACATACATGCATACACAGATACATACATACATACATACATACATACATACATGCATACACAGATACATAAATACATACATACATACATACACGTGCATTCATGCACGTATGCACACTCACACATGCATGGCTGTCGTGAAGGAAAAAAATTAGACAAATTAACGTGAAATTGAAAACCGTGGAAACTATGATAAATGTTCATACGACACAAAAGAATGTTGTCGTTGCGTATAAAGCTGTTGAAATAGTTGTTGAAAGTGTAGTTGTTTTAGTTGTAATTTTGTTGTTGATGATGATGTTATTCTCGTTGTTTATGTCGTTGATGATGTTGTCGTTGCATAAAGAAGAAGAAATGAAATAGAAAAAAAGCTTTCTTTCTTTGAAGACGGAAATTTAAATTGCTCAGGAAGTTGCCGTGGAAAAGTTGACAAAAATGAGAAGAAGAAAAATTGATGAAATGAAAGGAGCAAGTCGTGCCAAGTAATTTTCAGAAAGCTGTTTAGAATGCTTGATGGATGGAGACGAAGAAAAAGAAAATGGTGATGGTGACAGCGGTGGTGATGATGACGATCCTGGTGATTATAACGGTGAAGGTGAGAAACATATGATTGTAGTCACTCAGAAGATGAAATGAACGATTATGATGATGATGATGATGATGATGATGATGATGATGATGATGATGATGATGATGATGACGACGACGACGACGGCGATGATGATGTTCCTTGTCATGGTTGTCATAATGCTGTTTTTGATGATAACGATGACGTTGGTAAGAATGATGATGATGTCATGATAATGATGATGACGGTAAGGATGATGATGATGATGTCATGATAATGATGATGACGGTAAGGATGATGATGATGTCATGATAATGATGATGACGGTAAGGATGATGATGATGACATCTATGAAATATAGAAAGATGACAGCAGTAAACGATGAAGGACGTCACACAAAAAAAAGAATTAAAAAGAAAAGAGAAGATGAAAAGGCAGAAGAAATAGATAAAAAAAAGAGCAAATTAAAAAAATGAGGAAAAGAAAAAAAAGAGAAAGAAAGAGTAAAAGAAAAAGAGAAAAAGAGAGAAAGAGAGAGAGAGAAAGAAAAAGAAAGAGAAAGAAAGAGAGAGAGATAAATAAAGTGTGCTGACGTAGGTCTTCCGGCAAAACATGGAATGACGCGGCCAAGTTCTCATGAAAATTGTTCACATTTGAAAAGAAAATGTGTTAAAAAATGAATTCAATATCAATTTCGCAGCTTCGCAATCATTATCAGCACTGCAAACGTCGTTACGACTGCCGACAAAGATGTCATCGCTTCTTAGCATATGTTACTGTCATCTTCCTTACAGTTGTTGACGACAATTCATATAGTTTAATACAACAATCATCGTCGGCACCAACTACAACAACACCAACGTGATGGCATCTCTCGTTGTCGTAATTGCAGCTATCAATCACTTCGTTGCTGCTGACAAGCTGTAAAAAAAGTTGAAGGACAACAACTTTGGAAAATTGTCGCACGTTTTATTTTTACTTCAACATGTCTTGGTTAGTCAACATTTTTATTTAATTATAATCAATAATAATCATGATATAACTACTAATTAATTTTTTACAAACTTTTATTTAGGTTGCAATCTCTGTTTGTGTGTGTGAGTGTGTGGCTTTCTTTGTACGCAAATCTTGCAAGTAGAATTTAACTAGCTTTTTGACTAGCTAGGAAGCTGAAACTTTCAGCATAGCCTTTATATTGGATGACAACACATGATTCAATTGAAAAATAAAACAATTTAAGTTGAACATATTTTGTATTTCTAAATCGAGTGTATTTGAAATAAAAATTTGTGTTGAAAAACATGTTTTTTATTTTACTTGTTATTATTATAACTACTACTAAAAATTGTTGTTTTAACCATATTAAGGTACACACTTTAATGACCAACCCAATTTGTACACCTGGGGTCCATTGGACTCCAACATTATATGATTAATTATTTTCAATGTGTGTGTGTGTGTGTGTGTGTTAAAAACTCTCCATACGCTGCTAGGTGGAGCTGCACAATCGTCATTAATTAATTTCCATCTTGTTAATTAACCGAAATTGTGTTTTTTTTTCTGCGAGCAAACCAACAACAACACACGGTACCCTAACGTGAGGGTAGAACACTCCCCGAACCCCGGGACACAACTTCGCTTCTTAACAAAATTATTTAGTTACTAAACGAATTTACAAGAAAATGAAAAAAAACTAAAAAAAAAACTATCTTTTCCAAGTTCAAAATCGTTTTAAAACTATAACCTTAAAAAAAAATTATTTTTCAATTTAAAAAACAAATTGCATAAAAATAATCAAACTGTATTTTCGCCTCAAAATGGCGTCCATGAAAACTTTATATCTTTTATAGGGCCTCATGATTCACTCTCTTCTACCATTATAAACAACAATTTCCTTCATTTATCACGCTCGTAAAAACACCCCAAGCATGCGAAGAGAATTAACAAAAAACTTCAGATAAAAAGCGCGAAAGTGCTTATAGGGTTCTTCTATTTAAAAACCTACTTTACATAAAGGTTTTCAAATAATGAAAACCTTTCTTAAGTTAATATGACTGTTTGTCTATTCAAATGAACGAGTAAATCTAAAAAAAATTATGGACAAGCTGTTTCCAATTTTTTAAGTTACTAAATAATTTGTCTTCATTCAATATACGATAATGCTGAAAGTTTCAGGCCTCTAGCTATTTAGCTAGTCAAGAAAGTTGATTAAAAATTGATTACAAGCGTCCGCCTAAACAGACAACACACAACAGACAAGTAAAGCTAATTAGAAGCTTCTAATAAAATTAAGTGCAGTCAAATTAAACATATTTGTTCAAACTAATTTGATAAACAGCCTGCAAATTATTACTTCAGATTTTCAAATACAAAATAATGTCAGCACTGAATTTTTTAGGAGTTTCTTGGCAGAGAAACGACGCCAGACGGACACAGGCTGCTCCGATAATCGAGCTAGAAAAGAAAGAGAAGAAGAAGAGTATATGAACGAAAGAGCATTTCTCATCCAGCCCCCGTCGAGAAAAGCCAGCGGAGCCTCTGAAACAGGCCACGGGAATGACGGAGACGAAGACGACGATAAGAATTGGCTGACCTGCAGCCGGACCGGGCACGTAGCACGCCACAGTGCACCGTCTATTTCGGTCCAAAATTTCCCCGAGGGGCAAACCAGCCCGAAGCGTGACGACAACCATTCCGGTGCCACCCCACCTGCGTCAAATTCCACCTCGCCGGGCCTCATTCCGTCGACCTCTTCGGGGCACCTGCTGGCACCGAATTCTCCCGGATCAGACAGAGAAAGAAGTTCCAGTGTTCAGCACAATACCGTTTCCACGTCGTCTGCTTCGTCTTCGACAATGCAGTTGAGGATCAAACAGCAGCAGCAGCAGCAGCATCATCAGCAACAAGCTGTCATGGCAGGACTTGAAAGAACGCCGAGCATTCCAGCCGTTCTCATCTCTAGGGTCAGGGACCGCATCCAGGATAAAGTAAGTAAGACAAAAACAATGCTAGTAGAAAAACGTTTTAATGAAGTTAAATTAGAAAAAAATTATTCAAATGTATTTGTTTTTAATTTTTTTCGAAATACAAAAAACTACAAAAAAGTATTTAAAAATGCACTATACAAATACATTTATCTGTTTTATATGCGGTCTCAAAAGACGCAACTTACCCAAATTGGCAATAGTATCGTAGTTACTAAATGCGTTTTTCTAACTCTTGCAAATATTGTTTTAGAAGAAGCAACCTTTCAAAAGCGTCATCTTAGAGGCCGATTCCACGCTTGGTGGAAATCCTGCACTTAATGCTTATATGATTGAAAATACGCTCTGCATGAGATTCAAGATGGGATTTTAATGTTGAATTAGAAAAGAATATTTTTCTTATCATTCCGTGCTACTTAAAAACTCTCAATGTTCTGTCAGAATTGTCAAAGTATTTTAGCTGGACTGAATTGACTTTTACTCTGCCTCAGAGATTCCACCAGGGTGAAAAAAATTACGTGTGGTCGTGCTGGAAAGCTTGAGGTGTGGCACAAAGTTGAATCGTAGTATTTTTGAAACAATTTTTATTTCAAATTAACAAGCCGTCGATCAACATCATAACATGATTTCCAGTATTTTGAACTAAACACTTTAAAAAAGATTTAAAAAAAATTAAATCAGCAGCCTTTTGGTTCGAAAGGACTTGAGACATCGTCAATGCCAAATTCTGCTAACGCCTGTATAAATCATTTTCACGCAAAACTTCAGCAATGTCGCGTTGGCACATGAGAAGTTAGAATACACCTAGAAAGAAATTACTTAAAACTATAAAATACTGCAAAAAAATTTGTCAAAGATTGAATACTAAGTACACTCAAAGAAATTTGTTTCAAGTACAAACACAATATATACATCAAAATTATTGTAAATATTTATTGGAATTAGTTGTTCATGAAAACACTCTCATTTTAAAAGCACCGGCAATGGATGGTCATTTTTTTAAAACTGCAATTTAATTGTACTCATAAATAATTTAAAATTGAAACGAAAAGTTATAAAGATATTGTTGTCTTCTTGGACGTTGTACTGATCTACACTTGATAATTTTATTTGTGTATTTTTATATAAAAATGATATAAATAATCCAATAAAACACTTAATTGATGTAATAACGTCTCTGAAAATACAATCGTTGGTTTTCTTCTGATTATCAAACACATTATAAAATAAATGTGTATCTGGACAATTTTAAAAAAAAGCGAAATTAAGCGTGTTTTTGACAGTTTTCTTCTTCAAGGCTGTTCTTGTGTAATTGTCCAAGGAGATTGTTTGGTTCGACAAATCGATTCGGAAGCTCAGAAAGACTTTAGCATCAGAACCGTTGAAAAGAAAGAGTCGGTCAGCATTCGGATCTGGACTTATCGGTTTCAATTAGCAGACTGCAATTAGCTTCTAAATGATGCTGAAAAAAAGAAGAAAGGAAGAAATAAATTGCAATGGATTTCCGGATAAGAAACAGATGCAAGAAGACCAGAAATAAAACGAATAAAACACGGAGAGAAGAGGAAAAAGAAAGAGGAAAAGGGAGGAAGAAAGAGGGAGAAAAAAAAGATAGAGATAAAAAATACAAAAGATATGAAAACTTAAAAAAGAGGATGATGACGAAAACAGCCGATGTATTCACGCCCGGGGATGAAACGATAAAAAGATGTCTCAAAATTCGAAGTTATAAAACATACCCTCAAATCTTCCTACACGAATTGTTTCGCTTAAACTTGCAGTAAATTTTAAATAAAACTTGCATTGTAATCAGAATGTTTAATACCGAAGCGCCATTAATCCGATTTTAATAACCGGACACGTGTTGACTAAATGTAACATAAATAAGTATGAGTTATTACTCTCGCGTACGTCTTGTGTCTGTCTCGGGGGGTATTTTGAAGAAAGATGACCCAACGAGGTAAACTCATCTCAGAAGAAAACTTAAGAAAAAAATTTGTGTTGACATCACCTGAGGTGAAGTTGGCAACTTGAGGGTGGATGTTGAAGAGCAAAAATAAACACAAAAAATATATAAATAAAAACATAAATAAATACACGAATAAATTAAAAAATAATAACATAATTAAATACATAAATAAATAATTACATAATTAAATACATGAATAAATAATTACATAATTAAATACATAAATAAATAATTACATAATTAAATACATAAATAAATAATTACATAATTAAATACATAAATAAATAATTACATAATTAAATACATAAATAAATAATTACATAATTAAATACATAGATAAATAATTAATTACATAATTAAATACATAGATAAATAATTAATTACATAATTAAATACATAGATAAATAATTACATAATTAAATACATAAATAAATAATTACATAATTAAATACATAAATAAATAATTACATAATTAAATACATAGATAAATAATTACATAATTAAATACATAAATAAATAATTACATAATTAAATACATAAATAAATAATTACATAATTAAATACATAGATAAATAATTACATAATTAAATACATAAATAAATAATTACATAATTAAATACATAAATAAATAATTACATAATTAAATACATAAATAAATAATTACATAATTAAATACATAAATAAATAATTACATAATTAAATACATAGATAAATAATTACATAATTAAATACATAAATAAATAATTACATAATTAAATACATAAATAAATAATTACATAATTAAATACATAGATAAATAATTACATAATTAAATACATAAATAAATAATTACATAATTAAATACATAGATAAATAATTACATAATTAAATACATAAATAAATAATTACATAATTAAATACATAAATAATTAATTACATAATTAAATACATAAATAATTAATTACATAATTAAATACATAAATAAATAATTACATAATTAAATACATAAATAAATAATTACATAATTAAATACATAAATAAATAATTACATAATTAAATACATAAATAATTAATTACATAATTAAATACATAAATAATTAATTACATAATTAAATACATAAATAATTAATTACATAATTAAATACATAAATAATTAATTACATAATTAAATACATAAATAAATAATTACATAATTAAATACATAAATAAATAATTACATAATTAAATACATAGATAAATAATTACATAATTAAATACATAAATAAATAATTACATAATTAAATACATAGATAAATAATTACATAATTAAATACATAAATAAATAATTACATAATTAAATACATAAATAATTAATTACATAATTAAATACATAAATAATTAATTACATAATTAAATACATAAATAAATAATTACATAATTAAATACATAAATAAATAATTACATAATTAAATACATAAATAAATAATTACATAATTAAATACATAAATAATTAATTACATAATTAAATACATAAATAATTAATTACATAATTAAATACATAGATAAATAATTACATAATTAAATACATAAATAATTAATTACATAATTAAATACATAAATAATTAATTACATAATTAAATACATAAATAAATAATTACATAATTAAATACATAAATAAATAATTACATAATTAAATACATAAATAAATAATTACATAATTAAATACATAAATAATTAATTACATAATTAAATACATAAATAATTAATTACATAATTAAATACATAAATAATTAATTACATAATTAAATACATAAATAAATAATTACATAATTAAATACATAAATAATTAATTACATAATTAAATACATAAATAATTAATTACATAATTAAATACATAAATAAATAATTACATAATTAAATACATAAATAAATAATTACATAATTAAATACATAAATAATTAATTACATAATTAAATACATAAATAATTAATTACATAATTAAATACATAGATAAATAATTACATAATTAAATACATAAATAATTAATTACATAATTAAATACATAAATAATTAATTACATAATTAAATACATAAATAAATAATTACATAATTAAATACATAAATAAATAATTACATAATTAAATACATAAATAAATAATTACATAATTAAATACATAAATAATTAATTACATAATTAAATACATAAATAATTAATTACATAATTAAATACATAAATAATTAATTACATAATTAAATACATAAATAAATAATTACATAATTAAATACATAAATAATTAATTACATAATTAAATACATAAATAATTAATTACATAATTAAATACATAGATAAATAATTACATAATTAAATACATAAATAAATAATTACATAATTAAATACATAGATAAATAATTACATAATTAAATACATAAATAATTAATTACATAATTAAATACATAGATAAATAATTACATAATTAAATATATGTAATACGAAAAGTTGTTTCTGCCAAATGGCGAGTTGTGTTTCTTAGAGCATGTCTCAAAGATAAATAAATAAATACTTAAATAAGCACACAAATAAACAAATAAATAAATGAATGATTGAATATTCAAAAGCAAAATTACTTAAAATGTCTAAATATTTATGTAAGTAATGAATTTCTTGACACACTTCAATAGGCTTCAGCTCAGAAAGAAATGACAAAACTAAGTTTTGCTTAAAATTCTAGAAATGCGTTCATGTGAAGATCCGTGACGGAATTTTGACGTTGATGGAAATTAGTTTTGCATGCTATCAGCGAGCATATAATTTTTATATTCTTTTAAGTTAAACAACGCATTTAAAAAGTATTAATCGTGAATTTATAATTTTTTTTACGTTTGTCATTTTAGATATATTTTTAATCATTTTATCCAACCAACTTGTACATCGCCATTTAATAAATACAAAGACACTCTGTATAGCTCGTATCAATTACTTCGAAATGCCCGTCTTTCTTCTAGAATGTTATAAATTTTCAAACTAACATTTACTATTTTTTAATTTTTCTTTTCGTAAAATAAGACGCTGAAAATGTTTTATGTGGCTTTTCTAAACCTAAATCTTGTTGCTGATGCAAATCAAGCATTCAAACGGAACGTTCTGAGCTCGAGTAACAGAGAATTCAATTATATATGTATATGTATCTTTTTCTGACTCATCTCTACTGTCATGATAACTTTAACATGATAAATTATTATATATATATATAGGATATATACATATATATATATAGCAAAAACAATAAATAAATTTAAGAAATGAACGAAATAACTGTGATTTAGAAATAATTTAAAAAAGTGTCAAATAAAATGTCGATTAAATCAAGACGAAGATAAAATGATAAAGTAACACAATGATAACATTGTTTCAAGAACAAACAAGCCGGAAAACCAGGTTTTTTTCACAAATTCCTTACATTTGAGGATTTGTTGGCGGCTTTTCATTTATTGCCAAAAATTTGTTTAAAACGACATTTTTAGAATTTATATATATTTGTTTTTAAACATACATAATTATTATTTTTAGACATTTTCAGAATTTATATTTATTTGTTTTTAAACAAATAATTATTATTTTTATTTATGAATTTTTTTCAAAAGTTTTTAAACTTTAATAGAATTTATAATCATGAGCAGCGAGCCTATATTTCAAATTTCAGCTAGATTGGTTCAGGAGAAGTTAGTTTATTTTTACTTTCAAAGTTTGCAAACATTCAAGCAAGCAAACAAGCAAGCAAGCAATCAAGACCGGCGGTGAAGTTAATATAAAAACACTAAATAAAACTGAATTTTAAAAAAAAACCGTAAGCTCAAATGAATATTGAAAAATGATTTAAAATCCAGGTCATTCACACTTCGAAGTGGCAGACAGTAGCGGCTGTAGTGCAAGAACGACGGCAGAGGGCTGCCAATGACTACATTTACAAGAATTCGTCATCTTCGAAATCCAGTTGGCAGCAACTTCAACAAAAACTTCATCTTCTACAACAACAACAGCAACAGCAACAACATTCCAGACATCAGTACCAATCGCAAACAGGATTCGACCTCCACTCTAGTCCTTCAACTTCGCACTCCACGAGCCACTGCCAAGACGCAATCGAGATGGAGAACATGAAACACCAAAAGTTATTGACCAGAGTGAAATCAGATCCGTCCCAACAGCAGCAGCAGCAGTTACAAGAAGCACTGACCGTTTCCAACTCCAGGCGACGTAGAGACGGCAGCGTGGCCAGCAGTTCTGGTTTTCTAGAAGAACGACTTCCATCAACGGCAAGATCTTCGATCACCTCCGATCAGTTTCCCAACAAAGGTGGTCAACAGCAGCAGCAACATCACACGAATCGGATGAATACCTCAAACAGCACGGGAACGGTTAACGGCTCGCGGCAGATACTCTGCGAGATCCAGAAGAATGAAATTATACTGGAAAAGCACGGCGTCGTATGTTCCGGAGCCGACTTTGAAGATATAATGTCAAACTACAACACGTGTATTAGGCCTTTTTTGGTTCATTTGAAACGCTCAAGTACAAAGAGTCTCGAAAGTCTTGTACAGCCGGTGGCCTCAACAGCTCCACCAAGCGATGTTCAAGACGACCTCAAAAACTGTCCCGAACAGTCGGACAAAAATCTTGAATTTGATCCGCAGATTATGGGCGATGCCATAAAGGTATATCTCGAGCACAAAGTGTGCGAAGAAAAAAGGAAAAAATCTCTACAGAAAGATCGCAAACGTCAGAAATTCAATTTCAAGCACGAGACCAGATTTCGTCCGATGGATGACGACGGTGAATCAGACGAGTCCTTAAATGCTCGGGTGAAAGGCCGTTGCGTTCACAACTTGTTCAGCTATCTGTGTTCTTTTGGCCACGATAAGACTGGAAGAAGAGTAACCAGTTGAACGACTTGATACGATTGTTTGGGAGTGCCTTAAATGTTTTAGTGACGAATTATACAAGTATTTTGAGATTGTGTTTGTTTGTTTAGGTCTGCTTTTTGTTTTGTCGTGATGGTGTAATGAGTTATTGTAGCTGTACTTTGGTTGTACAAACGTTTGTGCTGTACGCTGATTGTACAAACATCTGTGCTGTAAGCTGGTTGTACAAAGATTTTTGATGTACGCTGGTTGTACAAGCGTTTGTGTTGTACTCTAGTTTTACCAACTTTTTTGCTACAAATAAAATAAATTCAATTTAATGAAAATTTTGTACAAAGAAACTTTACACAAACCAGAGGTGGACATAGGTTGGACTGAATTGGTTTGGGTCAGGTTGGGTGCAATTTTTTTATGAACATGCATGAGTTGGGTTGGGTTTAAAAAAAAATTTAATTACCAAAGAAAATATGCTTTATTGTGGGTTGGTTAAGAAAATTTAACTTTTCATGTGGGGTGGGATGGGTCGCCAAAAATGGACCCAAACAGAGAAAGAAAAAAAGAAAGAAAGATAGAGAGAAAGAGAGAAAGAAAGAGAGAGAGAGGAAGAGAGGGAGAGAGAGAAAGAGAGAGAGAGAAAGAGAGAGACGCACACAAACACGAACAGTTTTCACAGACGTACATAGACAAACAAATCCATAGAGAAATTATACTTTCACAAACACGACAACATTGTCATTGGCAAACATAAATATTAAAAATACTCCTTTTATAAGAAAATAAAAAAAATTCTAAAATGCTTGAAAAAAACGAGAAAAGAAAACAAAACAGCATTTTGCGAGGAAAGATCTCAAATTTCGAATTAGTTGTCTTCTTGTTTTTCAGTCCAAAAAAATATAAAAAAAACGGGAAAAGATATAAAAAATGGAGGAAGGTAAGAAAAAGGAAGAGAGAAAGGAAGAGTGAAAGAGTGAGAAAGAGAGAAAAAGTAAAAAAGAGACAGAGAAAGAGAAAAAGAGAAAGAGAGAGAAAATAATGAAATGATGGACATTTTGATAATGTTTCGTGTACTAAATACTGCACTGCGTGCTGAATAGAAGATATAAATAGAACTCAGTTCAAATGACCGACATGTTCTCTAGCTTTGTAATTTTTTTCACTGGTCTTCCTTTTCTCTCTCTCTCTCTCTCTCTCTCGCTCTCTCTCACTCTCTCTCTCTCTGTCTTCTTTCTTTATATTTTTTTCTTTTTCTTTCTATTTCTCTCCGTAATTATTTATCCTGTTATGCTTGCATCACACGCACTCTTATAAACAAGCACACACACACACAAGCACACACACACACACAAGCACACACACACAAGAACTCGCACGCAAGCTACTTAAGAATAATTGCATGCTGACAAACAAAAATAAAATAATGATAATAATGGTGATGACAATGATAAGGATCGTGATGATGATAATGATAGTGATAATGGTGGTGATGATAATGATAATTGTGGTGGTGATAATGATAGTGATAATGGTGGTGATTTTAATGATGGTGATAATCGTGGTTATGACAAGCGATGATGTTGATGACATAACGAACAGAGGAACTGACAGGATAAAACGATGACGAAGTGCTCTTTGAGGGCTCCAAATTGATCGATGAGAAAGGCGCGCCTCTTAATTGGGTCAGTTTATTCATCGAATAAAAAATCAAGTGTTCATTTTATTTTATTTCTTTTTTATTTTATTGGCATTTTCAGATCATTTTTTAAATAAATAAAAAAATTAGTTTTTAAATTGAGTTCGCTTTTAGTATGTTTGAGAGAAAAAAATAATCTCTTATTTATTGTTTTCTCGTGTTTTTGACTTTCGTTTTTCAGTCACGTCGCTGACGAACTTGAAGGAGTTTCAGTTCAACGCAGTTAATTCAGCAGGTGATGTGTCGTCGGTCGGTGGGTGGTGATCCCCGGTACAGCCACGCCACGATGGGTGCAGAGGGCTGAGACGGACTTCGAATGCCCCCTGTAACCAAAACAATTTGTTATAATCTACTCGTTTCACACAAACGCACATCGCCAATATCATTATCACCACCATCGCCATCAATACACCCACACCATTCAAATGCAGACACATCTTTCTCTCTCTCTCTTTCTTTCTTTCTCTTTATTTTCTTTCTTTCTTTTTCTCTCTCCGTTTGTCTGACATTGACAAAGGTGGCAGATTTAACGACGAACTTTTTCTGTAACATTTATCTTTCTCACATATGAAATTTTAGTAAAAAGATTAAAAAAAATTTTTTTGACTAATTTTTTCCTACCCGTCAAGATTTTATGAATTTTTTTATCATCGAATAATTTCAACAGTTTATGACATTTTGTGCAAATATATTAAAGTAAAAAACAAAAATTAAAATTTATTGAATATAATTTGAATTTGTAAAGAATTAATTATTATTCTTTTGTTTATAATTATCTCTCATCAACGTCTTGATTTTTCAACTAACTCATTAGTCTCCGAACAATCTACCTGGTTTTGTTTCAATTGCGTTTAATAAATAAAATTGATTTAATTGTCTTACAAATAGTTTTTTTTGCAAATGACTAACTTTAACCTCGGATATAAATCAAATTATTTTTTTACAATATGTGGAAATTTGTAGGTGGATAGGAGTCAACACGGAAGAGTGTGGATGGTTAGGAGTAATGAATGAAGGAGTTCCTATGGAAAGAAGTTTACAAGGAGACTTATAGGTGGGTGGAAGTCAACATGGATGAATGTGAGTGAGTAGGAGTGGGTATGAATAAATGTGGGTGAGTAAAAGTTAACAAGGAAGAGTGTGGGTGTGTGGGTGAAAGTAAGTATGAAGGAATATGAGTGAGTAGGAGTTAACAAGGAAGAGTGTGGAGTAGGAGTAAGTAGTGTGGGTGGGTAGGAATAAGTATGAAGAAATATGGGTGGGTAGGAGTAACCATGGAGGAGTGTGTGTGGGTAGATGCCCCCAAAGCCTGGCACACGGGGGCAGATGCCCCTTCCTTCCCCCTTCACTACGCCACTGAATGTGGGTGGGAAGGATTAGGCATGAAGAAGTGTCGCTGAGTGGGAGTGAACACGGAAGAATGAGGGTTGGCAAGGATAAACATGGAGAGGTGGGTGTGAGTAGATGTGATGGTGTTATAGAGTTTAGTGAAATTCTTGGCAGATTTCGATTGTTATTTATGACGTCTTGTCTTCTGCTACTTGAAATAAAGAGAGACCATGGTGGAGACCTTCATTATTATTATAACCATCACCATCACCATCACCACCGCCATCATCACCACCATCACCATCACCATCACCATCACCACCAACACCACCATCACCACCACCACCACCACCACCACCATCACCATCATCATCATCATCATCATCATCATCATCATCATCACCATCACCATCACCATCACCATCACCATCACCACCACCACCATCACCACGACCACCATTACCACCATCACCATCATCATCACCATCACCATCACCATCACCATCACCATCACCATCACCATCACCATCATCATCATCATCATTATCCTCAACATCGTCGTCGTTCAATTTTTAACACTATATTAGTAAATCCACACACAAAACTTACATCACAGTCTGCATTTTTCCAGTTTATACGTCGTTATGATATCTTTTATTAACTGACTGGTAGCATCAAAAATTCTTTAGATTTCATCATCTTTCTTGTTCTAACGACCATAGATGTTCTCCATGGCACATAAACCTGCAGTCAGCCATCTCGGCATCACGCCTGCCCCATCGATCACCCGTTCGGCCACGAATATCAACACCATGAAGTTCGATATCGTCTCTCATTCACGTTCATTACCGTCTCCACTACTGGTTTCCCACTGACTTGTTGATGGTCGTCTCACACTGTTCCAACATTAGGATACTCTCTTTTCCCTTTTTCTCTCTCGCTCTCTCTCGCTCGCTCGCTCTCTCTCTCTCTCTCTCTCTCTCTCTCTCTCTCTCTTTCTCTCTCTTTCTCTCTCTCTCTCTCTCTCTCTCTCTCTCTCTCTCTCTCTCTCTCTATCTCTTTATTTGTTTGTCTCTTGTTCATGTGAACTCTCTTCCTACGTAAAGAAGCCCACGCAAGGAAGTCATTAGAGACATTTACAAGAGTTAAAAACAAGATGGAGACCAGCCGAGATGTTCCTGGAAATCTTGATGAAGAAGGAAGAAGAAACAGAGGTTGACAAGTTTGGTGACGACAATGTTGATGATGATGATGCTGGTGATGATGATGGTGATGATGATTTTTGTGTTATTATGCAGTATTTAGAAAATAATGAAATTATAAATCATTACAAATGATAAATAAAATTATCTCCTGTGACAAGATAGAATTATTTTAGTTAATTTATATATTTTTCATATCTTTACACGTATATCAAATCTTGTATCATTCTACAAATAGCTACAGATGGAACTGTTTATTAGACCCGTGAGGTTCCACAGGCTGATGTTTTCGCCAGAACATACAAGCAGGGATACATAAAACACACACAAACTCACACACATACATACACAAACATACAGACTTTCTTTCACACACATATTCAGATTAACATACACATATACTTTCACATACTCACATTAACAGACACATAATCACATTAACAGACACACATACTCATACTAACATACACATATACTTTCAGATACATACACATACTCAGATTGATACACATACATACACAGACACCCACATTAACACACGCACATACTTACATACCCCACGGGCAACTATATAGTCCTCGCTCACTTGTAGAATAGTAGGCACGTGACGGGAAACCCCAAAAAAAGATTTGCAATTACTTCATCAGAACCGACGAAAGAAACCACCGCGGAGTTCGCATGGCAACGAGCTGAAAAATATAAATTGAAAAGTAAAAAACAACCTTTAAATAAATTTGTAAAAGTTCAAATGAAACAATATAACAGATTATTAGAAAAAAAAATTATTTGAACGGAAGTCAATGGAACCAAATGAGATCAAATTTAATGAATCTTAATACAATTCGAGCTAATTAAAATTTTAAATTAAAATAAAAAAAATGAAAATCAGTCAAAAATTTAAGTTCATTAGAGCACAAAATAATCTAAAAATTAATTTAAATATAAAATTAAATAAATTAAACTTAAAACAAAATGAAACTCCAATTAAAACAAACAAAAAATTCAATTAAACAGAAAATTAATTAAATCTGAAAACCAATTAAAAAATAACAAAATAATTCAGTGTACATAAATTACAGATTTGTTCAAAAAATACTGAATGGAAATTTAAAAAGGGGATTTTATTTACAAATAATTTTGTTTTAGGCTAAAATAACTGCTAAAAACCTTTACTGGATCATCAATCTTGATTTTTTCATCTTTTAAGATCTAACACCAAATATATTTCAAGTTAAACGGCTTTTATAAATCAAAAAAATCTTTTAACGAACTGAATTAGTTTACCGTTTCATATTTTATATAAAACAATTTTCTTTAATTTAGTAATAAATGAAAATAAGTGTGCGCTTGAAAGCTAGGAAAAATATCCAAGCGATCACACACACAGACACACACACAAACACACGCACACAAACACACACATACAGATACAAACACACACAGAAACAAGCCCAATTAAAACTAAAAAATCTATTTTGCTTACACATTAATTAATTTTTAAAATGAATAAAATAAAATTCAAAAGCCGTAACAAAAAGAAATCAATTTTATCTCGTGAAATTTTGTATTAAAAAAAACATCTCTGAAAAGAAGACAGACTGCTGAGTAGATTTTTAAATATGTTCTTCATCGAATTCAGGACCGCCATATTTAAACCGTCTATACCGGAAGTCAATCACTCTGTGTTTGAATTAAAAGTTCTAGACGCAATCAAAAGGTTTTCTCTTCACTATATATATATATATATATATATATATATATATATATATATATATATATATAAATATATATATATATATATATATATATATATAAATATATATATATATATATATATATATATATATATATATATATATATATATATATATATATATATATATATATATATATATATATATATATATATATATATATATATATATATGTATGTATATATATACACAATGGCGGATCTAGCTTTGTTTGGCGGGGGCCAAAAAAATGGCGGGAGGGGCCAAAAATGGCAGGAGGGACCAAAAATAGCGGGGGGGCCAAACCCGGCCAGATGGGGCTAAAAACAGCGGAAAAAACAAATATTTGATCTTAAATCCACAAACCCCATTAGAAAAAAAATATCGGATGATAAAAATTTCTTAATTTACCTCAAAAGTAGTCAATTTTTTTTCTAAATTTGGTCAATTCAAAATACTTATACCTAGTTTTAAACCTAATTTTTCGTAATAATATTGTTATAAATTGTTTTTAATAATTCAAAAAAGTAAATTTTAAAATCTACGGGGAGGGGCTGGATCCGCTACTATATATATATATATATATATATATATATATATATATATATATATATATATATATATATATATATATATATATATATATATATATATATATATACGAATAAATTGTGGAATTAATTTATCTTCGAGACATGCTCTAAGTAATTTATTTCATAAATATATTTTAAAAACAAAAGTTTTTGATTTTAATAAATAAATTTTAAATAAAGTTAAAATAAAAGTTATGACGCAAATCAAAGCAGACCATGCGTATCCAAAAATAGTCTCAGTCTGCTGGCAGACATCAACAACACAAACGAATATCTCAGCGAGTTCCAACAACTACCTTGGCTTCCATCAAGCTACATGCTCTAATAAACACAACTCGCCATTTAGCAGAAACAACTTTTCGAGCCAAATTCTCGACCTATTATCTAATGAACACATGTTATTCGGGACTATAATTAGTCAAAAATGTCTTCGTTAAACTTTTATTGTCAGACCTACGGACCATTTCAACTTCACCTAAAAACCTCAAACTTTGGAGGTATGAATTCTCTGGCAAAGGATGATCTTTCCGCATCAATTTTTGCCACTAAAACAGCTGTCACATACCTAAATTGTGCTCTGTCGTAATTACCTTGATAGCCGGAAAATGTGCCACCAAAAACCATCAATTGTCTGGCCGCTTCCAGCATAGAGATCAGTACAGGAATGAATGGTAGGCCGACCAAGCTAAATCTCTGCAAATGTCTTTCACGGTTGTAACTAAAATTAATTTTGAATAATTTAAAAAAATAATTATTACCGATTTTCTGCTATCAAATATATGCTATTGTTTATTTGATACAGTTATTTTATAAAACTCTTGTTTATTTAATGCTGTAAAAGCTGGAAAATAGTTTTTCTAAACTATGTATAACACGCGAATCCGTACGACACTTAAGAATTGTCTTTTTCAAGGTCTATAATTTCTTAACGATTTCATACAACGACGTAAGTACACTAGAATTTATATAATAAAACAACAAATTAACAACAACCACCCATAAACGTTTAAAAAATTAAAAAATATATTCAATTTTTATTAATCTTTTGCTGGTTTCAAGGACGACATTCTTGTTTGACTTGACAGTTTCTTAATGAGCAAGTATGTCGCCAGTTTTCCTTTGCCCTGGAAATAAATAAATAGAAAATAAATTTACATAATCACTTTTCTGGATTATTAACTCAACTCAAATTTGATTGAATATATAGAAACAAACAAACGCATTAATAAGCTTGATTGGTAAAAAGATTTAGAGAACATAAATTTGCTTTTTTCTGGTTTTACTGTAGGATACGAAGACCATGTGGTAGGTTTATTCACACTCAAAAACAAGACATGTAAATATAATTGAACCTTAACTTCCAAGAGACCTCTGTATTGTAGAACATAATTATTTGTTTCTTTCAAAGCTAAATACATTTGCTCAGAAAGCTGTATGTGGGAAGCTGCAATTACAACATTAAAAATAACATAATAGATGTAGATATGCTAGCTCTATGATATTGTGCTACTAAAATTTTTTTTATTTAAAAAAAATTTAAAACGTTGAAAACTTGCACAATTATTTTTTACTTTTATGTAAATAAAAAAAAGTACCCAATCCAGTCGACTGCATTCTCGAAGCCGTGTTGACAGCATCTCCAAACAAACAATATCTTGTCATCTTGTTGCCAACAACTCCAGCAACACATGGCCCTATGGAAAAAAACTAAAATTAAATCGACACACGTCACTTTTATATGATTTTATTAACTTTATTTTGTCAGGATGTCTGTGTGTATATCTTAGGATGTCTGCGGATGTTCTAAGATGCTCGCGGTGAAAATGACGACAAAACTTTCAACGTCATAGCAAATAGAAACATTCTTTGTCTCTTACTTGCTGAAACATCTTTATCTTATCTTATCTTATCGTATCTTTACGATACGATTTTACTATGAAATTTTTTCACTGATAGAGCATTTCTTAGAAACATGATTTTATTTTTTTAATAATAAATACTTGTTTTTTTATTATTTAAATTATTTTTATCGCATACCTGTGTGGATTCCTATTCTAAGTTCAACTTTACGCTGAACACCAGGAAAACTTTGTTGCTCCATAGTAGCTAGAATATCAAGTGACATGTCAGCTACTTCAGTGACGTGTTTTTCACCGTTTCGTACTGGCACTCCACTGACTACCATGTATACGCTTCCTATCGTCTCCACCTTATCCATAAAATAAGTTATTATTTCAGGATTTGAAATATTTTTAAATTAAATGATTTAATTATATCCATAAAATAAGTTATTATTTCAGGATTTGAAATATTTTTAAATTAAATGACTTAAATATATTATCAACCTTGTAAACGTCGTAGCATTCAATTTTTTGATCGAGAAAATTATACAGCGAGTTTAACAACTCTACTATTTCTATTGGCTCCAGATGAAGAACTAAGCCGCTGAAATCTTCGACATCGCTGAAGTAAATTGTAGAAGACTGAAGATATAATCAAATAAACATTTTATAATGCAAAATAATTTTTTTATATTTGACAATAAAAAAATAATTATCATGTAAAAATAGCAAAAACTTTATTGATCATTTCTAACTTAAGTTTTAAATTAGCATCTGACCTCAAAAATTACGGCATCGACTTTATTACCGAGTTTCAGTTGAGCTGAGATGGTTTTAGGAAGCATTTGTGACAGTAAGTCTTCGCTGCGTTCTTTCTCTTGAAGCAGCTTGCTTGCCTGATCTCGAAAGAGTTGAACGTACTGCATGAGATCCTTCATCGTCACGCTCGAATTAACCAGAATGAGGATTGTAACAGGAATGTTGACCACCGCGAAGAATGCGTAATAAATTATTCCTGCAATTCGGAGAACTCATACAAGCTCAGCGATATTATATGAAAAATTGCAAATAAAAATTTCGTTAGTGACAATAATTAAGTCATGTTTCTTTCTCCCAATTTTGGTACTAAATTAACAATGTATAAGATTTTTTACAATTTATCCTTTCTCCCACAATTTAACATAAGTAAAAATTAACCTAAAATACATTTTCTCCATTCGCTATCGAACGCCTGTATCTTTTCACTTACGACGATTTCCCGTCCAAGGGCTTTGATGACTCCGATGTATTCTCTGCATGTTTTGTTCCACGTCACAAAATCAATTGTGACATTTTCCGTGTTCATTATCAAGCCAGCCATTCTGTGAAAATCTTCAGCTACATAACTCCTGTTTTCCAGAATGTCATTGTAAAAGTGGATAAAATTTTCGTCCAAAGTCAGTCCGTTGTCCAATGCGGAAAGACCGGTCGAGTAATTTCCGATGAAATAAAATCGTCTTTCTTCCTCTGTAAATCTTCCCGAATATATGCGCTGGAAAGCACCATAGCAGAGCATTGAAAGTGCTTCTTCTGCCTCTAAGACATGCTGCAGACCATAAATATGTTTGTAGCTGATTATCGACAGCTCGGCTTCGTAAAAGGAAGGCAGGTAACGTAGGATATTTCTAACAAGAGTAGCATATATGACTATATAATTGAAATAATTGCCCGTACACATGGCCAGATTTGCAGTTAATATGACAGAACGTGTGTCGTTCAAGATGACTCGCAAACCGTCTGACGTGTAATATGACCTAACATCGTCGTTCAATCCTTTTTCGTACTGTTCTTTTGTAGGCGACCAGTTTAATCGCCCGAATGAGGAAATTATTTGGTCGGTGTTTTTCGTGGCCGCTACGAAGGATTCGTTGTCTTTTATACACAGATTGCTGGCGTAGGTTCCAAAACTTTAAAAA
Source organism: Erpobdella octoculata (assembly GCA_963978895.1). Lineage (NCBI taxonomy): Eukaryota > Metazoa > Annelida > Clitellata > Hirudinida > Erpobdellidae > Erpobdella > Erpobdella octoculata. The sequence goes on along the minus strand of OZ022245.1, from coordinate 3,384,522 downwards.
CAGGAACAAATCAATGCAGGTTTTGGAATTAAAAAAATTAATTAATTAATTAGTTTTGTACAAATAAATTTGAATGCTTATATAATTTGAAAAAAATTGTAATACCAATATTTCTAAGACAGACAAACTCGCCATACTTGCTCATATAGACTCCTAACAGATAATTAGATGCAAAAGCAGCTCTCTCGTCTTCTAGCGTCATTATCAAGTTAACCATCGCATATCTAAACTGAGTTCTTGTGAACAACTCTTGAAATCCTCTGAAAGTCTCTTTGTAGTTGACTAGCTCTCTGAGAGATACAGTAATGGATATGAGAACGGGAACCATTGGGAAGCCGATCAACCATAATCTGGTCAAAGTGTTACTCCTGCTTTCTTGCTCAATTTTTTTTATTTTCATGTTTGTTTTGAATGATGTGTTTATTTAATTATTAGTGTTTGCAAATAGTTTTACAGATTATACAAATGGAAATAATGCAAAATAATCTGTTTTAAATAATTATTAAGTTTTTTTGTTGGAAACAGAAATGCGTGTGTATTTTACTCTGGAATAATGAAAATTTCGACTATGTCGCAGAGGTTTCTGCTGGTATTTATAAATCTTCAAATGCTGGCTACCACATGATAAAAATAATAATTATACACGTTAATTTTCAATTGTGATTAATTTATACTTCAAGATCCAAATCCGTGTCACTAATGGAAAATCGATAAGTGATTTGATAACCAAAGAAGCCTATCAATTTCACTCTAATAATTTTTTTAGATTGCTTAGAAATCGCTTCTTGAAGATTGATTGTTTAATTATCCGTATGTCTGGAAAAGTTTAAAAAACTGAAATTTAATTGGCCAATGTATTCAAATTTTTTTTTATAATAACTTAGGTTTTATGTTTGGGTCAGTAGCACAAGATTTAGAAAAAATAATTTGAAACTTGACCAATGAAAATGCATTCTATAAAAATTGTTTAAGTTGCGTAACACAATTTGTACAGAAAAACAAATGTATTCTTTTTTGTAATAGCATGCTATACTTGCGAACCCGCTACCAAATGGAAGCGTTTAAGCGTTAATCTTAAACCAAAATTATGTATAAGTATATATATATATATATATATATATATATATATATATATATATATATATATATATATATATATATATATATATATATATATATTATAATAAATAAATAAATATATATACATATGTATTATATATATATAATATAAATACATATTAAATTACTATTAAACATTATTATTAAATATTATTATTATTAAAGTTAATTTATTATTATTAAATATATAATATAAAAACATTGGCCAATTAAATTTCAGTTTTTTAAACTTTTCCAGTCATATATATATATATATATATATATATATATATATATATATATATATATATATATATATATATATTTATTTATTTATTATAATTATTATATATATAGATATTTTATATATATATATAATTTATGATATTGATATATATATATACGGAAAGTTTTTAAATTTAATTAATGAAGTCGTGACGTCACGTGTGTTTATCTTCTTAATGAGTTCCATCGATCATTCGGAAGTGGGAAATGAAAAGAAGTTGTGATGGTAGGAAGAAGATGTTAAAGAGAGAAAAAAGAGAAAGGAAAAGAGAGAGGTAGAGGAAAAAAGAGAAAGAAAAAGGAAAAAATGAGAGACAAAGAGATAAAAAAATTAGTGTGTAAAAAAAAGAAGAGAGAGAGAGAGAGAGAGAGAGATAGAACAAAAAATTTTGAGTTGAGAAAGAGAAAAAAAAAAGAAAAATAGGAAAAGGGAAAAATATTCAGTGTAAAAGAGAAACAAATGGTAAGAAAAAAAGAGAAAAAAAGAAAAAATACTATTTGTGAGGGAAATAAAAAAAATAGTGAGAAAAAATGAGAGAAAATAAGTATAAGAGAAAATAAATGAGAGTGAGAAAAAAAAGAGAGAAAAACAAACCGGAAAAAGTAAGAAAAACGGAAGAAGAGGTGATGGTTGATGGTTCGTTCTCATTCGTCATTCTCAATCACGTGTTCAGTTGCCTGTATGTACGTGCTCTTATTTGCTGTTACTTAAACAAATTGACTGTTTTTTTATTTCATTAGTTTATCATTTAAAAATAAATGGTACTTATTGTTACTTAAACAAATTAACTGTTTTTTATTTCATTAGTTTATCATTTAAAAATAAATAAAAAAGATTCTCTTTTTATTAATTATTTGAATCTATTTTGAGTGTCCTGTTTTGAAAAAAGTTTTTAAATAAAAATATCTAAAAATGCGGTTTTTATCGCACACAATTTGTCAAAGCATTAAACCCATTTAGTGCAGCGTTCCAGCATAATTGGCAAATGTTTCCAAAGATGTCAGATACAAATATTTTATCAAGTATATTCGTTGGTTCACAGATTAAAGTTATGTTGGCATGTAAGGAGCTGTAGGACAAAATTGAGCCTTTTAGCATCACCAAGTTATAATTTACCTATTATATAATATATAGGGCACAGATTATAATTATATTCTATGTTATATGTTTTAATTTGCAGTTGAATACCATCAACTGCTCTTATTTCATACATTATGAACGTATTATTGGAATTTGATTTTGATAAAGTATAACAAGTTGAAATGCTATTAAAACTAAAAAACAAGTTATAACCTACTTAGAAGCATTAAAAAAGGAAATAAATAAAAGAATTGAAATTGTGAATGTTTTCAAATCTTTCAAAAAACAGAAAAATAAGTGACATACAACTTGAAAACAAAATAAAAAAGAAAAAATAGTTTTTAATAAAATAAAAAGAGTTTTTAATAAATATTTTTCTCTAAAAATAATGTTGTAAAATTAATTTTAACAATATAAATGATAAAAAATTAATACATTTGTATTTCTGTTAGAAAAAACAAAAATTTGCATTGATGGCAAATACAGATATTTTTTAAGATAAAAATTCATGCTAAAATAACCAAAAAAGGGTGAAGATAATAAATAGTGAACGGAAACGGAAACATGGTTAGGGTCTCGCTGTGGCATGCATGGGTCGATAAAGAAGAGATTTTATGAGCCAGAGTGTTTTCTCTTTCAATCGGAGTTTTCTGTGCCCCAGGAAATAATAAAATATAAACAAATTGAAGTATATATAAGTAAATAAATAACATTTTTTAAATAGATTTAAATCATAAAATATAATCAATAATATTCTTTAACCTATATTATTTCTATAAAAAGTTTTTTTTAGTTTAATTTAATTTTCTGAAAATAAAACACACCAACAGGGTTACCCGGTGTTGCTCGGTTTTTAAAGTTTTTTGTTAATGTTGAACCTAATTTTAATTTTAATTGTTGAAAATAAAAACTATCACCATGCAAATTTTCGTTCAAATTCCTTCAGCGGCTTGGATGTGATAAGCGACCTAACAAACAAAAAAACATGATTTTTATAGATATACATATATAAATAATCAAAACAGAAAAAGGATTTGGAGACGGTAAGGTGAAGGTTGGGTATGGTAAGGAAAAAGTGGAGTTGGTGAGGGAAAAGTGGGAATGGTAAGAAAAAAGTGGGATTGGTAAGAAAAAAGTGGGATTGGTAAGAAAAAAGTAGAAATGGTGAGGGGAACGTGGGGATAGTGAGGGAGTGGTGTGAGTAAGATAAAAATGGTTAGGGGAAGGTTGGGGATGGGGAGGCTTCCTGTGTACGTGACTTGCATTCTCGTGACGCCGTCAGGTTACCTTTGATGTTCAAGGAGAAATAGAAGAAAAAAGAGATAGAGAGAAAAAAAGAACAAGAAAATAATAAATTTTCTTCTGTAGGTTTTTTTTACTTTTGTATACAAATGCCTGCAGCATGAATACAAATAGAATTTTTAAATACTAGCTGATTTTTTAATCACTTGCAATTTTTACATTCTTAAACTAGTTGCATCTGCTTAGGTATCAATATTACTAATTGCAGTTCTTTTATTTAAATCATTATAGTTTTAGAGATCTACATTTTTCGAAGACAAGACATGTTTATTAAACTCTTCTTTATTGTACTTTCTTTTAAAAATTAATTTCTATAAGTTTTGTCTATCATTTAATAACGGCATATGACAAATACTACAAGTTTAAAGCAACTATTATACCGCAAGCTGAACAGATTCTACAGTTTGTTAGATCAGAATCAAGGGATACAATTCTTTTTTTAGACCTTTACAGCAGACACAAAGAATTGCAACAACAACAAAATTAAAATTCAACAATTAATTAACAATGAGGATCATTTATTTTACGAAGATCCAAGTATACATGTTGGACAAAATTTGATACCATAAAAGGTCAATAAACATAACTAATCATAGTATTCTGCTAACAAATGTTACAGAAATTAAGTGTTTGAATTACTAGTTATTGACACAGAGAAACCTATAAATCCGACACAACCAGTGTTTTATCCAAACGTCTTAGGGGGGGGGGGTAATTTTTCCCCCAACAAAATTATAATTTCCCTCCCAAAAATTTTAACTTTTTTTTCAAAATTAACAGACAGATATTTCATATGTGGAACGTAAATTTGAGTAAATTATTTTCATTTTTTTAAATTATTTAGAACCAAAAATATTTTGAAAAATAAACCTATTGATAAAGGTTTTGTTTTAAGCTTTGATTAAATTCTTTATCACAAACGCACCCTTTACTATTTCGAAATTCCAATTAATTTGCATTCACTTCACCCGCTCTTTCTGCTCTGTTCAAGTTGTGTTATCGGTTGTTAAATAAATATATAAAAGATTTGATATCTACATAAATGTTTTGCTCAAAGCGTTAAAGGCAGCATCCGTGGTTGCAGGAAACAAATGGCGGAGGTTCTTTGTGTTATGCCTGTAGTCATTTTTACATGAAGAAGTACATGCCAAAAGAATCAATGGGACTTTTGTTACTATACCATTTACAAACTGGAAAAAAAATGCAGGATCCCCAGAGAAAATCAAAAATTTGAAGCACGAGAAAAGCGAAAGTCATAGGAAAGCCTTGTGTGTCTGACGAAGGTGAGCGTATGAGTAAACAGTCTTGCGCTATCTATTCCATAGAAATAGACAGTGCAATGATACATGCATAAACTGAGCAAGACCGTAAAGATCCTTCAGATAGACTTGTAAATTATGCAAATGCTGCAAGGCTAGATAATAGTCAAGTTATTCAGCGTCTTATAAATTCCACGTATCTCAGCTATAACAGCATCATAATTTTTAGAAGGAATTGCAAGAAGAAGGATTTGAAAGAAATTTTTTTCCAGTGAGTAGAACTGAAGTCTGCCGATAAACTGATACCACAACTATTATAACATCAATAATAAAAACGTTAATTGATAATGATGTTGGTTTGACGTGTTAACTAGAAAACAGCTGGAAACAGTTGTTTACTTATGGTATAAGAAAAAACCAAGACGTATACAACTTCCCGTTCAAAGAACAACGTCTCGATCTCGTGACTTGAACTGTCTTGAGACGCATTTAAACCGTTTTGAAAAGTTTAAAAAGCAAATTTCATTTAAACATATTAATTTCTAACTTTTGGTACTAAAAAAAAGCTGTTGACCTAAAAACTGATCTAATTAGACTTGGCCCACAGACTATCGTCATATCATTTCGTTTTTTTGGCATGGGCATCTCGATTTCTTCAAATACAACGTCTCGTTTGCATTATGATTTTAGTGCTGAAACACATCAATGTGCAAGGTTCTTAGTGGCGCATCCCCCCAAATTATTCCTGATTTTGTATGCATGAAAACGTATTACTCGACGTGTTTAAGTGTATGTCTGGTAAAGAGGGTAGAATTTATGGTGTTAGAAATCTCTTCTGAAATTATTCCAATTTTTGTTAATGCATAAAAACGTATTACTCGATTTAGGTTGGGGTAAATTAAAAACAAAAATCCGTAAAATCATTTAATACACAATATTTCTGTACATTTTTAAACATATATTTATTTTTGAAAATAAAATAAAATTAGTCCGTTCTTGAAAAATTTTTTGATTAACCTTTATTAAAAATTTTTGTTTTTGTTAGGATTTAAGAAGTAATAAATTGTTGAAGCTGAAAAAAAATTCCAAACCTTCTATAACTTTGTTTTTAACCCCTTTCACCAAAACAATTATGGGTGTGCTATTCAACGTTTTAAGCATTTATAAATTGCTAGTTTTATTAGCAACTAATTTGAGAAATGTAGACATATTTGATAAAATTTTCTACCTCATCCATTTCATTTACACGTTTGTTTGTGTCGATTAATTTTCTAACATCAATTCCTTCTTTTAATTCTTTGTGTCTTTGGAATAAATGCTTTACAAGGTCTCTATTAACTGATTTTTTTTCGACAATTTTCAGAATAGCATCAGCTTCTGGAATAATACATTTCTTTAATTTATAATATCTTTCATATGCCTTTACTAGATAATGGATAATTCCAAAAATTTCAAAATCTGCTGACAGAAGGATTGAAATCCAGCCATGTGAAGGTGAAAATAACTCTTTCCAAAAAACATCTTTAAGAGATGTATATACTAGAGCATGAATCCACTTGCTGCTGTAACTAGAAGCTAATATCACTTTTATAAATTTTTTAATTTCAATAGTTTTTAAGCCAATTTGTGATAGTTTAGAATAGAGTTCTAGAAAATATGGAAAATAATCGGATTTGCGGTTATTATAAAACAGTCCTAAATTCAAATATTCAACAATGGTTGGAAGTTTGGCTCTTATACTTGAATAATAATATTTACTATGTGCCAAAGAATTCAAAGAATGAATGCAATTTAAAAACATTTCGACTTGATAGAAAACGTTTTTCATTGACGCTACAATTCCTTCAACCGTGCAAAAGTTACTCACAATGTCGGAGTTCATGTTTGAAAGAGTTTTACAAAGGTTTGAATAAGTTTCAAAAAAATTAGTATAAGAAATATTCCACTCATAAAAACGCAATCCTAAAAACTGAAATCTTCTTGAGTGCGTCCAAGAGAAAGGGTCTTCAAAAATAAAATTAATATGTAAATTACTTATGTCCAAATAAACTAACATAGGTAACTTGTCTATCATAGTATAAATTAATTTAAATTAATTTAAGATTTTGGTTATTAATTACTCGAAAGCAATTGTTGTTACTCATATCAAGCCACGTCAAATTTGAAAGACGCGATATTGAGTCAACCAATTCTTCTAATGACTCACCAACACACGTATTTATAGCTAATTTTTGAAGATTAACAAAATGACAAAACTTGCCTATGGTTTTTCTAGCATATCCACAACCAGATATACTTAATATTTTTAAATTTTCAAAAGGAAATGTGATTCTAAGAATATCAATTAGATCCTCTTCGGCGAGGAATTTACGTGGACAGACACAGCGCAGAGAAAGTCGGAGTAATTTTGGACAAAACCACGAAGAGAAGATTTTCATTTTTTTTTGGTAATAACTTGTAATTTCGTGACAAAAGACATCTAATTCTACATCTATCAAGTTTAAGGACCAAGAAGGATTTTTGCAAAAATGTTTATGAACTTTTGCAAATTTAAAAAACTTTAAGTATTCATCGAAGTAATCACAATTTCCATCAAAAGAAATTTTAGTAAGATTTCCTCTGCTGACAATAATTTTCAAGGCTTGCCAAAATTGACACAAGTTCGTTTCTTGAAGCATCAATTCATGAAAACACTCAAATTTTAAAAAAAGTGGAACTATATATTCAGATAGAATTTCCATTCCTTTTTTTCGACTTCTTGAAATTATTTCTCCAAAGAGGTGTGGTGATAACTCTACGCTATCTTTAACTTTGAAAGAAAGACATTCTATCACAGATGATTGTTCGAGAAAAATTTCTTTGAAATTGAATAAAACAAAATCTGTGCATGACAGTTTTAATGGTAAAACTTGATTTTGAAAATCACACATTTTTTATAATATTTCACTTTTAGTAGTTTGGTTTCTAGAGATATTTTTCATGTATTATTAAACTTGCTTTCCAACAATATTTAAGCAAAGTTATTAATTTACGTTAAATGTAATTTGATATAAAAACAACACACTTATATATATATATATATATATATATATATATATATATATATATATATATATATATATATATATATATATATATATATATATATATATATATATATATATATAAATATATATATATATATATATATATATATATATATATATATATATATATATATATATATATATATATATATATATATATATATATATATATATATATATATATATATATATATATATATATATATATATATATATATATATATATATATATATATATATATATATATATATATATATATATATATATATATATATATATATATATATATATATATATATATATATATATATATATATATATATATATATATATATATATATATATATATATATATATAAGTTTAAGTTTAAGTTTATTTGGATTTCAAGCGCCCTTTTGTGTAACACCTCAGGGCTCCTTTTACAATAAAATCAACAAAACAAAACAATAAAAATAAAGCAAAAAAATAATATAAAACACAAAAATCAGCATGTCAGGAAAAATGAAATAATTTCTCTCTGATCATCAATTTGGATAGGATTTCGCAAACAGAGATGTCTTTAGCTCGGCCTTGAATAAACTCAATGTAGTGGCTTCTCGGATGCTGGCAGGCAACATGTTCCATGTTGCCGGTCCTGCTATACTGAAGGCTCGACTGCCGTAAGTTTTTGTTCGAGTTATGGGAACAACTAGATCACCACGACTAGCAGATCTGTGACGAGATAAGTAAGAATTTTTATCAGACACAGTGACACACAGCTCTTGCAAATATGAGGGGGCTTCGCCATGGAGCGCCTTGTAGACTAAAGTCCCAATTTTGAAAGTAATTCGCTCAGAGATACGCAGCCACCGGAGTTCAGTTTTCATTATTGCAGTCACATGATCATGTTTCTTTAGTCCACCAAAAAGACGAGCAGCTGCATTTTGAATACGTTGAATCTTTCCAACAGCACTAAGAGGTAAGCCTGTAAATAGAGAGTTGCAGTAGTCAAGTCTACTTACAACAAACTAATGCAGCAGGAGACGTGTTGCTTCACTTGTCAGAGACCTTCGTATGGTTCTAAGTTGTCGTAGTTGGAAAAAACAGGTTTTTGACAGTTTAGATATATGATCTTTCATGGAAAGCTCAGAATCGACATATACACCTAAGTTTCGAACAACGTCTGTGGGGGCAACCAAAGCCCCAGCAACTAACAAGGCTTTTGCTTTACTCTGTTGCAACTTTGATCTTGCACCTATCCAGATTAATTCAGTCTTATCGCCATTCAGTTTTAGACGATTAGAAGCCATCCACTGTTTAATGTTCTCTATGCAGGGCAATAAGCGAAGGTGAACATTCTCCGCATCATCAACAGAGCAGTGAACATATGTTTGGGTGTCGTCGGCATAGCAGTGTCCCTCGAGTCCAGAACGATGAATAATTTCAAGTAAATCAGTGGTGTACAATAGAAAGAGTAGTGGGCCCAAGACTGATCCCTGGGGAACTCCACTACTAAGCGACACGGACAATGACAAGTTCCCACCCACACTAACCCGTTGCGTGCGGTTAGTTAAATATGAAATAATCCATTTTAAGACAACTCCACAGATGCCATGAGTTTTTTCAAGTCTCTCAATAAGGATTCCATGGTCAACAGTATCAAATGCGGCACTCAGATCTAAGAGACTCAGTAGCGACACCTTACCACTATCAGTAGCAACTGCCAGATCATTCACTACTTTGAGTAGTGCAGATTCTGTAGAGTAAGACCGGCGATACGCAGATTGGTTCGATGGGAGACTGCCAGAAAGACCTAGATGTACATTCAATCGTTTAGCAACAATCCGCTCTACCAGTTTTGACATAAAGGTCAGGTTAGAGACTGGTCGATAGCTCTTCATGTCAGCAGGGTCAAGTCCGTCTTTTTTAATAAGCGGAGTCACAAGTGCTGACTTCTGACTAGCAGGAAAATATCCTTCTTGTAAAGATCGAGTGCACATCAAAGCGACAAAAGATGCAATGTGGACACAACATTTTTTGATAATCCAAGTAGGGGATGGATCCAGTGAACAATATTTGTTCGGAGCAGCCATTATCAATTTTATTATCTCATCAGCCGTGACTGGTTGGAATTCATCCATGAACAACGTGCTGATCAAAAGTATAGATGGTGGCTTTGCAAGCGCTGTATGTGTTCTAACTTGCTCTACCTTGTCTTGAAAAAACCTCACAAACTGGTCTGGAGTAATAGAAGAGCTCACATTAGATGAAGACTTTTCTTTACCAAGAAGTGTTGACAAGTTACTCCAGAGCTTTTATATATATATATATATATATATATATATATATATATATATATATATATATATATATATATATATATATATGTATATAATAAAATTTTTTTTTTAAAAAACAACGTTTTTCTTGCGTCCTAAAAAGTATAAAATAATATTCCTTTAATTCATTTACAACGAAAAACGTTGCGGGCGCATTATTTTTTATAACCGTTTGTTTTATTAAAGTTGTTGATGCTGTAGCCGTAACCTATAATGTGTCCAGCAACTGCTGACTGCTGACCACTGCGGCCGCCGCGTTATGCGAATTTGCTAACATACACACAGACATAGGAAGTTATGTATGTCGATTACCATAAAGGATTAATCTTTAAACTAAAATTTATTCAATTTAAATTTCATTCATTGGTTTGTGTCATCAAAAAATGTGTATATCAATTTATTTATCAACAAGTATTAACTTAATGCATTGTCTCTGCATTTTACAAAAATAAAAATTGCATTAATTGGCCTATAATCAGTCAGTACTGATTATTGACCGATACCGATTGTGAAACGGCTGATACCGATTATCAGCAAAAGGATCGATACCGATAAGAAGCCGATAATCGGTGCACCCCTATTTTTAATCAAGGGCGCGAATGTTGTCATGGCTGATTCTCTTAATCGCGTTTGAAGTTTCGGTTACGTATTTTGTTATACATGCACCAGGCAGGCAATTTGAGACAAAAGAAGTCAGTTATTGCTTGAGATAGCTGAGCAATTTTTATTTCTCTCAATGTACAAACATTATCGGCTCCGGTTGTAGAAAACTCTATACCATCGGCTTCAATTGAATTTTCCCAGTGATTTATGATTATTAGATAGACAATATTAACACGGCAAGTCTGCACAGAACTGAAAATCTGAATTACTCTTTAACTCAATTGGTTCTCTTATTAGCATCAATTTGTTTCCTTATCATCATATAACCGTTTAACATAAACAGTTAGAAAAAAGACCATAATCAAGGTGATTTCATTTCTGTATTCATGGCTAACATAACCACGAAATACAGATGGCTGGTTTACAAAGCCACTTTAAGTGGGCGCTTGTGTAAATTTATATAATCTATATATATAAAAATGAATGTTTGTATATATGTATATATGTTTATATGTTAATGTCCTTTATGCATTGCTACACCATTCATCCGATCGTAATGAAATTTTCACACAACCTTGAGAGTCAAGGAGAGTCAAATAAAAAAAAAATTTGAAATCCGTCACAAAATGAGCGGAGCGGAGCGGGAACTATATATATATGTATGTGCGTATGTATGTGTGTATGTATGTATGCGTATGTGCATGTATGTGTGTCTGTGTGTGTGTTTATGTATGTACTAGCGGAGATACCCGGCGTTGCCCGGGTTTTTTAGAGGTTTTTCTAATGTTTGTCTCTCTCTCTCCCGTTTCCTTTCCCACCTGCTTTCCTACTCCCGTTCGCTTTCCCGTTTTCGGTCGTTTTCCCGCTCCCGGTCGCTTTCCCGCTCACGTTTGCTCTCCCATTCCCGCTCACGCTTGCTTTTCCGTTCCCGCTCGCTGTCCGTTCCGGGTCGCTTTCCCGTTTCTATAATAGACAAACTAACCCACAAACAATCATATATATATATATATATATATAGTCTTAGCAAATCTATTTTACGTTTTATAGGCTAACAGAAGTTATGAAAGAATGGAAAAGAAAAAATGAGCGTGAACGGGAGAGCAACCGTGACCGGGAATGGGAGAGCAAGCATGACCGGGAACGGGAGAGCAAGCGTGAGCGGGAACGGGAAAGCGACCGGGAACGGGAAAGCGACCGGGAACGGGAAAGCGACCGGGAACGGGAAAGCGACCGGGAACGGGAAAGCGACCGGGAACGGGAAAGCGACAAGGAACGGGAAAGCAACCGGGAACGCGGAAAGCGACCGGGAACGCGGAAAGCGACTGGAATCGGGAGAGCAAGCTTGGAAGGAAACGCGAGCAAGAGAGAAAATCGATAACAAAACTTCTGAGCGGGAAAGCGAACGGGAGCTGGAAAACGACCGAGAGCGGAAAAGCGACCGGGAACGCGACGAAAACGGGAAAGTGGAGAAGGAAACGGGAGCGAGAGAGACAAACATTAGAAAAACCTCTAAAAAACCCCGGGCAACGCCGGGTAACCCCGCTAGTATCTAATAAACTAATTTATTTACAAATAATCAAAGTTTCTAGTAATTCTATATAGTTAACCAACTGACACAAAACTTTTCTTAAATTGAACCTTGTAAACTTTCGATCAAAAAATTACAGAAATGAAAAATCAATGTTGTTTTAAATCTTTTCTATTTTGAAGCTCATTGTCCAAAATTGACACTGTTAAATAAGAACGTTATAAAATTAGTCAAAAAATAAAATAAAAATCTAACAAGCTTAAATCAAACCATGGCATACATAACACTGCATGCTTAAAAAAAATACTAAAGTAGAACTTTGCTTATGCAATTTCTCTTTTGTCATATAAAATAAAGCCAACATAAAAAAGAATCTAGGGCACAGAGATTTTTTTATATACATTATTATCCACATAAGTTTTACCATAACCACTAATGTCCTGCAATTGGAGTAATTCTGTCTATTTTAAATCTTTTATATTAATTTCACCGTCGGTCTTGCTTGTATGCTTTCCTGAACGCTGGCAAGCCCTGAAATTATTATTTTACTGATTTTCCGTCATTCGATCAAGTTGAAATTAGAAATATAAGCTTGCTCTTTATGGCAATGCATTCTTTTAAAGCTTGAAAAGTTTTCTGAAAAAAATTTTTTTTTTAATTTGAAATAATAATTATCTATGTTTTAATACAAAAAGCAAATCAACCACAATTATATAGATATGTATATATAAATAAATTCTAAAAAGTTGTTTTAAAAGAAAAATTTGCAATAAATGAAAAACCGCAAATCCTGAATTATAAAGAATATTTAAAAACCTCGTTTTCTACAGCTTACTTGTTAATCTCATTTTTTCTTACTTTTTTTCATTGTCAATTTTTATATAATTCTTTGTTCATCTTTCATTTGATGTTTTTCTTTCTCATAAAATGTTCTTCTCTTTCTTCTCAAGATAACCCATAAAAAATTACAACTTGTATAACATCAAGAACAGTAAACAGAAAAAAAATTTAAACATATGGAAAGAAAGAGAGAGAGAAAGAGAGAGAGAGAAAGAGAGATGCCGTTGTTTTGCTAGTAAATAAGTAAGACTTCGATGCTGACCTATCTACTACCAACAGTTGTAAGCCAAATGTTGAATTAACGATAAACCTTTCCAAATCGGTATGAAGTTCTTGATAATGCTATAAATTCCAGTGCAGTGGCAAACACTTAAGAAAGGAGGAATAGAGAACGTTAGAAAAGAAAGTCAAGGGTGATGGATGGAAACGGAAAGAAGAAAAAAAGGGAGAGAGAGGGAAAAAAAGAGAGAAGAAGAAATAATGAAAGAAATAAAAAGGAAGAAGAAAATGAAGAAGAAGAAGAGCTTGTTTGTTCACATAAACAACAGGCGAATATCACTCTCGTGGTAAAGACAGAGCAAAAGTGTATAAACGCCTGTTCAACCCATCAGTCGTTGTACGATGTTTTTTACTATCGGCTCAGTATTTCTTGCTTAAACTAACGTCCAGGTTGTTTTCAATAAAACTGAGATTGAAGCACAGATTGAAGTTTTCAAAAGATGTTTCTTCAAAACATCGTCGCTGGCAAGAAAAGGAAAAAATTCTTGCAGAAAGCCAGAGAAGGTGATCTTGAATATGTTACCAAGTACCTTTCTGGCAGGCCTCAGGAAGTAAATGTTTCAAACACTGTGAGTTTTTCTTTATATATTTTCTTTGTTTTGCGTAGACGATGGTAATTTACTATAATAAAAGCCGGTTTATAATAAGGACGCGCTTATTCGCACGCCATAGAATACGCTAAAAACTATCAAGTTATTAGCCCTCCACACTCGTGAGCTGACAAAAATTTTACTTCTTCACCTAAAAATTTAAATAAATCAATAATTTATTTTTCTAAAGCAGATGTATGCATTAAACATTGCAAAGTTTCTTCATTATGATCTTTAACCTAACCTACCTTTTGGGGGTATGCAGTTCTATGCGTAGCCCTTATCACTTTGTGCATTACTAAACCCTTAATTGCATGACACAAAATGTTTCAATGATTTTGATATATTTTAGTAAACGTAACATATAAAGAAAAAAATGGAAATAAAATTTCTTTTAAATGATTGTACAAGTTATGAGACATGTTAAAATGTCTAAAAATTACACAACTTTCAACGAAAATAACTTTTACAAAATTGCAGAAAAAATTAAAAAAAAAACTATGCCAGCAAAGATAATTATTTCTAAACATGCATAAATATAAATAAATTTTAAACAGCGCAAAATTTTTTTTATTTATTTTTGATAAAATGTCCTTAAAAAGGGACGCTATGCACTGGTTGGTTAAAACAAAAGCCAGTTCTATAAACAAGTGAATTAAAAACGAATTTTAAAACCCAATGCTTTTATATGTAATTAAAACACAAATTTTGCAATCAATTTTTTCTTATATTACTCTTTTATTTTATATTAAAGTCGAAATATCTTAATTATATCGAAATATCGAAATTAATTAAAATTAACTAAATTAATTGACTTATTGTAAAACTAATAATTAAATATTGCATTGTCTTCTATTTTGAGCATGTATGCAAAATTTGAAAAAAATCTATCATCAGGAAGTGACTCAAAAATTGATTGCAAGATTTGAAACAGACAGAGAAACAAACAGACAGACAGAGAAACAGACAGACAGACAGAAAAACAAACAGAGACGACGAGTTAATAAAAGCATTGGTAAAAAAAGTGTATATTTTATCGAAAATGTGTTGATTCCATTTTTATAATAGCATAGAGCATACACTACAAGCTAAGTATGCATTTACAAAACAAGCATCAAATTAAAAAACCTGAATCGATTTTATTGAAATTTCATATTGGTACTTGTGAAGACCATTGTGAGGGCATGGTTTGTGTCTATTTGACAAAAACTCTAGCTGGTTTGCTATGATAATGATAAGGAAATTTGCAATTTTTTAAGAAATTGACTTGTTTTTTACTCTAATTCAATTCAATTTTCTATATTAGTTTATGGTTTGATTGAATAAAAATAGTCATACACTCTGAAGTGCAAATAGACATATTTTATAATGCCGGGTTAGGGTATCAAATCTGGGAAATTAGATGAAAAAACAAATTGCAAAAATAAAATCATTTGCTACACTCCCCTCTTCCTCCCCCTTCCCCTCCCCACCCACACCCCCACCCCCGCACCGAAGCATTTCAATATTTTAAAATCTACGTTTTATTCAAACTCGTGCGATTCGAGATAATTTAGCTTTTTATTCTTCAAATCTGTTTGGTAAAGAAAAACTGTTTCTAAATATAGAAAAAGCACAGAGATATAAAAAAAAGGAATACAAAAAGACGTAGAGATAAATTGGAATGGTTTCCGTAGAGAGGAAGAAGTAATTTGTTAATGATAGTGATGAAGATGTAGCTAATACTAGCTAAGTCTCTCTTTAACTTCAGAATAGCTTAAAGTTTTTTTTAACATTTTTCTTCAAATCTTATTAATTAAGTTACTTAAAATTATAGTTTTTATTTCTTTTATAAAAGAAATTATTTGAAATTGAAATTGTTCAAAATTATCCCTTGTTTGTTAATTTTGTTCAAAGAAACTGAAGTTGTATGGAAATCCGAAAATATAAATCCGAACGTTTTTAAACGTGAACCAATAAAAAAACAGTGTCGTAGTTCACAACAAATCATAGAGATTAAAACAATCTTTGATGCACAATTACGCTTTTATGATGTTTTTATATATCTATATAAATAAAAATAAATTGTGGCAACTCATCAGATGAGGTACTTGCACAGCACATACAATAAACGCACACACACACACACACACGTAAATCTTAAACAATAAAACTATCTTCTAGTTGTCTTTATACTTAATAGTAATTTTGTTTTAAGCAAATAATCAATTTACTTTTTTTTCTTTAGAATAATCATCACCATTTTTTTATTTGAAATTAGTGGTGGTAATATATCAACTTTTTCGATTCCTGTTCGCTAAGCACCACTTCTTCTGTATTGTACACAGTCATCTATCTTTCATACAAAAATGTTTTCTTGAATTCATTGGACACAGACATTCAGACAGTTAATACGATAAATTATATTAATGATGATGAGAAAGACGATGAGGATGACGACGTTGAAGATGAATACGATGATGATGGTGCCGATATCAAAGGCGATAAAAAAAACAATAATGATAACATAGAAAGTTTACCGTTTTAAAGTTTTATGATAATAACATTGTTAATAACTTTAATTATTAAAATGCTTTTAAATTTGTCTAAAATAGCTAGGATGCGTTTTAAGTTCAAATAAATAATTTATCCCCCATTACAGATAGGGCTTACCGCTCTCCACCTTGCATCGAGAGGGGGTCACACCTCATTAGTTTCTTACCTGCTGTCCAGGGGAGCAGAAGTCAACGCGGCAACTCAGGTTTTGATTTTGTTTTAAATTTATTTAATTTTTTAATGGAAACACGAGGGTTTTTTATTATTTGGTTTTTGTTTTTATAAACTTTAAATAAAAAATTGTATTTGACTTAGTTAAGTTATTTTTATTTCTAATTGATCTAATATTTCATCACATTACTTATTGATATGTTTATATTTTTTAATTAGTTTAGTTAGTTATATTTTATTGGTAATTAATGGTAAATTATTTTAAAAATCGAGATTTATTAATTTTGTTGGAAAATTGTAATATATCATTATCATCACCATTTTTATCGTCATCATCATCACCATCGTCATCATCATCATCATAACCAACATCATTGTCATCATCATTTTCATCGTCGTCGTCGTCATCCTCATCATCATCAATATCATCATCATCATCATCATCATCATTATCACCATTATCATCATCATTGTCACCATTCATGTATTCATTGTTTTCAATCAGAAAGGCAATTCGGCCATTTGTTTTGCCGCTTTCGAAGGTCACGTGTCCGTAGTTCAACTTCTGGTCAAACATGGCGCCAGTGTAAACTTCAGCACCAAAGTATAATTAGATTGTTTTTTTACTCAAAAAAAACAAACAAATTTAAAAAAAAATAAATAAGACAGTTATATTGATATAATGTTGTGTACAAATTACGAAATTTTCAATTATCTTGACAGAGTGAAGGCTTCACTCCGCTTTACCTTGCATGTCAAAATGGACACACCGAGGTTGTCAATCTGCTGTTGAAAAATGGCGCCAACCCGGACATTTTCACTAAGGTTTGTCTTAGATTGTTAAAACAAATTTTGTTAAAATTTATTCAGTTAATTAGTAAATTATTAAAGCTTAAGTTAATTGTTAATCAATTATGCTGTGTATTGGTTTGCGAGTTACGATAATATGGTTATTTATTAATTAATAATCCTTACTTTAATAAAATTATGTAAAAAAAAATAATGTATAAAGCACTATCAAAAACCGTTGCAAAAAATGATAAATTCAAAAACTAATTGAAATATTTTGCCCGTACGGTAACATTTTCCGACAACGAGGCTTCTACGAAGAGCAATAAAATCTGCTTTACTTCAAGTCACTGTCGTCTGATTACCTCGCAAATCTTCCCTTTGGATACCAGTAATAGGGGTGACAATGGTAGGCGGATAAGATGGTAGGTAGGCGGTCAGGGGGTAAACGGGTAGGTAGGTTGTTTGGAGGGAAGGTATGTGGTTTAGGTGGGTGAAAGCGTAGGTAGGTGGGCTGGAGGGTAGTTAGACGCCCTAGAACAAAGTTGACTAGACTTATAAAAAATTGAAATTCGGTTTAGAAAGACGTGTTTCACTAAGTGTCTTCATGTAAAAAAAATTCTTGGCTAATTTTTTGTTTAATAATAAACAAAACTAAATAAGACTTGTAAATCTGACGATCACATTCTACCGATTAAAATAATGCTCTTTTAAATTATTGACCACGCCTACTTCTCGCCAAAATTGCTATTTATATTCACTGTTGTAGTTGTTTGTCTTTTGTTGCACACAGGGTGGTTTTAAGCCCTTTGACGTGGCGGTCCAGGAGAGACATGGGGCTGTTCTGGCGTGCCTCCTGCGGCATCAGGGATCGAAAGAGAAGAGCGAAGTCCAGCCAGTTCACGTGGTCGCCAAAGAGGGAGATGTGAAAGCAGCCGAAATACTCATCGACAAAGAGGGATTCGACGTCGAAGAACCTTCAAAAGTTATACAGATGTTTACAAAATAATTTTTTATGCTTACAAATTCTGTACTTAGGTTTCAAATTTTATTTTAACATTTTTTTTATGATTGTATTTTTAAGCATGAAACTAATTTAATTTAATTTAATTGTTATTTATTAATTTCTTCAATTATTATTAATTTCATTTTATTTTATTACAAATTATTCTGTTATCTATCGCAGAACGGTTTCACGCCGCTCCATTACGCCACGTATTTTGGAAATGGTGACCTTGTCAGGTTTCTCATTAGCAGAGGAGCCAATGTGGATGCCCAGTCCAAGGTCAGGTCATGTGACACCTGGGGTAGCTGGTGGGGGTGTGTGTGTGTGTGTGGGTGGGTGGGAGGAGGGAGTGGTTGTTGTTGTTGACGGTGTTGTTGTGGTAGTTGGGTTGTTGAAGCTGTTGCTGTAAATTGGGTGGTAGTCGAGTCAGTCGGGTGTTATGCTGTGGGAGGTATACATTTTGATTATTGTTCGGGTTTTAACTTAGCATCAGTTGCTGCGTGGTGAAGACTAACAGCCAGGAGAACTG
The DNA here is from genome assembly GCA_963978895.1 of Erpobdella octoculata. Classification (NCBI taxonomy): domain Eukaryota; kingdom Metazoa; phylum Annelida; class Clitellata; order Hirudinida; family Erpobdellidae; genus Erpobdella; species Erpobdella octoculata. Next base: position 3,365,221 of record OZ022245.1, on the reverse strand, counting down.
AGAGATTTTCAGGTATTATATAGCGACGCCGATGATTGTTAGAGTGAAGATTGCAGTCATCGTTGTGGTAGTTGTTGTGGTAATGGTAGTAGTTGTGGTATTGCTTAGTAGTTGTGTTAATGGTAGTAGTTGTGGTAATGGTAGTAGTTGTGGTAATGGTTATAGTTGTGGTAATGCTATTAGTTGTGATATTGATAGAAGTTTTAATAATGATAGTATTTTTATATTACTAAAAGTAGTAGTTATCGTACAATTAGTAGTCGTGGTAATAAAAGTAGTTGTGGTTATTGCAGTCGCTTTGGTAGTTGTAGTAGTTGTAGTTGTAGTAATTGGTCATAGTCGTGGAAATGGTAGCAGTTCTGAGAGCGGTACTGTCTGGAGTGAAAAGCGAAAGCGGCTTGAGCGTCGAACAACCTTGGAAAACTAATCTGTGTAGAAGAAATAAGAACAATGAAATTATCGTGGTGCCGCAAGTAACACGATAAAAAGAGAGTTTGTGCTTTATAGCGGATGACGATTAGGTCTGAATATACTGACAATTGCAAGCACACTATTCTTTGTTGTGGCTGGTGTAATTGCGGTGTTGATGATACTAGTTGGCTGCTAATGATGACGACAATGATGATAATGATAATGACGATGATGGTGGTGATGATGGTTATGGTTATGATAGTAGTATAAGTAGTTCTGCAAGCGGTAGTAGGTGGTGGAGGTGATGATGATGATGGTGGTGGTTGTGGTGGTGGTGGTTGTGGTTGTGGTGGTGGTAATGGTGATGATGACGATGACGATGACGATTATGATGACCACTATGCCAATAATGAAGCCAATAGAGACAACAATTAACAGACAGGTATAACAGCACTCCATGTTGCATGCAATCAAGCCAGAAACGATATTCTCAATTTTCTTCTCTCAAACAGCGCTGACATCAATTTAAAAACAGTGGTTTGTTGTGTTGTTACGTTTATAAATAAAAAATGTATATTTTACATATAAATAGAAAAACTAGCTGGCTCACCCGATGTTGCCCGGATTTTTGAGGTTTTATTTTCGTTTTTTGACGACAAAACATAAAATAATAAACCAATTTTATTGGCTTGAAACCTTTTCCTCGATGACAAAATTTTGTTTAAATTGCTCCAACTGTTTGGATGGAATAAGCGAACCAACAAACACACCCACACACACATTGTTTTAGATATATTAAATGTTTGTATATAATTAAAGAGCTATAATAATTAACATTTACGGAATTAAAAAAAATCAACTGTAGATAAAGTTTCACCACAATAATTCTAATAAACTTATGTTGATATAGTACATTATAGAATCTTTATATTATAGAATCTTTAAAAAGAATTAATTGTAAATAAAGTTTCACCACAATAATTCTAATAAACTTATGTTGATATAGTACATTATAGAATCTTTACATTATAGAATCTTTAAAAATTATCAATTGTAGATAAAGTTTCACCACAATAATTCTAATAAACTTATGTTGATATAGTACATTATAGAATCTTTACATTATAGAATCTTTAAAAATTATCAATTGTAGATAAAGTTTCACCACAATAATTCTAATAAACTTATGTCGATATAGTACGTTATAGAATCTTTACAACTTGCTGTGTACTAACTTTTCCAAGGACGGTCTGACACCTCTCCACTGTGCCTCAAGAAGCGGCAACAGCAAAGGGGTGGCCATTTTAATAGAACGAAAGTCAAAAGTTGCTTCGAAAACCCTCAAAGGTTACACGCCCCTCCACGAAGCAATCCAAGAAGATCACGAAGATTGTGCCAAGGTACTCCTCGACCATAAAGCATCCATCGAAGATGTTACGGAGGTGATTTTTATTTTATATGGGGTTTTTATTTGTTTTTTGCAAGCATCATCACTCAAATATCACCAATATCATCTTTGACAGTCTCATTGTGATCGTTAGCATAATCACCATCGTCATCACGATCATCATCATCATCATCATCATCATCATCATCATCATCATCATCATCGTCGTCGTCGTCATCGTCATCATCCTCAGTATCATCATTATCATCATTATCATCATCTTATTCGTCTTCATCGTTGTTATCACAACTGCTACCATCATCACTGCAATCGCTTCTGTTGTTTTCATTCAAGGACGGTTTCACGGCACTCCACATAGCATCTCTTCTAGGCAGATTAAAATCGGCAACTTTTCTTCTCTCGAGACCCTGCAACGTACACGCCAGAACAAAGGTATGTCTGCTTAACAAAAAACAACTTTTTTTTAATATCGCTCTAAAAGTTCTCTCACCGAAACCGAAACTAAAAAATAACCTATTTTAATTCGGCTAGCGTTTATTAGTCTGGTCAAAGTGCGCTCAGGTGTTTCCTGCGCCAGTAAATTCGAGCTTCAACTTGGCTGAATTTGTACACAGATGTTATTTGTATTTTTTTTAATAACAGTTTGTCGTCTTTCACACTAAGTTTTTTTAAGACTGAAATGGCTGTGTGTAGGAAATACCTACCGAAGTACACCCTGTCGTGGATCTTAATTTGATGCTTTTTCGCTTTCACTCCTACTTTATTCAGGCTTTATTTGCTTACATTTGCTGGGTTTGTTTTAGAATGGTTTGACGGCTCTTGACATTGCCCGGAAACTCGGTAACACCGACATGGTAAACCTTCTAGTACAACATGGTGCAAGAATTGATAACAGCAGCAGCTTCAAGGTAGGTTTTTTTTCTTTTATCAGACATGAATTGCAATATAAACTAGGCTTTTCTTCGAAAAATTTCCGAAATTTCCTTATTGAAAAACTCAGTGTAGTCAAACTTAGTTAACTAAGTCAAATATTCAAATTAAACTCTGCAAGTCATTCCTGAGCCATTGTTTGATTAATAAGTTAGTCTAAGGTAACTAACCGAGTTGGTAGATCGTCAGACTTGGATGTGAAAGTTTACGGTTTACTTTCCACTCACTGCCTAGTAGTCCATCTTTTGGGGAAATTAGTGGGGCATGTGACCGACCAGCGCCACCAAGCTCTGTAGAAAAAGCTTTAGTAAATCTGGGCATTGATTGAATGATTGAGTACAAGTGATGATTTGTTTGTTTTCCAAGTACAAACGACTTCCCAGCTACACGAGGTGGATTCCGCCGGGGAGAGCAACAACCTTCACTGAGTCGCAGTTTTTAGACGCTCAGGTGAAAGCGTCGACATTGCCTTTCAACCTTATACCCATATGTTCACAGCCGTCAAAAGTAACAGATATTCCCTTTATTTTTTGTGTGTGCCATTTAAAAAGTTTTTTTTTTATTCACTCTCACTTTGAAGTCGGCCTTCTAAAAGTGTTATTGCGGGTTGTGTTTGTAGCAATGCAGTAATTAACAGAGATATAGTACCTGGTACTCGTACTCGAGTACAACTTGAATAAGTTTTTTAAGTACTCGTACTTGGACTCGTACTCGTTTTCCACTCAGTACTGAGTAACAGAGGTGTAGTACTTGATACTCGCACCATAAGTACTCGCAACATCTCTGATACTTACCTATATACCTACTGTGCATTTCATTTCATTATAAGCTAGCCGTATGTTGCACTTTTCAAAAGTGGGAGATTTTAGCGCTAATTTGAGTATTTAAACTTTAATTAAGTTTTACTTAATACATCTTATTTGATCTTCCCAATATAAAAAAAACTTTATTAAGCTTCTTATATGATTAAAACAAAACTGATCACAAACGCATTGAACTTGTGACCGTCACCAGGGTTCAAGTGAAACAAACATTCTCAGCATGGGGAGTGCATGTCTCGGTCCCTCCCCAAATCACTACCTCACCCAGTCAGCTGTTGCCGTGAACGGCTTCACCGCAGGTTAGCTCTAGCGCTTCAACGCTGAAAGATCTGTTATTATTTTAGTTGCTTCTTAAGAGTGTGATGATATACATGTACAACTTTTGCTGCATGTTATGGCTAGTTGTAGTCATAGCGCCATCTTTGTTGAATTTATTATTTTTTTTAACCGTGAGTAATAAGTTAAAAATAGTTAACATTTTTTGTTCATTTCCATAAAATCAACTACTTTATTAATTAACTAGCAAGTACCCGGTACTAGCGGGTTAATAGAGGTTTTTCTGTCATTTTTCTCTTTAGCTCCCGTTTTCTTCCCCGCTTGCTCTCCAACTCCAGGTCGCTTTCCCGTTACCGCTTGTTTTCCCGTTCCTGCTCATTCTCTATTTCCCGTTTTTGCCTGCTCTCCTGCTCTCGCTCATTTTTTGACCTATCTTAAATTTTTCACAAAAACCTTCCTCTATTGACTCTCAAGGGTGTGTGAAAATTTCATTACGATCAGATGATGGTGTAGCAATGCATAAAGGACATACATACATAGATACAGACAGTCATTTTTATACATTTATAGATTTCCGTTAAAACCAAAATATGGTTTCCTTTAAAAAAAAAGTATGATACATTTGCCATTTCATTCATAGATTTCCAGGCTCCGATTCACGCCATCAGCAACCTGGACGGGACACTTAGTGATCTACCATCGACCATAACTATGAATTCCTGCTGTAAGCATAATTGAAGTTATAATTTGCCGATGTACATACGAAACTAATGTCGTTCACAGATATTTTTCGTCTCTCCCCCACCATCCTTTTTTCTAATACAACCAAGTTTCAACGTTCTTGCAAGAAAGAGTGGGGAAGACTGGGATATGTCCACATTTACTTCTAATAATATGAGCTGTGTGGTCTAAATCGTCGTAGATGTGGTTTAATATTACCAGAGATTACAGACAGTTACCGACACAGCGTCCACTGAACATTAATTTATATATCACGATAGTTATTTCATAAAACAAAATATTATTGTACTGAAACTTGTTATTCAGCGGCAACTACAATGGACAAAAGTGGCAAAAGTTTGGCATCACTGGAGAATGTCCCAAATGACGTGGAGAACCATGTGACGATTGACGTCAGCAACTCGGACCAGTCGTGTGACCAGAAAATTTGTTCGGTAGACCATCTGCAGACCAATATAGGTAATAATAAAAAGCTTCTATAGGAAATTAATATTATAAAAGTTTGATTTATTGACTTCTTCGATCCTTCAGCTCAGTGTGTTATCTTGGTTGAATAAATAATAACCAAAAACTATTTATAAAATTGAAACTTATACAAAAAACATGTGTTACCATTTTCTTGCATACTGTTTAAGTAGATTTTTTAGCCAACTTCAAATCAATTTCTCAATTTGTTAGAGGTTAAAAGCTTTTCTTAGAAGCCTCAAATGAATATTATAACATTATTTAATAACAAAACTATTTTTTGAAAAAAAAGCTTGTCTTCAAAAAAACTGTTTTACTTGTTGTTAAGATTTCGGAATTTTTAATTATTATAACAAATAACAAGAGACCATTTTTCAAGTTTTTCACTTGCATATTCTTAGACATTATCTAAAAAATTAATTATCAGAAAAAATTATCTTTATTTTAGAGCTCTTTAGTCCAAACAAATGACGTCACTTCTACAAACTGATAATGAAAAACTACTGGAGAGCTGTTTTGATTGTTCCAGCACCAAGATCTTGAGCTTTTAAATAAGCAATGCGGCCATTATCCACATTTTTACTTTTTGTTAAGAACATTTTAGTTAATCAAGATTAATCTTTTTTATAGGAAAAGTTTTTCAATTAAAAATGTGGTAAACTAATATTTTGATGAGTTTTTATGTTTATATATTAGATGTAACAGCTTTGAAATAAAGCGATGTAGGCTAATTCGTTATTTGCGAAGCCCAGATGCTGTGGCGTAGATTCCGCACACGTGAGTGATGTTATATAAGCCCATAGGTAGGTGGTACAGTACAGTACCTGCAACAAAGCTCGGGAGCAATCAAAACAAATGCCTAAGAACCCAAAAAATATACGAGCTTAATTTTGGCATTGTTGCTGACAAAAGCATAAAAAGTCGAGTTTCCATTTTCCTAGAAAGAAAAGGGACAAAAAGATAAATTACTTTTTCACCAAATCGTCTCTGAAGGTACGCATGTAGAAAGATTTGAGTATTTTCTAAAGAGCAAGACAAAATCATAGGATATAACATTTACAGCGTTTAATATTGCAATTCTAATTCTTGCTTAAAAATTGTTCTTTCCCTCTTTAGGTAGTTGAAAATGCGTATCGATAAGCGGCGTACAAGCGCTTGTGTTGTTCTCGTGGTGTAGTGGTTATCACGTTCGCCTCACACGCGAAAGGTCCCCAGTTCGAGCCTGGGCGGGAACATTTTAATTTTTTTTTACTAGATTGCCTGAACGATCATTTATAATGTTACTCATGCACCATGAACTACCTACCACTTCTTAACCTATTCTGAACGACTCTAATTCATCTCAATTTAAAAAATTGTAACCATTGAAATGAACGACAAAAGCATCATTGTTACGATAACCTTCTTTGAGAAGTACTTTATTGAAACAAATGTAGAAATCAACTGATAAAAAATAAAGCTGTATTCAGATTATTTCCAATGTGAAATAATAATTAAAGCTAAATTTTAATTTTTTGAGCAGATAAGTCCCTTCTTAACTTGTAAAGAATAACACGACACCACACAGGAATGTCGTTTAGGCATCACCACAATCTCCACTACCCTTGACAACCACTTTGCCACTGTAACTACCCCTCAGAAGGCCAATGAAGGCTTCAGGCATCTTTTCAAAGCCATTTAAGACTTTCTCCTGACATTTCAATTTGCCCTAAAAAAACCCAAAATTTGAGATTTATCAATAGTTACAACTATTATCGAATAAACTAAATAGAAAAAATTAGGTAAAAAAACTAGATAATACTAAAATCAAATAAAAAAAACCCAGAAAATTGACCTCTTCAATCCACTTGAGCAGTTGAGACGTTGCATCGTTAAAAATATTTTCATACGAGTACACCATCAACCCTTGAACTTTCAATTCTTTTCCAAGTATCGACATAAACACAAGGGGGCCTGGTAATCAGCCAATCATCAAATTCCAATTAAATTTACTCTTGAAAAAAGTCATATGCAAACAAATCTATATATATAAAAGAACATGTCCTGACTGACAGATGACTGACTGATAATCAACGCCGAGCTCAAACGCCTCATCCTAGGAACGTGAAATTTGGAACTTATATTACTTTTATAGCGTAAACATCGGCTAAGAAAGGATTTTTGAAAATTTTGCTCCTGAGGGGAAAAAACTGGAAAACAAACTTTTTACTAAAACAATGTATATCTCGAAAATCAAAAATGAGGAGATTTTGAAATTTGGTATATAGATTCTTTTTGAAAAATAAAAAGATACGTGTTTCACCATTTTTTGAAAATTCGGTTTTCCGGACCTCAAATGTGGGTTGGAAAATTGGGTTATTTGGTTTTTAAAGTAGCTTCTACTCAAAAACTGTTAATGCTACAGGAGTAAAAATTAGTATTTAGTTTCTACTCCAAAAATAATGAAATACGTGTTTTAGCATTTTTTGAAAATTTGATTTCCAGGACTTCAAATGTGGGGTGGAAAATAGGGTTATTTGTTTTTTAAAGTAACTGCTACTCAAAAACTGTAAATACCACAGATTTAAAAATTAGTATTTAGTTTCTATTCTAAAAATAAAGATATACGTGTTTCACCATTTTTTTATAAATTTGGTTTCCAGGACCTTAAATTTGGGCTGGACAATAGGATTACTTGGTTTTTAAAGTAACTGATACTCAAAAACTGTAAATGCTACAAAAGTAAAAATTAGTATTTAGTTTCTACTCTAAAAATAATGATATACGTGTTTCAACATTTTTTGAAAATTTGGTTTTCAGGACCTCAAATGTGGGGTGGAAAATTGGGTTACTTGGTGTTTAAAGTAACTGCTACTCAAAAACTGTAAATGCTACAAAAGTAAAAATTAGTATTTAGTTTCTACTCTAAAAATAAGGATATATGAAATTTTGGTTTTCATGATCTCAAATGTGGGGTGGAAAAAGGTTTCTTTGGTTTTTAAAGTAACTGCTACTCAAAAACTGTGAATGCTACAGATGTCAAAATTAGTATTTAGTATTTACTCAAAAAATAATGATATAAGTGTTTCAACATTTTTTAAAAATTTGGTTTCCAGGACCTCAAATGTGGGGTGGAAATAAGGGTTATTTGATTTCAAAATAACTGCTACTCAAAAACTGTAAGTGCTAAAAATGTAAAAATTAGTATTTTGAAGTTTTGTGCCGGTTAAAAGTAGCTAAGTCCAGTTTATCACCGGTTGGGCCAAGGCGTTGTTTTAGAGTCTTCACACGGGCCAGGCCAAACCTTAAATCAAAGTGGGACGGGCCGAGGTTTTTCACCAAGTATATAGATATTTTAGTGATTTTAGGGTCTTCAGTTGGGCCGGGCCAAACCTGAAGTCAAGGTGGGACGGGCCGAAGTTTTTCATCAAGTATATAGAACTTCTAGGCCTGTAAGAATGGGCCGGGCCTAATTCAAACGGGCTGTTCCGGGCCAGGAGTTTAGGTTTTTAAAACGGGCTGGGCTAAGTTGTCGACGGGCCGAGCCGAGACCTAAAAAATTGATCTCTACTATGGATGCACGGTTCAAACTCTCTAATTTCATGCGAGCGAAGCCGCTACGGGCACTGCTAGTTTTCCTATAAAACAACACTTAAAATTCATAAACTAAAGCAATAGATGTAGACAGTTTTAAATACACAGTTAAACCAGGGGCGCAACTAGGGGGCAGGGGGGACGCAAGCCCCCCCAGGCCAAATCGGAGGGTCCTGCAATTTTTCCGAATTCGATGAGTTTTTTTGGGTAGGGAGGTGCTACATTTATTCATAAACTTATTTTTTTACATTAATAAATTCTTAAAGATATTAAAAAAAGACTGCAGACTGAAGATAGTCAAAAAATATTTCGCCTGCAGCGGGCTTTCTACTCTTTCTAAACTTATTTTTTTTTACAATTGCTTTAACTGGTTTGAGACTGAGTTTGACTATCTTCAATTTGCAGTCTTTCTTTTCTTTCATTGATAAATTATTAAAGATACAAAAAAGATGGCAGCCTAAAAAAAGTCAAAATAAATTTTCGCCTGTGGCGAGCTTTTTTCCCCTTTCCACAATTGAGCCCCCCCAGCATTTTTTGCTGGTTGCACCCCTGAGTTAAACAACTAAAAGGGTAGTACACAGATATAAATCAAAGAATAAAAACTTCATCAGATGGCAGATTTTGAATTAAAATCTCACGACACTAGATTTCAACTGACCAACTTGCGGTGTCGTAGCATTGTATCCGGAGAGACTCCCGCATATGGCCATTCGACCTCTGGGATTCATGTGATGCTGTATGACCTCGCATGACATATCACCACCAACCTGGTGTCACAAAACAACATTTCAAAAATTACAGAACCTTTTAAATATTTCCATATACAAGTACTATCTACACATCTTGCCAATACTATCTATTTTTACTAAAAAAGCCATTTTCAAGCCCATGCATACACCACATAAAGAACAGATTAAAACAAACGTTATCAAAGTAGCAGTCGATTCCTTTTGGAGCAGCTTCCTTCAGTGTTTCACTCAGCTTGGCGGTTTTGTAGTTGAAGACCTTGTCGAAGCCATACTCCTTCTCCAGAAGCCTGCATTTTTCATCTGTACCCGCACTACCAATCACCCTGCATCCCTATATGAAACATGAAATATGTTTTGTCATTATTGTGATATATAAGTTTTGAAATTATGATTTTTATTACCATATATAATGAATTTAATCTCAAGATTTTGAAAAAGTGTTTGCTTTGTTTTATTATAGATTCCTCGGCTACTTTAACATAATGCTGTAAATCTTTGGTTCACGTTTACGATTTTATTTATTAAAATAACAAATAGAATATGTACAAGTTCGAAATCAAATCACTCGAGTCACGGCCGCCATTTAACAAGTCCACGCTAGCTCCATCAATTGCAACACAACCCACCACGTAGACTAGGGATGTCCTGGTTTGCAGCAATATATTTGCAACCCCACTGAAGTTGAAAATGTCTAGCCATATTGCCTTAACAGCCCCCATTATACAGAACAATCACCAAATCATTAATTATAAAAATATTCTATTAATAAATAACCTTGATTTTGCCAATCTGCCCAACCACACACCCAACAATACCAGCAGAGGAGTTAACAAAAAGGGTCTCGCCAGGTTTGGGATCACATATTTTCAACAGTCCAGCATAAGCCGTTAGCCTGAAATAAAAATTTACTCGCAATTAATCTGAAAGCGGTCGTAGGTTCCATTTAGTAAAATAAATCAATTCGGATCTCTCTTTTAATTAGATAAATAATAAATCTAAATAAAAGAGAATACATAGAAAAGTAGGTAATTTTAAATGAGTTTATTTGGAATAAATAACTACAAAACCCACAAACAAAATAACAAATAAATAAAACAAAATAAATCTCTTAACAATCAATACAAATCAATATTTTCATGAAAATTAAAATAAAACATTTTATTTTTTAAAAGTATCTAAAAGACCTACCCTGGCATTCCTATAGCTCCGAGAGTATATGAAGATGGAAAACGACCAGTGTTCCATGCAGGAATGACCCCGATTGATGTTGGTTCAACTACCGTTCTTTCTCTCCACCCTACCTGGGCCAGTACCAAGGAACCTACGGGAAACTTGCTGCACTTGCTCTCTAGGACTCTGCAAATGTTATAGATGATTTTTTCTCCACGATTAGACATGCTTTAATTGTTTATGAAAAAAGAAAACAGCCAGTGGTCCATGCACCAATTAAAACATTAGAAATTTAAATGACAAAATAATTAATGTAGGATAGTAATAATAGATACATATGGTATATATCAACAAATTAAAAAAAATAAACAGAGAAATGTCAATAACTAAACAAATAAATAAATCAACAAACAAATAATCATTCAAAAAATTAAACTGCTCTGTTTTACTGGAATCAGAGATGATATCATCAACTTGCTACACAAATTTATAACAACTTATCCTTTAACAACATGCAGGATTAGTTATCAAAGTCAAGGTAATAAAAGATTTAAATACTTATTTATCACATTAAAACCTGATATTAATTTTATCAAATAAAAATAGACAAAATCCAAGGTAGTATTACTTTGCTACTTGCTCTCCAATCATGGGAGACCCGACTGGTGAGGGAAAAATTCTGTCAATTAAATGAACAGTTCCTGGTTGCATGATACAACAAATTAAAAATAAATTCAATTACCTTCCATTTTATTTAATTTCTATATTTCTAAGAAATAAAAATGACACTTATGTTGCATTAAATTCTAAATAATCTATATTTATTGAACAATTTTGCAATATATTGTCATGATTGCAGATGCATTATTTACATAACTAAATATTGAATTGCATTGATACGGTTAAATTGAATGTAATACTGCTATTTAAAGCAGAAATGAAATGTTTGACACCACTGCTCTAGTCTAAAATTATCTCATTAATATTAATAATGAGTTAAAGAGTAGTTGTGTCAGAGCACCAAAAGAACAGGTGGTTCTTTAGAGATTTCTTGAAAGCATTCATCAGTCCATCATTTCAACAATCTTGACTTGAGCAAGAATATTGTTTTAAGTTTGTGGGACCAGTAGAATTAAAAACTATCACCAAGTCAAGAGCAATAACTAACTTAATTATTAGAGTGCCTAACGTTTACATTAATTATTTTGATGAACTTAACTTATAACCTAACCAAATAATAATGAAAATAATGCCTGCAACATTACTATATTAAAGTATATTATATATTACCTCATGTAGGGATCAACGCTCAAATACAGCGCTTCAATGAGAATTTCTAAAAAAAATGTAATACAAAATTATTAACTTAGGAACAACTAAGTTTTAGACTAGAATTTTAAAACGTCTGCAAGTTGGCAGAAATTCAAATTTCAAACCTCCGTTTTTCACTTCGGGCAGCTGTTCTTCTACCAGTTTGAAGTCAGTCAAGTTTGGTAAGCCTTCAAAATCTTTCGCCTTTGTCCACGTTTTTCTTTTCATTTTGGAAGTAAAAAAATCATGAAATACCTAAAAACGCCCAGAACTATCCGCCAACGGAGAAACTAGCGAACTGTAGTAAGCAAACTAAACCGATGACCTACTAAACTAAATACTAAACATTTAAACGGCGCGAGCCTAGGAGAGTGTGCAGAGATGTCTATGAATTAGTACAATATTGGTTGAACAGTTGATCTAAGTTCAAACTTGAAGACATCAATTATTATGTTACAAAATATGCAACAAAATAAAGATTACAATCAGTGACAAATCCAGGGAGAATAGACGATTCCATCCCCACACCAGAGCTTGTCAATAAAAATGTTTGTGACCTATAAAATTGAAGTCTTCCATACACACAAAATTGGAAAAGTAACTACGACTACTTCCTCGGTCATCAGCTTTTGTGGAAAGAAAATGTTAGAATTATGAGGATAAAATGCTAGAACGCGTGGGTCTTTAAACCATCCTGGATTTCATGGTTTTGTTGAAATGACGTCCCTGTATATCCCCCACAGAGAATTTCTGGATCTGCCACTGATCAATATTGGCAGGATTCTCATCATAATGACATTTTCGTTTCATGAAATTTTATTGCGACATGTGACATTGAACGGATGAGATTGCGTTTTAGTTATGTGCATATTAAGTTTATACCGTATTAGGCTGTTAAGTATGTGCGATGGTGGTCGAGTGCAGGGGCATCATTTCAGCAAAACCTTGGGGGCAAAAGTTTTATTGAACCCACCAATTTCATGGTTTTATCTTCGTAATGCTTTACCTTTTTCCAAAATAAAAAAAGCTACCGGGAGTGGGAAAGCATCCGGGAACGGAAGAGCAAGCAGGAACGGGAAAGTGACCGGGGTCGGGAGAGCAAGCGGGGAAGGAAACGGGAACGAGAGAGACACGCATTAGAAAGACCTCTAAAAACCCTGGAATACGCCGGGTATCCCATTAGTATACTGCCCTGCCATGGCAAAAGGAAGAAAGTCTTTTTTTGGCATAAAATTAGATTAATTGTCTGTTCAAAAGTAGAAAGCAAAACTTACATTATGGTATATACGAATTGGTCTTACTCTACATAGTTTCTGAGTTTAACCCAGCACTATTGGTAAAACCTAGATTTGTTTTACGTTTATTAAGAAATCATTTTTCGGTGATTTTCTTCCTTCTGCCTGCCTTGGTAGGACAGTATACATATATTCGGTCGGCAGTTCGAGCTTCACCGGCGTCACCAGCGTAACTTCCTTAAGCAAGGAGTTCACTCGCATTCACCTATAAACGGCTGCTTCTTCTGCTTTCGCGTGGCCTAGAAGCCTACGTTACGTGGCTAAACGCCACGTTAAACATTGTCCAATTTATTTATTTATTTATTATTTATTACGATGGGAAGTGGTTCAAGCATTGACAAAAGCATAAATATTGTTATATATATATATATATATATATATATATATATATATATATATATATATATATATATATATATATATATATATATATATATATATATATATATATATATATATATATATATATATATATATATATATATATATATATATATATATATATATATATATATATACTAGCGGGGTTACCCGGGGTTTTTAGAGGTTTTTCTAATGTTTGTCTCTCTCGCTCCCGTTTCCTTCTCCACTTTCCCGTTTTCGTCGCGTTCCCGGTCGCTTTTCCGCTCTCGGTCGTTTTCCAGCTCCCGGTCGCTTTCCCGCTCAGAAGTTTTGTTATCGATTTTCTCTCTTGCTCGCGTTTCCTTCCAAGCTTGCTCTCCCGCTTCCAGTCGCTTTCCGCTTTCCCGGTCGCTTTCCCGTTCCCGGTCGCTTTCCCGTTCCCGGTCGCTTTCTCGTTCCCGGTCGCTTTCCCGTTCCCGGTCGCTTTCCCGTTCCCGGTCACGCTTGCTCTCCCATTCCCGGTCACGGTTGCTCTCCCGTTCCCGTTCCCGTTCACGCTCATTTTCTCTTTTCCATTCTTTCAAAACTTCTTTTAGTCTATAAAACGTAAAATAGATTTGCTAAGACTATATATATATATATATATATATATATATATATAGATATATATATATATATATATATATATATATATATATATATATATATATATATATATATATATATATATATATATATATATATATATATATATATATATATATATATATATATATATATATATATATATATATATATATATATATATAAAAGAACATGTCCTGACTGACTGACTGACTGACTGACTGACTGATAATCAACGCCGAGCTCAAACGCCTCATCCTAGGAACGTGAAATTTGGAACATTTATTACTTTTATTGCGTAAGCATCCACTAAGAAAGGAATTTTGAAAATTTTGCTCCTGAGGAGAAGAAACTGGAAAACAAACTTTTTTCTAAAACAATGTATATCTCGAAAACCAAAAATGAGGAGATTTTGAAATTTGGTATATGGATTCTTCTTGAAAAATAAAAAGATACGTGTTTCATAATTTTTTGAAAATTCGGTTTCCCGGACCTCAAATGTGGGTTGAAAAATTGGGTTATTTGGTTTTTAAAGTAGCTGCTACTCAAAAACTGTAAATGCTACAGGAGTAAAAATTAGGATTTAGTTTCTACTCCAAAAATAATGAAATAGGTGTTTTAGCATTTTTTGAAAATTCGGTTTCCCGGACCTCAAATGTGGGGTGGAAAATAGGGTTATTTGTTTTTTAAAGTAACTGCTATTCAAAAACTGTAAATACCACAGATGTAAAAATTAGTATTTAGTTTCTATTCTAAAAATAAAGATATACGTGTTTTACCAATTTTTTAAAATTTGGTTTCCAGGACCTCAAATGTGGGGTGGAAAATAAGGTTATTTGGTTTTAATGTAACTGCTACTCGAAAACTGTAGATGCTACAGGAGTAAAATTAATTTAGTTTCTACTCTAAAAATAATGATATACGTGTTTTATTATTTTTTGAAAATTTGGTTTCCAGGACTTCAAATATGGGGTGGAAAATAGGGTTACTTGGTTTTTAAAGTAACTGCTACTCAAAAACTGTAAATGCTACAAAAGTAAAATTAATTTAGTTTCTACTCTAAAAATAATGATATACGTGTTTCACCATTTTTTGAAAATTTGGTTTTTAGGACCTCAAATGTGAAGTGGAAAAAGGGTTATTTGATTTTAAAATAACTGCTACTCAAAAACTGTAAGTGCTACAGATGTGATAATTAGT
The DNA here is from genome assembly GCA_963978895.1 of Erpobdella octoculata. NCBI lineage: Eukaryota > Metazoa > Annelida > Clitellata > Hirudinida > Erpobdellidae > Erpobdella > Erpobdella octoculata. The sequence continues at coordinate 3,349,905 of OZ022245.1, read as the reverse complement.
ATTTTGAGGCTTTGTGCCGGTTAAAAGTAGCTAAGTCCAGTTTATCACCGGATGGACGGGCCAAGCCGTTATTTTAGGGTCTTCATATAGCCCTGCCCAAAGCTTAAATCAAGGTGGGACAGGCCGAGATTTTTAACCAAGTATATAGACATTTCAGTGATTTTAGGGTGTTCAGACGGGCCGGGCTAAACCTGAAGTCAAGGTGGGATGGGCCGAAGTTTTTCATCAAGTATATAGAACTTCTAGGCCTGTAAAAACGGCCGGGCCCATATTAGACGAGCCGTGCCGGGCCAGGAATTTCGGTTTTTGAAACGGGCTGGGCCAAGTTGTCGACGGGTCGAGCCGAGACCTAAAAAATTGATCCGTGCAGTACTCTACTATGTATGCACGGTTCAGATTCTCTAATTTCATGCGAGCGAAGACGCTACGGGCACTGCTAGTATATATATATATATGAATGTTGTGGGTTAGTTTGTCTATTATAGAAACGGGAAAGCGACCCGGAACGGACAGCGAGCGGGAACGAAAAAGCAAGCGTGAGCGGGAATGGGAGAACAAACGTGAGCGGGAACGGGAGAGCGACCGGGAACGGAAAAACGACCGGGAGCGGGAAAGCGAACGAGAGCGGGAAAGCAACCGGGAACGGGAAAGCGACCGGCAGCGGGAAAACGAACGAAAACGGGAAAGCAAGTGGGAAAGGAAACGGGAGAGAAAGAGACAAACATTAGAAAAACCTCTAAAAATCCCGGGCAACGGCGGGTATCTCCGCTAGTACATACATAAACACACACACAGACACATATACATGCACATACACATACATACATACACACATGCATACGCACATCTATATATATATAGTTCCCGATCGCTCTATGTATGCACGGTTCAGATTCTCTAATTTCATGCGAGCGAAGACGCTACGGGCACTGCTAGTATATTTATATATATGAATGTTGTGGGTTAGTTTGTCTATTATAGAAACGGGAAAGCGACCCGGAACGGACAGCGAGCGGGAACGAAAAAGCAAGCGTGAGCGGGAATGGGAGAACAAACGTGAGCGGGAACGGGAGAGCGACCGGGAACGGAAAAACGACCGGGAGCGGGAAAGCGAACGAGAGCGGGAAAGCAACCGGGAACGGGAAAGCCACCGGCAGCGGGAAAACGACCGAAAACGGGAAAGCAAGTGGGAAAGGAAACGGGAGAGAAAGAGACAAACATTAGAAAAACCTCTAAAAATCCCGGGCAACGGCGGGTATCTCCGCTAGTACATACATAAACACACACACAGACACATATACATGCACATACACATACATACATACACACATACATACGCACATCTATATATATAAAAGAACATGTCCTGACTGACAGATGACTGACTGATAATCAACGCCGAGCTCAAACGCCTCATCCTAGGAACGTGAAATTTGGAACTTATATTACTTTTATAGCGTAAACATCCGCTAAGAAAGGATTTTTGAAAATTTTGCTCCTGAGGGGAAAAAACTGGAAAACAAACTTTTTACTAAAACAATGTATATCTCGAAAACCAAAAATGAGGAGATTTTGAAATTTGGTATATAGATTCTTTTTGAAAAATAAAAAGATACGTGTTTCACCATTTTTTGAAAATTCGGTTTTCCGGACCTCAAATGTGGGTTGGAAAATTGGGTTTTTTGGTTTTTAAAGTAGCTTCTACTCAAAAACTGTTAATGCTACAGGAGTAAAAATTAGTATTTAGTTTCTACTCCAAAAATAATGAAATACGTGTTTTAGCATTTTTTGAAAATTTGATTTCCAGGACTTCAAATGTGGGGTGGAAAATAGGGTTATTTGTTTTTTAAAGTAACTGCTACTCAAAAACTGTAAATACCACAGATTTAAAAATTAGTATTTAGTTTCTATTCTAAAAATAAAGATATACGTGTTTCACCATTTTTTTATAAATTTGGTTTCCAGGACCTTAAATTTGGGCTGGACAATAGGATTACTTGGTTTTTAAAGTAACTGATACTCAAAAACTGTAAATGCTACAAAAGTAAAAATTAGTATTTAGTTTCTACTCTAAAAATAATGATATACGTGTTTCAACATTTTTTGAAAATTTGGTTTTCAGGACCTCAAATGTGGGGTGGAAAATTGGGTTACTTGGTGTTTAAAGTAACTGCTACTCAAAAACTGTAAATGCTACAAAAGTAAAAATTAGTATTTAGTTTCTACTCTAAAAATAAGGATATATGAAATTTTGGTTTTCATGATCTCAAATGTGGGGTGGAAAAAGGTTTCTTTGGTTTTTAAAGTAACTGCTACTCAAAAACTGTGAATGCTACAGATGTCAAAATTAGTATTTAGTATTTACTCAAAAAATAATGATATAAGTGTTTCAACATTTTTTAAAAATTTGGTTTCCAGGACCTCAAATGTAGGGTGGAAATAAGGGTTATTTGATTTCAAAATAACTGCTACTCAAAAACTGTAAGTGCTAAAAATGTAAAAATTAGTATTTTGAAGTTTTGTGCCGGTTAAAAGTAGCTAAGTCCAGTTTATCACCGGTTGGGCCAAGGCGTTGTTTTAGAGTCTTCACACGGGCCAGGCCAAACCTTAAATCAAAGTGGGACGGGCCGAGGTTTTTCACCAAGTATATAGATATTTTAGTGATTTTAGGGTCTTCAGTTGGGCCGGGCCAAACCTGAAGTCAAGGTGGGACGGGCCGAAGTTTTTCATCAAGTATATAGAACTTCTAGGCCTGTAAGAATGGGCCGGGCCTAATTCAAACGGGCTGTTCCGGGCCAGGAGTTTAGGTTTTTAAAACGGGCTGGGCTAAGTTGTCGACGGGCCGAGCCGAGACCTAAAAAATTGATCTCTACTATGGATGCACGGTTCAAACTCTCTAATTTCATGCGAGCGAAGCCGCTACGGGCACTGCTAGTACATATATATAGTTCCCGCTCCGCTACATACATACATACAAACATTCATTTATATATTTTTATATATATATATATATATATTTTTTGAATACTTCGGCGCTATATGTTCTTTTAGGCAAACTCGATTGAAAAAAGTGGCGCACTTGGCTGAATCGATTTTATTTTTAATTTTTTCCAATACTCTAAATCGGTTTAAAAATAATTTATTCTCAAACACAAACTCCATAATCTTATAGGCTAATAGATCTATTTCGGCAATTTTTTGCCATCATCAGAGCCGTTTAACTTTTTAAAAATAAAATGCAGTGACTAAATGGTAAAAGATACAACTAATTGAAAGGAATTAAAATACAATTAAAATAAAATTTAAATTCATTATATACAAATGTAACAACATAAAAAATATTTAAATTAAAATAATTATAATAATAACAGTAATAACTAAATAATTAAGATCAGTTAGTAAAGCCTTTAACAACGGAATTACAGTCAACTTCAAGGACGTGACTGGAAGAAGAATCACAAACATTATCTATAACCTTTGAAACACAAACGTCTGGTACAAAACATTCATTCAACGAAGAAATACCTGAAGAAACATTGGCACTATTAACATGCATATTTTTAACAGAAGTTGTAGATGAGTTAAAACATTTATTATTATTATTATTAGTTTTAATACTATTTAGAGAACCAAAAAGTTTAAGAGTTAAATCAAAAGAATACCATTGTTTATTAATTAAAGGCTTACATTTATTAATAGCTAAAGCTTCTTTTAATTTTAACTTAATGGGTTGATTTTCTTTCATTAGTATACTGGTGTTATCAATTAGAAATTTATGTGATGGTTTGATTGAATGTTGTGTTGACATATGTTGGTATATGGCACCACTTTGACAATGCATAGTCAATCTACGAGACAGAGTAGTTCTAGTATGACCAATGTAATTTTCCACCTGACCATGTGGAAACGGACACGAAAATTGGTACACTAGGTTGGTTTGTGCTACAGGGCTAGAAACATTATTTACACTATTTTTAATTAAAAGATTATGAGTTTTTCCATTGTTATAATAGATGTGTAACCTGAGTGTATTATCTTTATTTACAACCTTAATATTATCATACACAATGTTTTTCAACATTTTTTCATCTATTTTATAATTATTAGACATCTGATTAGCATAATATAATGGAATTATACAAGAATTTGATGAGTTATTGGTATTAGGTTTTGAAACATGTTTTTTATCAGTAATACGTGACATAAATTTATTTATAGTTGAATCAACAATAGAATTAGAATAATTATTATTTATCAAAAGTTGTTTCACTTGTAGAATTTCATGGTGAAAATCAGACCATGTTTCGGAAAATTTATAGGCCCTATTAATATAATTATTGATTACATTTAGCTTATATCTTTCAGGACAATCGCTATTATAATTAAGACAATTGCCTGTGTTTGTGGGTTTAGTATAGACCTGGCAAGATAGTTTTGATACATTTCGTGTAACTAAAGTATCCAAAAAAGGAATTTGATGTTTATTATTAGCAAGTTCATAAGTAAATTGTAGTTTAGAATTGTTTACAAATGCATCTCTCAGTTTAAATAGTTCTTCTAAGTTATCAACTGAAACAAATATATCATCAACATAACGGCAATACAGAAAAGGTTTGGTGTGATTTTCAAATACACGTGCTTCAAGATCACCCATATAAAAATTAGCGAAAGTCGGGCCCAACGGGGACCCCATAGCTACACCGTCAATTTGTACATATAAGTCTCCATTAGGTGATAAAAAAGGAGATTGCGTTGTACATATATAAAGTAATTCTTTCAAGACTTCAGGGCTGATTTGAGGAGGTTGAATACTAGGATGTGAATAAACACACTTACAAATTATATTTATAGTGTCTATAACAGGTACGTTGGTAAACAAACTTTCAACATCTAAAGACGCAATTATATTAGAACTTCCATTACTATGAATAAGATCAACAAAATCATAAGAAGATTTAAGACTATATTGAGAAGGACAATAAGGAGAAATAATTTTATTAATTTCTTTAGCAACATTATAAGTAACAGCAGGACATTGTGAAATAATAGGTCTTAATGAGTTATCTTTCTTATGTATTTTAACATTACCGTAAATATAACCAGGTTTATAGTCACCTATTATTTTAGAAAAAATTGTTATCTTCTTTTTAATAAGAGTCGCAATGATCTTATTTAGTTTAGATCTGATCTTAACAGTAGGATCAGCTTTCACTTTTTGAAATTTAGAGCTGTCAGAGAGAATTGTATTGAGTTTGGAAAAATAATTGTCACGATTTAAAATGACGTACGTAGGTGATTTGTCAGCTTTACGAATAATTATCTGAGTATTTTTACGTAGTTGAGAGGCAGCATTCAATAACTTCTTAGGTAAGGTAGACTTAAAATTTGAGCATCGATGTTTATAACCTTCAGCTAGTAATAGAGGCTTCAAAGTTGATTTTACAGTAATTTTATTTTTGGCTTCTAAATTTAAGATATCATTGTACAATATTTCAAGTTCGGTTTGTTTGTGTAGTTGATCATAAGGTTTACGTAAATGATAATTATAACCGAGCATTAAAAAGTCACATTCATCGTCAGACAATTTATAATCGGACAAATTAACGTATGTAGTACAATTTTGTTTAAATAGTAACAGACCTCCATACAATCGAGAAAGTTTTTTAACAATTTTAACTTCCTTCACACGTTCGGATTTCGTAAAGTGTTCGTTGACAAGTTGGAGGAATTTATGGACGTCTGTACCAAAGTTGTCTTCTGTGGTTGTAGACATTTCTTCTGCGTACCTTGCCTGTAATTCTTTAAGTTCTCGTTCTTTCTGCACAATCTGAGATTGTAGAAGATCTTCAACTTTTGCATTTCGATTTGTAGCCGAAATCGAGCAAGTAGTAGTTTTTGAATACTTCGGCGCTATATGTTCTTTTAGGCAAACTCGATTGAAAAAAGTGGCGCACTTGGCTGAATCGATTTTATTTTTAATTTTTTCCAATACTCTAAATCGGTTTAAAAATAATTTATTCTCAAACACAAACTCCATAATCTTATAGGCTAATAGATCTATTTCGGCAATTTTTTGCCATCATCAGAGCCGTTTAACTTTTTAAAAATAAAATGCAGTGACTAAATGGTAAAAGATACAACTAATTGAAAGGAATTAAAATATTTTAATTGTATTTTAATTCCTTTCAATTAGTTGTATCTTTTACCATTTAGTCACTGCATTTTATTTTTAAAAAGTTAAACGGCTCTGATGATGGCAAAAAAAAAAAAAAAAAAAAAAAAAAAAAAAAAAATTGCCGAAATAGATCTATTAGCCTATAAGATTATGGAGTTTGTGTTTGAGAATAAATTATTTTTAAACCGATTTAGAGTATTGGAAAAAATTAAAAATAAAATCGATTCAGCCAAGTGCGCCACTTTTTTCAATCGAGTTTGCCTAAAAGAATATATATATATATATATATATATATATATATATATATATATATATATATATATATATATATATATATATATATATATATATATATATATATATATATATATATATATATATATATATATATATATATATATATATATATATATATATATATATATATATATATATATATATAAAAGAACATGTCCTGACTGACTGACTGACTGACTGACTGACTGACTGACTGACTGACTGATAATCAACGCCGAGCTCAAACGCCTCATCCTAGGAACGTGAAATTTGGAACTTATATTACATTTATAGCGTAAACATCCGCTAAGAAAGGATTTTTGAAAATTTTGCTCCTGAGGGGAAAAAACTGGAAAACAATTTTTTTTCTAAAACAATGTATATCTCGAAAACCAAAAATGAGGAGATTTTGAAATTTGGTATATAGATTCTTTTTGAAAAATAAAAAAATACGTGTTTCACCATTTTTTGAAAATTCGGTTTCCCGGACCACAAATGTGGGTTGGAAAATTTGGTTATTTGGTTTTTAAAGTAGCTTCTAATCAAAAACTGTTAATGCTATAGGAGTAAAAATTAGTATTTAGTTTCTACTCCAAAAATAATGAAATACGTGTTTTAGCATTTTTTGAAAATTTGGTTTCCAGGACTTCAAATGTGGGGTGGAAAATAGGGCTAATTGTCTTTTATAGTAACTGCTACTCAAAAACAGTAAATACCACAGATGTTAAAATTATTATTTAGTTTCTTTTCTAAAAATAAAGATATACGTGTTTCACCATTTTTTACAAATTTGGTTTCCCGGACCTCAAATGTGGGTTGGAAAATTGGGTTATTTGGTTTTTAAAGTAGCTTCTACTCAAAAACTGTTAATGCTACAAAAGTAAAAATTAGTATTTAGTTTCTACTCCAAAAATAATGATATACGGGTTTCACAATTTTTTGAAAATTTGGTTTCCAGGACTTCAAATGTGGGGTGGAAAATAGGGCTAATTGTCTTTTATAGTAACTGCTACTCAAAAACAGTAAATACCACAGATGTTAAAATTATTATTTAGTTTCTTTTCTAAAAATAAAGATATACGTGTTTCACCATTTTTTACAAATTTGGTTTCCCGGACCTCAAATGTGGGTTGGAAAATTGGGTTATTTGGTTTTTTTATTTAGTTTCTACTCCAAAAATAATAAAATACGTGTTTTAGCATTTTTTGAAAATTTGGTTTCCAGGACCTCAAATGTGGGGTGGAAATAAGGGTTATTTGATTTCAAAATAACTGTTACTCAAAAACTGTAAGTGCTACAAATGTAAAAATTAGTATTTTGAAGTTTTGTGCCGGTTAAAAGTAGCTAAGTCCAGTTTATCATCGGCCGGGCCAAGCCGTTATTTTAAAGTCTTCACACGGGCCAGGCCAAACCTTAAATCAAAGTGGGACGGGCCGAGGTTTTTCACCAAGTATATAGATATTTTAGTGAATTTAGGGTCTTCAGTTTGGCCGGGCCAAACCTGAGGTCAAGGTGGGACGGGCCGAAGTTTTTCATCAAATATATAGAACTTCTAGGCCTGTAAAAATGGGCCGGGCCTAATTCAGACGGGCTGTGCCGGGCCAGGAGTTTGGGTTTTTAAAACGGGCTGGGCTAATTTGTCGACGGGCCGAGCCGAGACTTAAAAAAACTATCTCTACTATGGATGCACGGTTCAAACTCTCTAATTTCATGCGAGCGAAGCCGCTACGGGCACTGCTAGTAAATATATATGAATGTTTGTATGTATGTATGTAGCGGAGCGGGAACTATATATATGTATGTGCGTATGTATGTGTGTATGTATGTATGTATGTGTATGTGCATGTATATGTATATGTATATGTATATGTATATATATATATATATATATATATATATATATATTCTTGAGACATGCTCTAAGAAATACAACTCGCCATTTGGCAGAAACAACATTTCGAGCCAAATTCTCGACTTTTCGGTATAAAACTCGCTGTTCGAGACTACAATTACTCAAAAATCTTTTCGTTAAACTTTTATTGCGCCCCTCGTGCTCCAATGTCTTCCCAATTGGACGACCAGACCGAAGTAGCCGAAGGCGCCCGAGCCATATACGGGGCTCAGAGAGCCCCCTTCTCAAGAATATTTCGGAAATCATTTGTGTGAAAGTGTGCAAAAACACAATTTGTTCATTTTACATGTTTTACGTGTTCAAAAATGACTGAAATTTGATAAAATTGTTGACTTTCCTTTTTCCTTTTCGCCCTGGAGCAGATGCTTCTCTCTGACCCCTTCGCTACGCCACTGGACAGACACGCACTATGAATATACTTCTTATTTTTGATGTAGTTGTTCTCATAAAAGTTCTCTTCTGAACCACTCTAAACCATGTAAATATACTAAATTGTAACAATCAAAAATAAACAAAAGCATCTCAGTTACAACATGTGGTATGCGCAATATAACCTTTTTTGAGAAAATCTTTATTGAAACAAATGTAGAACTCAACCGATAAAAAATAAAGCTGTATTTGGATTTTGAAATAATAATTAAAGCTAAATTTCATTTCTTTTTAGCAGAAAAGCCTTTTTTAACGTGTAAAGAATAACGCAACACCGCACAGGAGCGCAGTCTAGGCGTCACCACAATCTCCACTAGCCTTGACAATCACTTTGCCACTATAGCTACCCTTCAGAAGGCCAATGAAGGCTTCAGGCATTTTTTCGAAGCCATTTAAGATTTTCTCTTGACATTTCAATTTGCCCTAAAAAAAACAAAAAAAATTGAGATTTAATAATAGTTACAACTATTCTTGAATAAACTAAATAGAAAAAATTACGTGGAAAAATAATCTAAACACACACAAAATAATTTATTCAACCATCGAAACAAAAAAATACTACAATATTAATTAATAAAAAAAACCCCTGGAAAATGTACCTCTTCAATCCACTTGAGCAGTTGAGCTGTTGCCTCCTTAAAAATATTTTCATGTGAGTATACGTTTAACCCTTGACTTTTCAATTCTTTTCCAAGTATCGACATGAACACAAGGGGGCCTGGTAACCAGCCAATCATCAAATTCTAATTGAATTTATTCTTGAAACAAGTCATGTTCAAACAAATTTTCTTAAGAAACAATACTTAAAATTTAAACTGAAGCGTAGGCTGCTTTGTCCCTTTTAAAGTATATATATATATATATATATATATATATATATATATATATATATATATATATATATATATATATATATATATATATATATATATATATATATATATATATATATATATATATATATATATATATATATATATATATATATATATATATATATATATATATATATATATATATATATATATATATATATATATATATCTATATATATAAAAGAACATGTCCTGACTGACTGACTGACTGACTGACTGACTGACTGACTGACTGACTGATAATCAACGCCGAGCTCACACGCCTCATCCTAGGAACGTGAAATTTTGAACTTATATTACTTTTATAGCGTAAACATCCGCTAAGAAAGGATTTTTGAAAATTTTGCTCCTGAGGGGAAAAAAACTGGAAAACAAACTGTTTTCTAAAAAAATGTATATCTCGAAAACCAAAAATGAGGAAATTTTGAAATTTGGTATATGGATTTTTTTTGAAAAATAAAAAGATACATGTTTCACCATTTTTTGAAAAGTCGGTTTCCCGGACCTCAAATGTTGGTTGGAAAATTGGGTTATTTGGTTTTTAAAGTAGCTGCTACTCAAAAACTGTGAATGCTACAGGAGTAAAAATTAGTATTTTGTTTCTACTCCCAAAATAATGAAATAGGTGTTTTAGCATTTTCTGAAAATTTGGTTTCCAGGACTTCAAATGTGGGGTGGAAAATAGGGTTATTTGTTTTTCAAACTAACTGCTATATAAACATTTTAGTGATTTTAGGGTGTTCAGACGGGCCGGGCTAAACCTGAAGTCAAGGTGGGACGGGCCGAAGTTTTTCATCAAGTATATAGAACTTCTAGGCCTGTAAAAACGGGCCGGGCCCATATTAGACGGGCCATGCCGGGCCGGGATATTCGGTTTTTGAAACGGGCTTGGCCAAGTTGTCGACGGGCCGAGCCGAGACCTAAAAATTGATCCGTGCAGTACTCTACTATGTATGCACGGTTCAAATTCTCTAATTTCATGCGAGCGAAGCCGCTACGGGCACTGCTAGTATATATATATATAACGTCTGACAAATATTTTAAAATTAGAGAAAAGCAGTTAGCTTTTAAATATTTAGTATTTACTATTTAAATCAATAGAAATTTGGACCTAAAATATTGTTCTGTCAATATAGCGATAGATGTAGATACAATTTTAATTTACATTTAATTACACAGTAGAACAACTAAAAGAGTTGTACACAGATTTTGAATTAAAATCTCCCGACAATAAATTTCGACTGACCAACTTGCGGTGTGGTAGCATTGTATTCGGAAATACACCCGCATATGGCTATTCGACCTCTGTGATTCATGTGATGCTGTATGACCTCGCATGACATATCACCTCCAACCTGGTTTCACAAAACAATAATTCAAAAATTACAGAACCTTTTAAATATTTCCATATACAAGTACTATCTACATATCTTGCCAATACTATCTATTTTTACTAAAAAAGCCAGGTTCAAGCACATCATACATACACCACATAAAGAACAGATTAAAACAAACGTTATCAAAGTAGCAGTCGATTCCTTTTGGAGCAGCTTCCTTCAGTGTTTCACTCAGCTTGGCGGTTTTGTAGTTGAAGACCTTTTCGAAGCCATACTCCTTCTCCAGAAGCCTGCATTTTTCATCTGTACCCGCACTACCAATCACCCTGCATCCCTGTGGAAAATATGAAATTAGTTGTGTTATTATAGTGATAAATAAAATTCAAAATTATGGTTTTTATTACCATATATAGTGGGTTTTATCTACAGATTTTGAAAAAGTGTTTTGATTTCCGTTTTATCTTTGATTCCTCGACCACATAAAATATATATGCGTCCCCACAGAGATTGAAAATGTTTAGCCACATCGCCTTAACAGCCCCAATTATACAGGACAATCACCAAATCATTAATTATAAAAAACATTCTATTAATAAATAACCTTGATTTTGCCAATCTGCCCAACCACACACCCAACAATACCAGCGGAGGAGTTAACAAAAAGTGTCTCGCCAGGTTTGGGATCACATATTTTCAACAGGCCAGCATAAGCCGTTAGCCTGAAATAAAAATTTACTTGCAATTAATCTCAATGTCGTCGATGGTTCCATTTAATAAAATAAATCAACTCGGATCTCTGTTATAATTAGATAAATAATAAATGTTATTAAAAGAGAAACCATATAAAAGTAGGTAGTTCTAAATGAGTTTATATGGATAAATATTTACAAAAACAAATAAACAAAATAATGAAAAAATAAAACAAAATAAATCTCTAAGGAATCAAAAAACACTCAATATTTTCATGAAAATTAAAATAAAACATTTTACATTTTAAAAGAATCCAAAAGACCTACCCTGGCATTCCTATAGCTCCGAGAGTATATGAAGATGGAAAACTGCCAGTGTTCCATGCATGGATGACCCCGATTGATGTTGGTTCAACTACCGTTCTTTCTCTCCACCCTACCTGGGCCAGGACCAAAGAACCTACTGGAAACTTGCTGCACTTGCTTTCTAGGACTCTGAAAACGTCATAGATGCATTTTTCTTAACAATTAGACATGCTTTAATTTTTATGAAGACTGAAAACAGCCAGTGTTCCATGCACCAGTTAAAACATTAAAAATTTAAATGACAAGTTAAACTTAAGTCTAAAATGCTGAATGTAGGATAGTAATAGATACATATGGCATAATATATCAACAAATAACAATCAAGAAAAAAACAGAGAAATGTCAATAACTAAACAAAAAACTAAACAAACAAATAATTATTCAAAAGTTCAAACTGCTCTGATTTACTGGAATCAGATAAAATGATATCATCAACTTGCTACAAAACTTTATAACAACTTATCATTTAACAATATATACGATTAGTTATCAAAGTCAAGGAAATAAAATATTAAAATATTTATTTATCACATTAAAACCTGATAATAATTTTATCAAATAAAAATAGACAAATACCAAGATAGTATTACTTTGCCACTTGCTCTCCTATCATGGATGCCCCGACTGTTGAGGGGTCAACTCTGTCAATTAAATGAAAAGTTCCTGGTTGCTTGATACAACAAATTAAAAATAATTCCAATTAACTTCCATTTTTTAAATTTATATTTTTCTAAGAAAAAAAAACACTTATGTTGCAATAAATTCTAACTAATCAATGCTAAAACCCAAATAATAACGAAAAATACTGCAAGCAACATTACCTCATGTAGGGATCAACGCTCAAATACAGCGCTTCAATGAGAATTTCTAAAAAAAAATGTAATACAAAATTATTAACTTAAGAACAACTAAGTTTTAGACTAGATTTAAAAAACGTCTGCAAATTGACAAAATTCAAATTTCAAACCTCCGTTTTTCAGTTGGGACAGCTGTTCTTCTACAAGCTTGAAATCAGTTAATTTTGGTGAGCCTTCAAAATTTTTTGCCTTTATCCATGCTTTTGTTTTCATTTTTAAATTTATAAAATCACGAAATATCTAAAAATTATTAAAATTATACGCCAACGAAGAAACTAGCGAACTTCAGTGAGTACCAACGAAACTGATGGCCTACCTAAACATTAAACAGCGCGAGCCTATTAGAGTATGCAATGCAAAGAAGTCTTTAAATTACAATATTCGTTGATCAGTTGATCAAAGTTCAAACTTGAAAACAATAATTAAGTTACGAACTATGCAAGAAAATAAAGATTACTATGAGTTTCAAATTCAGGAAGTTTGGAGAAAGCCCTTGCCAACCTGATTGTTCATAAAAATATTTTTGTGTTAGAAAATGGATGTTTTCCACACACACACACTTAAAAAAAGTACTTACTACTACTCCCCCGGTCATCATCTTATTTGGAAAGAAAATGTTAGAATTATGAGGATAAAATGCTAGATCGCGTGGGTCTTTAAGCCATCCTGGATTTCATGGTTTTGTTGAAATGACGTCCCTGCATATCCCCCACCGGGAATTTCTGGATCTGCCACTGATCATTATTGGCATGATTCTCATTATAATGATATTTTCGTTTTATGAAATTTTATTGCGGCATGTGACATATCACGGATGATTGCGTTTTAGGTATGTTCATGAGTTTATAACGTAGGCCGTTGTTGTAGTTGTGGTCGATTACAAGCAGGGGCGCAACCAACAAAAAGTGCTGGGGGGGGGTCAAGTGTGAAAAAGTGAAAAAAGCCCGCCGCAGTCAAAAAAAATCTGTTGACTATCATTAGTCTGCAGTCTTTTTTTTTGGTATCTTTAATCATTTATTAATAAAAAAAAAAAGAAGAAAGACTGCAAACTCAGACTCAAACCAGTTAAAGCAATTGTAAAAAAATAAGTTTATGAATAAATGCAGCACTCCCACTCAAAGAAAACCCCCTCATCTTTGTAAAAATTGCAGGGCCTTCCTTTAGGCCTGGGGGGGCTTGCTAAAATGTTAAGAAAAGGAAGAAAGCGCGCCGCAGGCGAAAATTTTTTTGACTATCTTCAGTCTGCAGTTTTTTTTGTATCTTTAAGAGTTTATTAATGATAGAAAATAAGGACTGCAAACTGAAGATAGTCAAACTCAGTCTCAAACCAGTTGAAGAAATTGTAAAAAAAGTTTATGAATAACTGTAACATCCCCACCCAAAGAAAAACCCCTAATATTTGGAGAAAATTGCAGGGCCTTCCTTTAGGCCTGAGGGGGCTTGCTAAAATTTAAAAAAAATTGAAGAAAGCCCGCCGCAGGGAAAAAATATTTTGACTAAATCAATTGTAAAAAAAATAAGTTTATGAATAAATGTAGCACCCCCCCAAAAAAAAAACTCATTGAATTTAGAAAAATTGCTGGACCCTCCGATTTGGCCCCCTTAGTTGCGCCCCTGATTACAAAGGCGTCATTTCAGCAAAATCTTTGAAAGGGGGAATTTTTTTAAAACTCTCAAATCATGGAATTTTATCATGGAAATGCTATACTTTTTCCCTAAAATATAAAATAGCTGATAACCAGGGGGGGGTTAATCGTAAAGACTTTTTCAAAAAAAATTCAGAACCTTATAAACTTTTTCCCCTAATAACTGATCACTAAAGAATAAAATAAAATAAAATAAGCAAAAATTGTCACAATTAATAAACTTTATGTATAATATTTATCATGTTGTAATTAATCAATCAATTCAATCAATTTAAATTTTTATAGCGTTATTTCCGTGGCGTTCAATAACGCTCGGACATGAACTGATTACACAAATGTGTTTTGAGTCCAAGACGGAAAACAGTGGGTGAGGTAAAGTTAAATAAGGGGATCACGTGATCCAGAGTATACGTATGCTTTAAAACAATAGACCAAAAAATATGTTAGCTACATGCAAAACGACATCGTCGATATAATGCATCGAATAACACTTAAGAAGCTTTTGTTGAAAATTAAAAAAAATAAAATAAATATTTACGTTTTTTGTTGATGAACCGGCGGATGTCACCCGAGCTGAGCAGATGTCAAGATTTAGGAGTAGCTACCTTGTTCAGATTTCTTTTAACGCAAAAGCTCTTCTTAACATCATCACAACCTGAGCGGGAACGAGAGAGAGAGTGGAAACGGGAACGGGAGAGCGAGCGGAATAGAAACTAGAGAATAAGCGGGAACGGAAACGGGAGAGCAAGCGGGAACGGAAAAGCGACCGGGAGCGAAAGAGCAAGCGGGAAAGGGAGAGGAAGTGGGAGTGCGAGCGAGAGTGGAAAAGCGACTGGGAACGGGAAAGCAATCAAGAACGGGAAAGCGACTGGGAACGGAAGAAAATGGGGGCAAAAGAGAACGATAGAAAAACCTATAAAAACCCCGGGCAACGCCGGGTACCCCGCTAGTATATATATATAGAACTAAAGCATGTCATAAGATGAATTTATAAATTATGTTAAACTATAAATTTATTCGTTCTGGAAAATTCAAACATTGCAGCAAACGTTTTGCACATTAAAAACTCTCAGTCATAAAATTTGTGGCATCCTGAAGATAGAATTTGTGAGTAGCTGTTTGCGATTATTCAACGGAACAAATTCAGTTTGTGTGTTTACAATTAAATTTAAATTATTAGAGTCAACTGGGAGACATTCATCGGCTCTCTGTAAACAAACAATATACCTACAAGCAGACGTCCTAGCGCCGTAGTACAATACTAAGGTCATTAGCAATTCAGAAGTTATATATGCACGCATACGCTAGCTCTCTTTCAAGTTTATTCATCGTTGATGTACAATAGTCACTGTCAGATTTGATGTCGAATATGTAAACGTTTACCTCTCGAGAGTGTTTACACTTGAAAATCTCACGGAATTATTAAAAATATTTATATAAAATAACACAATAATGTAAGTTTTTAGAAAGATTCTGCAGATGGACAGCAGTAGATTGATGTATAATTTTAAAAAAATATGAACACTTTTGTGTAAACTTTCGTTATTTTAGCAGCCGATAAGCTATGTAAGGTTATATCCACCGTTGTCTGGATTTTTTCGTGCTTCCGTACTTTCTGGACAAAAATGGTCAGCAGTATTGGCAGA
This sequence comes from Erpobdella octoculata, assembly GCA_963978895.1. Taxonomy (NCBI): domain Eukaryota; kingdom Metazoa; phylum Annelida; class Clitellata; order Hirudinida; family Erpobdellidae; genus Erpobdella; species Erpobdella octoculata. Next base: position 3,333,697 of record OZ022245.1, on the reverse strand, counting down.
TCAGTGTCTTTTGAAGATCTTAACTTTGACGAAACTTCCACTGGAGAAGGAGATGGAGACTGCGGCTTGTCCACTTTCTGCCAGAAAACCTCTCGTTCGTATCTGATATTTGTTCAACAAGTTAGAAATGGTTCATCCACCGACAACTTGAGTGGAACGGCTAAAAACCCTCTAAATTAAAACCCTCCGAATAACATTTTTAACTATTAATTTTTCCAAAAAAAAATGTTTAGCTGACCAGAGGTGTTTGATTCAATTCAAACTTCGATATATACTTTTTTCATTCTAAATACATTTATGGATGGACTGATATACACAGATTTGTAATATAAATTATTAATAAGAATACTGTATTTTTAAATGTTATTATTTATATAGGTCCTTGAAATATCAGTTTCATAAAAATTTACATATATTAAGTTTTAAATTTTGTTAATTTTTGAAGCTAACAGTTTTAAAATTTCTTCAAATAAATAAACTCCTAGAAACAGCTTTTTTAAATCCCTTATATTAACTTCACCACCGGTTTTACTTGCTTGCTTGCTTGAATGTTTGCAAACATTGAAAGTAAAAATTAACTAACTTCCCGTCATCCAATAGAGCTGAAAATTAGAATATAGGCTCACTCCTCATGACAATGCATTTTATTAAAGTTTGAAAAATAAAAATAAAAATTTCAATTAAAAATATTAAGTATCTTTGTTTTAAAACAAAAACAGATTAAACACAGTTATATGGATGCTTACATACATAAATTCAAAAAATCGTTTTAAAAGTAACATTTCTGCAATAATTTGTGAAAAAACATGGTTTTTTACGACTTACTTGATCCCTATGCATATTAGAAACAAATGGTGAAAAAACAAAATTCAGTTGGAAAAACAAAGTGACAAAAGCTTGCTACGGATTCCAAAAAATATACAAAAACAGTTTGAATTTGTTTTTACAGTTTCTCGGTCGGAGATTCTCATGCTGGAAGCAGCCCAGAGAAATGATGTTCTGCAGATGAAAGTTCTTGTTAAGAAATGCAAAGTCAACGTTGACGTTAGAGATAACGTGAGTTATGACAACGACGGTGATGACGATGACGATGATGATGATGATGATGATGATGATGATGATGATGATGATGATGATGATGATGATGATAGTAGTGGCGGTGGCGGTGATGTTGATGGTGGCGCTGATGATTATGACGACGACGATGAAGATTGTAATGATGATAATGATGATGATTATAATAAAAATGATGATCATCATCATAGTGAAGATGTCCATTAAGATATTATAATAATGATTGCTGTAAACAAACATAGCTTTCTGCCATCGTCAGCTTCGTCAAATCGGCTTACCTGAAATGACTTACAATCATTTTGTCGCCGGTTGAACATTAAGACAATACAACGTCCTTGAATTTTTGATCGGTCAAGTTTTTGTATTTGTAAATAAAATCTGGTCATCACTAAATTAGTTATATAACGGCTAAAATGCTCAGATCCACATCCAGAGGTTTTCTCTCGACACCGCCGGCCCATGGCACAACGCTCGACGGTTGATCCATCGACGTCATTGGGCCTAAAATGTGGAAAAAACTTTCTCACCACATCACAATTTCATTTAGTTCAGCCACTTCCACACAGCGCTCAAGACTTTTTTTATTCGTGAAATCCTTCACTTCTTGTTAACAGTGGTCCTGAAGTTCAGTTGAACATAACGCCAGTTAAATCGTACTCGGTTTCATTATCATTATCATTTATATTAACTAGATCAAACTTCTCCTCTCCCAGACTCTTTTCTATAAGTTTGTTTTCTTTTTGACCGATTCCCAGTTTTTGAAGTTGGACTTCTTCATTCAATCAATTGTTTTTTATTCATTAGATAGGGTCGTTAACTGAATCTTTTTTTAACACCTTTGTAAAATCTTGACTCTTGTTAAAAGTGTACTAACTGTTACTCGAAGCGAGTGCGTGCAAAACGTGCGCAAGAAATTTTATTGTGTTGCTATATTGCTCAATTTTGTTTTTAGTGTCCACCCACCTTAATAATGGATCGGATTTGTTTATTGTTTACTACAAATTGATTATTTTTTTATCATTAATGTTGTAGTTGATTCTTCAGATGGGCAGGTCTTCAATACACTGGGCAGCTGCCAACGGTAGCCTGGAAGCCTTGGAGACTCTCATATCACTAGGAGCAAACTTAAAAATGACTGACAAAGTAACTAAATCTTCAAAATCCGTAATGAATTCTGTTTAGCATTTAACTCAGTTATTGAATTTTGGAAAATAATTAAAGTTATTTAAATAACTACTTGATTTGATCCGCAATTTTTATAATAAAGCTTATTGTTTCAGCTGTCTTTATAAACAAATGGCATCATTTTTGTTTTTAATGTTCAGTGAAGTTATGTTAAATGATTATTTAATTATTATAAAAAAATTTATTTATAAAACAGGGATTGTTTATTTGCTAAAACAAAAACATTGAAACCGCCCACGATTATCTCAGTTTCTAAATTTTTTCTAGAACTTTTAATCCCAATCTTCTTGTTATTTGTTTGTTTGTTTGTTAGTTTAACAACAAATAGTTTTAAATTTCAATAAAAGTTAAATTTTACAAAAAGTTAGTTACAATTTAACCACGACAAAAACTATAATTAACAAAACTCTATCAATATATATGCTTCAATCTAAGAAAAAATTGTTGCAAGAAGTTGGTTTAGGGGGTATGGTGTAATAGAGGTAGCAGGTTGAGATGAATAGGGTCAAAAGTTCAAAGATTTTTTTTCATAAAATTGTTTATCTCTCAACATAATTAATTTATTCAAAAAATTTTCTACCTGGTAATTATTTCTCAGTCCATGTTTGACGCTTCATTAAATTCGTATGAGTTACTTTTTTCAACGAAGAATTTTCAAATTTTATCAGTATGGAATGACACCCTTTTTGTGGTCCTGCTGGTTTGGACACATAAACATCATTATTAGGCTGGTCAAAATAGACGTGGAATGTGCTTCTCAGGTCAACAAGGTCATCAATTTGTTTTAATATTTTGGTTTTTTGTTTATTCACTATTTAACGAATTTCAATTTTAATTTTTTTAATTTAATTTCTTTATTTCTAATTAATATTTTCTAAAAATTAAAAATAAAAATTTATTTTCATCTGTCCAGCAAGGTTTAAACGCTCTCCACTGTGCTGTCCTCAACAATCACAATCACGTGGTCGAGTTCATTTGCGATTGTCTACTCGGCTTCAAGTTCACAACTAAAGAAAAGGTTAAATTAATGATATGATTCAAATTTCATATTACTGAAATCTTCATGTGGGAATGCATAATCCGAGTTTTTTTTTTAAATAAATTTGAATATCTATTGTCAGAATAAAAAAAAAACTATAAAATCATTTTATCTAATTTCTATTCAATTGATTTAAAAAAAATAAGTTATACAGAAATCTTTAAAAAACTAGCAAATATGTATAAATTAAAACGTCAAGTACTATGACTTATATAAAAATGTTTGTATAAAAGCTTATAGTTTTCTACACTACGTGTTTTAAATTTGAAAAAATAAATGAAAACGTTCCAAATTATTTAGATTCAAAAACGATTGAGAAATCCTACAAATTTCTATATTCTATTTTTTGTCAAGAATTTAATTGACTATTTGAATATATCACAGCATGGTCGCACTGCCTTGCACCTTTCCTGTGTAAAAGGAAACCACGAAATCACAAAATTGCTCCTCGCAATCAACGACTGTCTCCTTGAGATGAAAGACGAAGTAAGCAAACAGCTGATTGGTTGTGAAACATCTATTATGTATTTTTTATCCACTGATAAAAATAAATTTTTGTCTACGGTAATTAGTTATTAAAAAATAGGAATAAAAAAATGTAGGATGGCTTATATTTCTGGTAATATTTATTTAACTTTCAAATACAGAAAATTTCACTTGTAATCAAGAAAAGCGCAATTTTATAAAAAAAAATAAAAACCTATTTTTTGATGCAACAACGTATTAGTTACATTCTCAGGCTGGCTGCACTGCTCTTCATTACGCATCTGCTTTCGGGCACCTCGAATGCGTCAAAGTACTTTTCAAGGCCGATGCCGACATCACGCTACAGGACCTTGTAAGGCCTACTGTTTTTAAGAAAATTAACAATCAAATAAGTCTGGTTTTCTAAATTTAAGATCAGTCATAATGTTTCATGAACAAACAACAACTTATGTTGGAAAAAATTTTAAATGTCGACCAAAAACCTTTGAAATCCATTAATAGAATAGTTGTGCATAGAATTTAGAGATGATCCAATGGAAAAAATAAATTTATGATTTTTTTTTAAAATATGTTGAATAAATTGTATATAAATAATTTTCTAATATGACATGTTTAATAATAAATATTTTCGTATTCATAGATAGGACAATCGGCTCTGCACTATTCTGCATTTCACAATCATTCTGCAATTGTAAAAAGACTCGTGAAGCGCTTGGACGAAACTGGACTCAACCAAGTGACACATGCGTTTGATTTTGTTTGTATTTTACTTTGTACGTATTTTCTAAAAATATGTTGTTAGATGTAAACAAAACACAACAATAATAGAAAACAGCTGATTCGTCATTCCTAATTGCCACAAGAGCAAAATTTTGTCTGAGTTTGCACTGAAGTGTTTTCGCACAGTTCCTGACATGGCCAAAGATCAGATCAGACTGAAAAAGTGGCACTGGAAAGATTTGATGGACATCATATATGTGTGACCAATGATTGTCACTAATCGTATTAATTAACTCAACAGTTAAAGTGTTTGGTTTTTAAACACGAAAATACATCTTACTATGATTTTACTGCAGACGACTTCGGCAAAAGACACAGATAGATGGGCTGATCCGAACGTGAAACAGCAGTTAAAATTATCAAAAAATCGAACAGCCTTAATGTTAGCAACGATTCAAGGTAACGTAGAGGTGGTTGGCTGTCTGGTAAGAAATCATTTAGTGGATGTCAACATACAGGACGAGGTTAATCTATATAAATAAAATAAAATATTATTGTAACAATATCTAATAAATAAAATAAAATATTATTGTAACAATATCTATATAAATAAAATAAAATATTATTGTAACAATATCTAATAAATAAAATAAAATATTATTGTAACAATATCTAATAAATAAAATAAAATATTATTATAACAATATCTAATAAATAAAATAAAATATTATTGTAACAATATCTAATAAATAAAATAAAATATTATTATAACAATATCTAATAAATAAAATAAAATATTATTGTAACAATATCTAATAAATAAAATAAAATATTATTGTAACAATATCTAATAAATAAAATAAAATATTATTGTAACAATATCTGATAAATAAAATAAAATATTATTGTAACAATATCTAATAAATAAAATAAAATATTATTGTATCAATTCTTTATCAATCTATTAATAAAAACCTGCATTTCAATAGTTAATTTGCTATTAAGTGAATTATTCAAAAAATAAATATACACGTTTTATATCCAGCACGGTAACACGGCCTGCCACCTGGCGTCGAGAAAATTTTTAAAAAATGCCGAGGTAATGAAACGTTTGCTGTGGACCGGTCGTTGTGACCTTAACCTTAAAAATGATGTAAGTTATACTTCTAATAATAGATCTTTTAACAAACAAAAAAAAACAAAAATTGTACAACTTTGACCCAGTGGAACTCTATATTATTTAATTAATTTGTTATACGTAAGTCTTTGTCGTTATTTGTTTTTTGTCGTTTAAAGTGTCCAGGCATGGATTATTTTATGTCATGTGTACATTAACTTTTTTTTAATTAGATAAATTGTTTTTTTTTCTTAAAAAATGTATCATAATCATAATCGTCTCATCATTTTATAATCATCATTATCATTGTTATCAATAAATAGTCCCACGAGATCCCTCTTCACGTGGCAGTAGAGGAAGGCCAGCTTGCTGTTGCTGAACTTCTTCTTAAAGCAGGGTCAAAGATTAACTCGAGAACAAAGGTCAATCAAACAAATATTTGTAACTTTATATTGATTTAATTGTTGTGAAATATTTATTATAACTTGCAATTGTTGGTTTTTTATGTTAAGGCCGGAAAAACCCCACTCAAGTCAGCTGTTCGGTCTGACGATGTTTCCATGGTCGACCTGATTATAAAAGCAGAGAGGATTCAACAGCTCACAACAGATCCCAATCGTTCAAAGGTTTTCAAAACGAAAATTATTTGAATTTTTCAATAATAAAAAAACTGATTGCAATTTTATTTTTCTTTGTTGTATAAGAAGGTTCGATTTGTAATCAAATGGAAAAGCATAGAATTGAATGAAGTCGAGGACAGTGACGATGAAACTATAAAGTCTCAAAATTCTATTCAAAGCGATAAGAGAAATGAAGAATCACGTGATGAACATCCCGAAACAGCTGATCGTGCTGGCGAAGGTCATGCTGATAAGAGGCAAGGAGAAAAAGCTCACGAAGGTCACGATAATAAAGGTCATGATAATGAAGGTCATGGTGATGAAGGTCATGATGATAAAGGTCATGATACTGAAGATCATGATACTAAAGGTCATGATGATGAAAGTCATGATACTGAAGGTCATGATACTAAAGGTCATGGTGATGAAGGTCATGATACTAAAGGTCATGATACTGTAGGTCATGATCATGAAGGTCATTATACTGAAGGTCATGATGATGAAGGTCACTATACTGAAGGTCATGATAATAAAAATCATGATGATGAAAGTTTTAATTATAAAAATGACATTGACAAAAATTGTGAAGATCATAATGATAGAGAGCATAATAATGAAAGTAATTGTGTTGAAAGTCATAACAATGAAAATCATAATGGAAAAGGTCAAAATGACAAAGTTCAAAAGAACGAAGGTCATGACGATGAAGTTCATAAGGCTGAAGGTCAAAATGGTGAAGTTCAAAAGAATGAAGATCGTTATGATAAAGATCATGATATTGAATGTCACAATGACGAAAGTCAATACGATAAAAAAGATCCTAATGACGACAAAGATGACGACGGTGGTAGAAATGATGAAGAAGACATTGAGAGTGGTGACGTGAAAACCACAGAGCGGGAAAATGACGTTTCAGTTGAAAGGAGAGAATGTTCAAGTTTGTTGCTTTCCATTGTTGTTGCTCAAATTATTTGTTTTTTACCAATGCTTTTATTAACTCGTCGGCTCTGTTTCTCTGTCTGTTTCTCTGTCTGTTTCTCTGTCTGTTTCTCTGTCTGTTTCTCTGTCTGTTTCTCTGTCTGTTTCAAATCTTGCAATCAATTTTTGAGTCACTTCCTGATGATAGATTTTTTTCAAATTTTGCATACATGCTCAAGATAGAAGACAATGCAATATTCAATTATTAGTTTTACAATAAGTCAATTAATTTAGTTAATTTTCTTGAGGATTTTATCGAGGGGTCTCTTGAGGGTTTTCTTGAGGGTTTTCTTGAGGGTTTTCTTGAGGGTTTTCTGGAGGGTTTTCTTGAGGGTTTTCTTGACCACAAAACGCTAACCGACTGGCAGACTATTTTACCAAGTTAACACGAACCACACTCACTGACCGCGATTCTCAAGCGTGTACGAAATTTTCATGAAAATAGTTGAGATATTTAAATTCGATGCTTTTTGATGATATTTTTATTATTATTACCAATGCTTTTATTAACTCGTCGTCTCTGTTTCTCTGTCTGTCTGTTTGTTTCTCTGTCTGTTTCAAATCTTGCAATTAATTTTTGAGTCACTTCCTGATGATAGATTTTTTCAAATTTTGCATACATGCTTAAAATAGAAGACAATGCAATATTCAATTATTAGTTTTACAATAAGTCAATTAATTTAGATAATTTTAATTAATTTCGATATTTCGATATAATTAAGATATTTCGACTTTAACATAAAATAAAAGAGTAATATAAGAAAAAATTGATTGCAAAATTTGTGTTTTAATTACATATAAGAGCATTGGTTTTAAAAATTCGTTTTTAATTTACTTGTCTTTGTTCTAAATATTTTTGAGTGTTAAATGGCACAATAATGCAAGCAATTTGCGGTTTTTCTGAAAGCACCGTCAACATTTTTGTTAAGTAAACAGTTAATTTAATAAACAATTTAAATCAAAAATTAAGTCATAAAAATTTAAACTAACCTATTCATAATTAATTTAAATAAACAACTAGTTCATAAACAATTTAAATAAACAACTAATTCATAAACAATTTAAATCAACAACTAAATCATAAATAATTCATAAACAACTAATTCATAAACAACTAATTCATAAACAACTAATTCATAAATAACTAATTCATAATCAACTAATTCATAAAAAACTAATTCATAATCAACTAATTCATAAAAAACTAATTCATAAACAACTAATTCATAAACAACTAATTCATAAACAACTAATTCATAAACAACTAATTCATAAACAACTAATTCATAGACAACTAATTCATAAACAACTGAATCATAAAAACTTCCAGCAGTCGATGTGTCGCCCGAAGCAAATTCAGTTTTCGATGAGTTCTCAGATCCTTTTAGCGAAGAAGATCCAGCCACTGAACAGCATCATCATCTTCAACAACAACTACAACAACCACTTAGCAGCGACTTCAACACAAATTACGACAACTTCGAAGACGACGATGATAACCTTTTTCGAACAGAGGACTTGAGGCACGGTGTGAAATTCAGACACATCCAGCCTCTGTTGAGTACAATCGACGAAGAAGGTACAATTTGCGGGGAGGATTCGGTCAGTAGGATTGAAAAACTCGAAAGTTTTTCTTCGGTCGATGAAACCGAACCGAGATTTCTTGATTCGGTTGATTCAGTTGAGGCCGACGTCGTTGAAGACGTCAATGAAGTTGATGATGATGATGATGCTAATGACGCTAATGAAGCTGATGACTCTGATGAAGCTGATGACGCTGACGACAACGCTAGCCGAGTCAAGAAAGTTTTCTGGAAAGTTTCTCACAAGCACATGAAACGCGGGGAGTGGAAGAATTTAGCTAAACATTGGAGCTTCACCAGTGATCATATCAAAGCAATCGAAAGTCAATACACAAGTGAGAATAATAAAGCTTTTTATTATTATTATTGTTGTTGTTATTATTTATCATTATTAATATTATGGCTGTTATTATGTTTAAAAATTTATAATAAATAAAACATTTTATTGTGTCTACGCTTGTCAACCTTATTAATTCTTTGTTGCATCACCAATGCTCTTGACTTAGTAATTCTGTGCTCTGGAGAATGTTTCAGAAAAAACTTCTGACTGAATAAGATGTTTATGACCTGACCTGACCTGACCTGACCTGATCTGACCTGACCTAACCTGTCCTGAACTGACCTGACCTGATCTAACCTGACCTTATCTGACCTGACATTACTTAGCGCTTGATCTGAATTGGCACAACATCCGGCATTGTTAACAACGTATAACTTTTTTACATCATTAGCATCGCACAAGCATCGTAACCATGGCTACAGGCTTCTGCTCATCTGGTTCGAGTGCTTCCGAGATTTGCACCCGGATGAAAATCCAGCGAAAGAACTGTACGAAGCTTTCGTTGCCATTGGCAACAGAAAGCTGGCAGGTCAGTTAATTACTTAAGAGCAGTGTTGGGTAAGTATTTCAAATAAAAAATACAATTATTGCAGTAAATACTTATATTTGAATGTTTTCCAAAATACAAAATACATTAAAGTATTTTGCTGCAAAAATACTAAAACACTTTTTGCATCATTAACACGCATCATGAGTGCGTTTTAGCAAAAAATATTAACAAATAAATATACAAAAATACTTTTAAATACATATTTCAAATAAAATGTATTTGAAATACTTTCCCAACACTGCTTAAGAGTTTCTTATCATTTAAATTTAACTAAACAGTACTAGTTACGTAGATATGAGTAACTGTTAAATTAATAAATAATGTTTTTTTTTTATAGAAAAACTGCGTCGCAAGTTGAACAGTAGTGATGAGTCAAGTAAGAAATGCGTCATCAGCTGAATTCACGAAAACCTCGAATATAATTATATTCATTAATAATTTACTTGTTTATTAACATTAACAGTAATAATTTTCAAAAAGAGTGCAATTTTGAGAAAATGAATAAAAAAAATTTAAAAGAATTAAAATATTTTAGTTTTTTTTCTGAAAAATTGGTTGGTTTTATGAAATAGTATTCGAAAAAGTTGAAATTGCTGAAACATCGGCTGCAGAAATTACTTTTAGACACTTATATTGAAAAATTATATTATATTGAAAACTTATTTGGTCACAAGTGATTGCGGCTTATTTGTTCTTTGTAGGATCGTCATTGAAGCTAAAAGTTGGAAAATTAAATGTTTCAAAAATGTTTCAAAAACCCACACAATCCAAAATCGTAGAACCATTCACTCAAAAAAATAGCTGATGACTGGGAAGGGGTAATCGTTTCCTTTCAACCCCCATAAATGACGCCCTGGATTTTGCGTGCTTCATCGTTTGAAAATAACATAAAAACGTTTAGATTTTCAAAGTCTCTTTTTTGCGCTCAAAAATTATTTTTTTTAAACCATCGCTTGTATACTTATGTACTACAATGTTAAAAATAATAATAAAGTGTACATAATAAAATTTTTTGAACTAAACGTTTTGTTTTGAATATAATATATTGGGCGTTATTTTTATAATATCTATAACCTACTATCTATATAATATCTATAACCTACTATCGCCCAAAGCTTTAATGATTAAAGTTTAATCTTCCAAACGAAACGTTTAGTTCAAAAAATAGTTTTATTTTTCTTTTGTTATTTTCTCTCTCTTTTTCTCTCTTTCTTTTCTTTCTCTCTCTCTTTTCTATTTTTTTCTTTTTTTTCATCTTTGTCTTTTTCTCTATCTTTTTCTTTCTCTCACACACAATTTTCATTTCTTCCTATTCTCTTTCCCTGTTTCTTTGCTGTGTAGCATTTCTCTCAAAAATTCATTAATTTCTAAAGGACAATTGTCTCTTATTTAAGCTCCTTAAATGAGGTTCTCTATTTCACATACTTTAACTTTTGAAAATAACAAAAAAAACATTATTTCATTTTCCTGTTGTTCATTTCTTTCCTTATCTGTCTTTCTGTCTTTTTCTTTCTTTCACACTCACACACTCACACACACACACACACAGACACACACAGACACTCACACACACACTCACTTACACACACACACACACTTTTTATCTTTCTTCCCCTGTTTCTTCTCTGTTTTCTTTACCTCACGTCGCCTTCCGGCCTAAATAATTACAGCTTCTGTTGTTATTCCGTTTCGCGACAATCGAGCCATGCGGTCGTCATGACAACGTTTGCGTCTCGTTTCGACTTGCCGCTCTTTGCGCGCAGAAAAAGAAAAATGGAAAGAAGAAAATATGAAAGAATGAAATGGTGAGAGAGTGAAAAAAGAGAAAGAAAAATGGAAAGAAGAAAATACGAAAGAAAGAAATGGTGAGAGAGTGAATAAAAAGAGAGATACTACGAGATGAAGAGGGGAAAAGTAAGAGGGACAGCGAAAAGCGACTTAATGGGGCGTGTTTATTTACATAGCACGTGACTACCGGTAGAGCGGTTTGACGATTCGGCTGCTTGAATATTTTCAAGAGAACATCATTCGAAGCAGCACTACCTCGTCATATCTGGTCATATCGGGTCATATCTGGTCAGATCAGGTCAAATCCAGTCAAGAAATTTTTTTTTATAGATAATTAATTTATTTTAGCGTTTTCAACCAGAAAGAGCTTAAATTTGTTCTTCGCGCCTTTATATACTTTCTACGGAAACAATTCTCAGTTTGTTGAAAAAAATTGTGATCTTAAAGACCTGATCAACAAAAATGGACCCCCAAGAACGCAAGGTGATCAGATGGAAAAGGGACCTACTGGCTGCCAACATCAACATGGACGAAGCGACCATTAAAAAGCTTAGAGCACGTGATCTAATCTGGGACTCAGTCATCAGCGAAATCGAAGAAGTAAAACGTTTTGTATTCTCATATTTTTAATTAATTGTTGTATTTTTGTAAAAAATAATTTGAGATTATACTATCAGCCAATAACAAAATAATTTAATTGTTAAATAGAAAGCAAATTATAATTTTTTAATTTAATAATCTCTATATATATCAAATGATTGTCTGTTTGTACTTTATGCATTGCTACACCATTCATCCAATCGTAATGAAATTTTCACACAACCTTGAGAGTCAATACAGGTAGGATCTTGTGAAACAAATTGAGATCGGTCACAAAATGAGCGGGAGAGTGAGCGGAAACGGGAACTGGAGAGCGATCGTGAGCAGGAACTGGAACGGGAGAGGGAAAAAACAGGAGAACGAGAAGGAGCAAGAGACCCAGCGGAAGCCGGAGAGCGATCGGAAACGGGAGAACAAGCGGGAACGGGAAAGCGACCAGGGACGTGAGAGCAAGTGAGGATGGGAACGGGTGCGAGAGAGAAAAACGATAAAAAAAACTCTAAATACCCCGGGCAACGCCGGTACCATGCTAGCAATTTAATAAAATTCAACTCTTAGTTTTTGTATTTAAAATGCGCTTTTGCTCTGACATTATGGCTCTACAGCAATTTGTCACAGCAGTAGCGGATTCAGAAATTCCTGGTAAAGGAACGTTTTTCACACTTTCATTTTTCACAAAAGCTGATGACCGAAAGAGCGATTGGTAGACGTTTTTCCAACAAAATTTTATAAAACATTTTTTCCCCAATAGAGCTTATGACCAGGGGTAGTCGTAGGAATTTTTCAACAATTTTACTTTCAACTACGGTTATTTTCTTTAAACAAAAACGTGTATTTTGCCAAAAAAAATTCAATTAATATTCTGGTGCAGAAATGCATCCCCCCTCCTCTCTGGATTCATTCCTACTTTGCAGGACAATCCGTTGCGGGTAATTTAGTGCAGAAAAAAGACAATCCGATGCAGAATAAATTTACTCCAACTCAAAGAAATTTATTTACATAATGTTTTTTCCATGCATTTGTTACACTTTTATTTAATTCTCAAGTAGATTTTAAATGTATTGAGGTGTCAATATAACCCGGGGTTTCTTAATCGGTGGGGGGCACCCCGCTTGGGGGGTTCCGTTCTAGTTTAGGAGGTGCCAAAAATATAAGTTTAAAAAAACAAATTTTTTAAATTTGAAGCAAATATTCTATACAATTTTAATTTTTGCGGAGAGTAATTAGAAAATTTTGAAAATCTTTAATTTTGGCAATATTTGTATTTTTAAATCCTTTATTTTACTTTAACCGTGTTTGTTTGTTTAAACCAGAAGTTGGGATCCCTTACCAATAAAAAACCAACTTTCCGTTATCCAATCGAGTTGAAATTTGATGGGTTTATTTTTTGCTGTGCAATTCCAAAATTGGAAAAGGGGTAATTTATAAAAGAAATCGAAAGACTTCCACTTTTTCCTTCCAAAAAAGCTAATGACCTGGAGGTAGTTGTAGGTATTTTTTAGTAATTTTACAACAGTCATGTTCCAAAACCAGGTATTCTACTCAAAAACTTTTTAATTGATACACTGGGGGGATGCATTCCCCTACCCCCGGATCCGTCCCTGGCATTTCAAAACTGAAAGGTGTAAACACACGGAAATATTCAGAAGGCTGTGTTTAGTATGGTTTCACTTTTATCACTGACAAAAAATACACACAACAAACGACCAAATTGTTTTTAATGTGACAAAGTCCTGTCAAATGACAATTTAAAACAAAACAAACTAAAAGAGCATTTCAGTGCAGTGCATTCTAACAATTTCGAATCGATTAACGTTCTTAACGTTCTTCAACTAGGATTTTAGTCAATCGTTGACAAACAAATCCTAATTGTCTCTTACCTAGTTTTTTAACGAATAGTTGAAAGTAAAAAGCTTTACACTCTTTCTAACCAGCTTTGGCCAAAAGTGCTCTGACATTCATCACTCTTTTTGCTACTGCCTACTTGTGTGAGATTAGCTTTTCTGCTTTGGTAAATGTGGAAGCCAAACAAAAAATTTGATTGGAGGCCGGTGATGATATGCGAATTGCCTTGTTAAAGACTGATCTTCATTTTTTTGACATAATTGGTGGGAAGCAACAAAAAATAAATTAAATAAAAAACTTGATGCAAATCACTTAAATTTTACCTATTGTTTTTTATATGAAAAAGTAGGGGGGTGTGGTCAAATCGAGTTTGTCCAAAGGGGGGTGCGGGAAAAAAAGTTAAGAACCACTGATATAACCATATTTCTAAATGAACTGTCAAAAATGAATGTGGCAGCCATGAATTTCAGAACTGAAAATAATTGCGAATGCATTTGTTGCAACCTGTTCAAATGGTTCGAAGTTGAATTACACAGTCTTGGATAATTTGAGTTTATAAACAAACCGTTGATGAGAGACACCTTGAATGTTGGATTAATAAATCATTAAAAGTAGTTTTATACTGACCTCCTGCAAACATTGGTGATGAAAAGTTAACATCCCGTTTCATGATTTATGTGTCCATGACTTCTGAACAAACTAGCACTGCTAGTTAAATCAGGATAGTTTTTGTTCTAGCAATTTTACAAAAATAAAAACAGTTACTGGTAAGAGTTTAAGTAAAAAACGTCGGAAAAAAATTTACAAAAAAATTAGTTGCGTTTGATTCACTCATAGTATCGGCTGAAGTATGAGTTTACGATTGTACTGTGCTTAGAGAAAAGATTTTATTAGCATTTAATGGTTTCGTCATTGTTTGGTGTTTATTTATTGTCGCGATTTTGAGTTTATTCAATTTGTACAACAACTCTTGGTCTAATAAATTTCTATTGTTGTAGCAGAAAACAACCGTTTTATCGGAACAAAAATCAGTACTTTTTGTTTATGGTCTTCGGTCGCCATTGTTTTACCTGCAGTGCCACCTCTCTTGAATCACTAACACCTTCTCAGTTTTCATAAGATCTGTAAATTGTGAAAATGAGAAAAAAGACATACATGGTTTAACAAAATAAAAAATATTTATATTAAGATAAATACAAAATTATGATGTGTATTGGGTATGATTCGAAATTTGAGATCTTAAGTGGTAAAGATTGCGGATGAGTAGGTGGGTTGTACAAAAGAACTGGAACACATTTTTTATCTTAAAATTAAAATTTTTCAATGACTATTGTTGCTGATGATGATGATTATAATCACTAATAATTAGTAGTGCTGATGATGATTATTGGTGTTGATGATGGTTAAGGTGCTGGTGATGGTTATTGGTGCTGGTTATTGGTGCTGATGATGATTTATGGTGCTGATGATGATTAATTGTATGCCTTTGACGAACTTCCGACTGGTTTGATTACGAAACGTTAATTTGTATAACATATAATATTAATCACAATAATGAGACTAATCAAAAAAATCTAAAAAGTTTTGACACGAACTTTTATGAAAAATTCTAATAAATGATACACAAAATGAAGCAAAAAAGATATGACAAATATGAATGTTAAATTTTTTAAATATCGTTGCACTTTTAATGTCGCTTAAGAATTGTTAAGCGATAAATTTATTATCATACTTATTTCATTTTCTTTCTTTTACTCTCTCCTCTCTTTCTTTTTTCTCTTCTTTTTTTCCTGCCTCTCATTCATCCTCTCTCTCTCTTTCTCTATCTCAGCAATCAATCTTCCGATAATTCAAACCCACACTACTTTTCATCCGATTTTACAATAGATGTAAACATCGACTGTTTACCCTGCCAACCGACAAACCGGTCGTTAACAAAAAAAAACTTAGTTATTTTCCCCACTCTGTTGTGAGATACGTCAAACCTGTCATAATCGTCACCATGTCTATAGTTCAGTGCGCGGTGATGATAACGATGGCGTACCATATGATGTAGTTGTAGGTGACAACAGGTTGAGACTAAATGTTGTTGCAGCTGAAAAATTAACGACGACGATGTTGTTGTTGTTGTTGTCGCGTAGTCGTTACCAATGTTGGCGCTGCGGCCGACAAAACATATCGATTTTGTTGATGCGTTTGTTGTCTTGTTGTTAGACTGAGCCGTCAGCCCTCACATCTCACTGTTTCGATGATGTGACTTGACATTAATGGCATTGTCGTCGTGGCGTACTTGAACCTATTGTGTCTCTCACCCGCGCCATCTATACGTCGTATCTTATGATGATGGGATACTACTATTTTATATCGCAGGAAGAGAAAGCGTCATCCCTCGATTCTTTGTTATGACGGTCTCTTTCAAGGGACACGTCTATGGTTTTCGAGACTTACAATGACTCTTGAAGAGCTAAGATAGAAACCCAGAAAAAGAAAGAAAAAAGAGAAAGAGGGAGGGAGAGAGAGAAAAGAGAGAAAAAAGAGAAAAAAGAGAAAAAGAGAAAAAGAGAAAAAAGAGATTAATAATAAGTCTCCGTGGTAATTCGTTGTTAATAAAGATAATTCTAAAATAACTAATAACTATTAACGTGGAAAAAATAAATGATGATTGTCTTTGAACCTCACTTTCTTTGAGATAACGGTCTAGAGTACTGGGAGAAAAGACAGTTGCAATGGATCGCCCTCTGATAATTGCAGTTCATGGAATTGCGCGTCAGATAACTGTGGAATTCATAGAAGTTTTAGTGGAAACGATTTAAATGGTTTATTGATTTGTATGTGAATTATAAATGAGAGTCATTTTGTGTTTAAAAGTCGTATCAATTTGTGTGATCTTGTATCATGTATGTGATTGTATCATGCGTGTGAGTGTATCATGTATGTGGTTGTATCATGTATGTGGTTGTATCATGTATGTGGTTGTATCATGTATGTGGTTGTATCATGTATGTGATTGTATCATGTATGTGACACTATCAGACCATCATGAACGTGACCGTTACAATTTCATGAATAATATTATTGTGTCCTTATACTACTTTACCACTCTGTTCAATTTATGTAACTCCGAAAGCTTAATAATTAAAAGTTTGAATGTTTGGTTGTCAGTGGTTCAAATATGACTACCGTCACAGTACTGTACTGTGATGTACTGTACTGTGATGTACTGTACTGTACTGTTGGACAAAAAAAGTCATTTGTTTTTATGCCATGTAGAGTTGAATCGTTTGGTACCAAGTGGGGTCGGATTGTTCACCAAAGTAACTTTCAAGTCTAACAACACAGTACTGTACTGTCACTGTACTGTACATGTACATGCTTATGTTTTGTTTGTTTTTGAAAATATAAATGAGACTATTGTTATTACAAATTGTTTTTATGCAAATTTTAATCAAATATTTCGTAAACAATAATTTCTTGTGTTTTTTGCAATGATTTCTCAAAAATTTTATTTAAATTATAAAAAAAAGTAAAAGAATAAAATCTGCAAAAAATTTTATTCTTTGACAATAATTCACCTGACTTTCCTGTCCTTTCCAACATTAAAAATCGATTGCAAAAAACAATTAAGAAAGTTTTTAAAAAAAATGAAAGTTTCAGTTCTTTCAAAATTTAAAAAAAGAATTATTTTTTTCTTACCGTTTTTGAAACATTGTTTTTTTTCTCTTGTCTGAGTTCACGCGTCTGTTTGTGTGTGTGTCTGTGTGTGTGTTTGTGTGTGTGCGTGTGCTTGTGTTTGTTTGTGTGTTTGTGTGTGCGTGCGTGTGCTTGTAATTGTTTGTGTGTGTTGGTGTATGTGTGTTTGTATGTGTATTTGTGTTTGTGTTTGTATGTGCTTGTGTGCGTACTTGTTTGTGTGCTTCTGTGCATGTATGTGTGTGTGTGTACGAGTGTTTTTTACGTGTGAGAGCGTGCTGGACGATGTGTTTTGTTGAAGTGTTGTGCTACAAAAGAAAATAAACACTAAAACGTGGATTCGCATTTCTTTTGTTCTTTCTAAGATTTCAATCAATTTATATTTGTTCTCTAGATGTTGTTTTCTATATTTCTTTTTTTTCTCTATATCTCTCTCTCTCTCTCTTTCTCTTTCTTTTTCTCTCTCTCTTGCTCTCTCTCTCTCTCTCACTCTCACTCTTTCTCTCTGTCTCTTTCTGTCACTCTCTTTATCTCCTATACGCTTCGTTGCTGTCATTCATTCTTCAATTTTTTCATTATTACTACTGATTTAAATAACCACAAAACCGTTCTTTAATTAATACAAATTACTGCAACTTAATCAACAGAGCGAGATTAAGAACTGCGAAAAGGTGTGGAAGTACCTGGAGAACTTGATGAGGGCGAAACTCGACAAAAACGCCTTCGACGCCCTGTGCGAGTTCCTGGACGAGGAGAACCCCTGGATCAGCTCCGAGCTCCGGGAAGAACTCCGTCTGGAAAGGGGTCAGCTGAAGCTCGACGAATACATCAGGAGCGAGGCATCGACTCTAGTCCACCGGCACTTCGGCGGGACTAAAAAATATTCTGAGACGGAAAAGAAGCAATTCGAAGATCTCCTGGCAACGCGAAACCAGTGCACGAAAAATATTTGGATCAAAAACGTCGAACAAACAAGACAAGCTTTGAACACCCAGCTGGCACTGGCAAGAGATCGAGATTCGGCCTTGAGAAATGTGACGTCCAGAATGCAGATGTTTCTGAACGAGAACAGCTACTCGTTCTACCAGAAGAGAGATGGCTCGGAGTGCGAAAGTCCCTTGGAAAGGTGTTCCACGTCCAGGTGCGTGTATTTGTTTTTAATTTCAATTAAATTTTAAATTAATTGGTTGCCTCAAGCTAAATTAATAAACTCTCGATTCAATATAAAACTACCATTGTGCCATTATATGTTCAAAATCTATTTCATTAGAATTTAGAACTGTTATTTTTATTTAATTTTAAAAACACGTTTTTTTTGTTAGAAACATTTTGCTAAGCATATATAACATAATATAGTAACTCCAGTTGCTGAGTGTCTAATACCAATAGAATGCAAGATAGCGGCTTGCTTCCACCTTACTGCTTAGTGTTGCTTATATATATCACAGTTTTGAAGTTATTAAGTCTTACTGTTTAATAATTAATATACTTTATTATATTTATAAAATACAAACAAAATAAATTTTATTTAATTTTTAAATTTTTCACTTATTATTCATTTTTATGTACATTATTATTTAAAGCACGAATGCACCAGATTCTTCTTCTTTTTCTTTCTTCCAATCAGGTGGGATGATGACGAATCGAGCAAAAGCCTGATCAGAAAAATGGAGACGACAGTTGACAAACTCATGGATTACGTCACAACCTGCCAGCAAAATTACGACATCATAAGGGATGAAAAAATAAGAGCCATTGAACTCCTGGAGAGTCTACAAGAGGACAGGACCAAGTACCTAGCACTGGGTCAGCGCACCGGCAGTCAACAGGCTCAGCAGCATCATCCACAACCTCAGTCCCAGCAGCAGCTCCTGAACGGCACGATGAGGATGGACAAAGAAGTGAGAAAGTGGATTCAGACATTCGTCGACAAGCTGGAAGAGGCCAACAGAGGCATTCTCGAAGCCGAGAGAAAACTAGAAGAAATGAAACAACAGCAGGTTGAAAATGACGAGAAATACGAGAGAGAAATCAAAGAAAGAGATCAAAGCATTCGCTTTCTTGCAAACAGCCTTGAAAAATCCCATCAGGAAATCGAAACTAAAGATCACGAATTGGCAGCGTTGAAACTTCACATCAAGAAACTGACAGACAAATGTACGGAAATGGAAGAAAAGGTTGATTCATGTTTTGTGTGTGTGTGTGTGTGTAATCTTTGAATTTTAGATTAGTTTTAAATTTCTTGAAAAATTTTCATTAGCTGTAGTGAGGGGGATATAATTTCAAACATCATATTTATAGACAGATGCTATTTCGAAATTAAGCTGCCACTTTAAAAAATATTGCAATATGCTGTCAACAATTTTATATGTAATGATTTATCTGAATATTAAAATTTCAATCATTATATCACTAAGTGTTTTTTTTATTAACCACTGCTCTTATCCCTGCTTTTCCAGGTCAGATACTGGGAGAAGTACCGTCACTACGGCTACTGGTTTGACCGCTACGACGGCGCTCAGATGTCGAGGAGCTACAAAGACCTGAGAGAGGCTGACGCGGCTGGGAAAAAGCTCCTTGGAGCGAGGAGCAAGAAGGACCCTTCGTTTAAAAGGAGTGTCACCAAGACATTCAAGACGAAAGAGAAGATTTCACCCGTTACTCCACCGCTGAATTTGATCTAAAGATATGAGATCTTTCTTGTGATACAGAAACGTCATTTTAAAAAATCAACTTC
Organism: Erpobdella octoculata; assembly: GCA_963978895.1. NCBI lineage: Eukaryota > Metazoa > Annelida > Clitellata > Hirudinida > Erpobdellidae > Erpobdella > Erpobdella octoculata. The sequence goes on along the minus strand of OZ022245.1, from coordinate 3,313,345 downwards.
AATTTAATGAAAACTATTTTTTTTAATAAGAATCTTATTTAAAGTCGTGAAATGTGGTTTTCTTCATTTAGACTATTAAGTAACATTGTTTTTAATTTTTTTTTGATTGTTTTAGTAACAAATAGTGAGCATATTATAAAGACCTCTTTTTTAATTCTAGACAACATAGAAGCACAGTTTAATTTTATGAAGCACAAAATAATTTATCAGAATAAATTCCTTAAACAGAGAAGTCAAGTCAAAAAAACCGTTAATGTTAAATAACGCTATATAACCAAATATATTTTTAATCTAATTTTTTAGTATATTCAAATTATTTTTCGTATTTAATACGTTTTTTACATCCAGATATTTCTGTTATAACCGAATATTTTTGCTACAACTAGATTTTCCTTTGCACGCATCGATTTTCATTGCGCTGACGAAAATAATTGTCATCATCGGTTATTCACAAGAAGTGATTTTGCTGTATTTGATGAGCCCACTGCAATTTTCCATATTTTAAATTTGCCCTGACTTGAATTTGTTAGAAATAGTTTTTTTCATTTTACATAAAGTGTTTTGAGCCAAAAATAATTTAAATTTAACAAAATAAAGGTGCTGGCACCTACCTGAGCAATCTGAAAGAACTGCCTTAGTTTAGTCGTTGGCCTGAAAGATATTTTAGCACGTAGCTTTAAATTTTCAAGATATATTTTTTCTGTACATTAAAACGGTTTTACTAAAAAAATTAAAATTTAATGAGTTTCCAAAGAGTGAAAGAAAGTCCGCTCTGACCGGCGTCTGCGGATTGTCATTACTGGAGTTGGCGATAAAAAATGATTAAAACTCATTTCTGAAAACATTTTCATCAACAAAAGTTTTGTTTTTATTTCTAGCTAAATAGCTGTGAAAATATATTAATAAATGAATCACTACATTTACTATAAAACAAACAAAACCGATTTTAACCATGCGCAGCAGTCAATGTGCAAAGGACCATGGTCGAACGTTCAATCTTATATCAAAAGAAGGGGTTGCACCAACAATAAATATGACTTTCATAATAGCTTTAAAATGTTAGAGCTCATTTTAATTGAAATTTGTTTCTGCAAAATCTGGGGGGGGGCTAGTAGGGGTAGAGACAGACGACAGGACATTCTTGACGATTTTAAGTGACTTTCTTATTCGAAGACTTGTCTTAATGTCGGATGTAACGACCTTTACTTTTAGCTGTGTTGGATCAGGTGATGGTTGTGGACGTTTTGTTACAGATGTAATAACAGGTGAACTCCGGGTAATTTTCAGATAATTAGAATTCATTCATTGCTTTTTTGAACGCAACCCAATTTTTCTGGGTTCTGCAATACTAGCAGAACCTCTCTTCAGAATTGAGGCTTTAAAAAATGAAAAAAAAAATATGTTGTTTTCAAACATTTTGTTTTACCTGAAATATAAAAATTTAATAGCAAAATTTAAAAAAAAAGTTTATATATTTTTTGAGAATAAAAAAAAGATTACCCACTTTTTCCCAAAATCTAAAATGTCTTATAATCTGACAACAAGCACATTTTTAATTATAAAAACCCCATAATTTCAAATTTTAATTTAATAATTTTTTTATCTTATTCTGCGTTACCCTACTTCCTCTCCCTCCTACTCAAAATTACCACCCTCTTCAAATTTAATCCCGATGGAAGAGGGTGCAAGCAAGACACTTGACAAATACTCAACGACTGCTCGACTCGTCAAACATGAAGATTTGAAGAAAAAAATGGCGTGATTTGCAGACCGGGACGACGTAATTAGACCTGCCGAGTAATTAAAACTAAAAGATCAGAAACCTCCCCCATCTCTACTCCATCCCCGGCCGGCAAATCTTCGATTGCATTTCGTGCGTGCTGTAAGAATTTAATTACCGTTCCGTTCGTTACACATATATACACGCTGGCGTGTTTCCTATAAAGCTTTCGGTCTAAACGAGGTTTTTTCTTGCAACGTCTTCAGCGTTCAGAGTCATTAAAAAAAAATTCTATTATTATTTTTTTTAACATAAGCGTACAGTTTGTTTCAATTCGTCAACTCGGCAATTTTTCAACGCCAGCCGCTCAGAGCAACTGAGCAAACAAATTGCATCTTGGCCACTCAACTCCTTCATCCTACGACATGAACATCAACAAGGCGATTTCCCAGTCAACACCGAGCCTCCTTAGTGCTTCTCTGTCTTCAGTGACCAGCGGAAGCAACGTCACAGGTTTCGTCAAGCACCTGATAGCTGTAGACTCGTCAACGGTTAAAGGCCGTTTCATCCAGAGACTTCGTCTCGTGGGTCTTCAGTTTGTTCCCGTTGTCATATTTCTCGGAGTCTGCATTCAGCAGTTGATCGTGTACACCACCTTACTCCAGAACTACAAACTGATTTACGAGCAAGATCAGATAAGGTACACAGTGGCATCGCTAGTTCTCAAACTGGGCAACGAGAGATCAGCCCAGGCCTATCAATATTTGACTGTTAAAAGCGGTTTGGAAAGGTCTGAAGTTTTAAAATACAATGCGTTTTATTAATTAAAAAAAACATTTAATTATTCATCTTATAAAATAAGCTAAATGTATTTATTTTTCAGTCCAACTGTCTTAGCAAACCAATCCTTATGTGCGGCAATGAACAGTACTCATCTGGGAGCCGCCAGAAATGAAACGGACAAGTTGCTTACTATACTTTCAAATCTTCCGTGGTCATCTATGATCTCACATATCAACGAAAGACCTGGTGTGACCTATCAGCTGTTCAACGTTACCACGTTTAGAGCTCAATTGTCAGGCGCTCGTTTGGTTTCCATCGTTTCTGATTGCGACGCCGCATATAGCAGCATGCTCTTCAAGTACTCGCAACTTCTTTATTCGACGATGTCTCAAATGCCGGACTTGTATGAAGCAGATCTGAACAAGATCACTTTCATGCACGTCTTCGCTCTTCGGGACATTCTGGATGCGCACGACAAGCTTTCATCTCTTTGTTACTTGGCATTTGAGTTCTTTAATAACGGAAGGTTGGTGGGAAACAACAGTAGTAGGTACCACAATAAAAGTAGAGTAATCTATTAAACGTAAAAAAGAGGATCAACAAAATGTAACTACTTTTTCCATCTATTCTTTTAAAATCTTGTCGAAACTTTGAAAAGTCTATATTTCCAGATTTTTAAGGCCGGAATGCTAGTAGGCTATGGGTAGGACGGTGAAAAAAAGCCAATTTTGTCCATTTCAATAGTACTGGTTGATAACTTAAGCTTTGTAAAAAAAAAACATTTTATCACGGTTTAGATGTCAGGAATTGACTTTGTAAGCTAAAGTTTGCATCTGTGACTTCACGCGCCAATTTTTGTTAATAAATTATTGTTATTAAAAAACAAATTATTTGTTTTTCTTATGATTCAAGATTTCTCAGCGACAGCACACGCTACAGCTTCGTGAGCAACCTGAGCGTTGGCGAGTCCGCCATGAGCAGTGCCGTGGCTATGGACAACAATCTGATGACCATTCACAATGAACTGGCTGAAAAAAAAAATTTTACCAGTGAAAACTTTAAAAAAATTGTCGATTCGAACGGATGCGATCCTGGTTTTTTCAACTGTAATTTTTCCAAGTGGTATGAAAGCTGTGAAGCTTTTGCCAAAATTAACGAAATTCTGAGCATGGAAACAATCCAGGGAGAGCAGGAAAATGGCATCGGCGTAGAATGGTCAGAGTGCGTTGCAGGTTTGTTAAGAGTTTTATTTCATTAAATTATATTTATTTTAATGCACTTAGTTTAAAAAATAAAAACAACTGTGTGAGTACGTAGGCATCAAATATAAGCACTTTAAAACCGATTTTGAGATCTGATAACAGTTTAGCGTTTTAAAGCTGATAAACTTCCCAAAAACCAGGGAAGTATGATGACTTGTTAGAACATTGAGGTCGGCTTAATTCTGTTTATATCTTCGGTATCGATTTACACGTACAAAAGATATAAGCAGTTTTTTTTTTTTTATTATTACTGCATACACAAACTGAATTTCAGTATTTTTTTAAATATTGAAGTTATTCTAGCTAGTTGGGTATAGATGTTCTGTAAAGTATGTTTGTTTGATGCCAATTGCTTTGATATGTTAAAATATCAACCATTAATCTATGTATACGTGTATAATATATCCTTGAATGCAATCTTTACAGGAATTGTCGTCTACACGCTGGCAATCCTCCTGAACATACCAGTTGTAATTTTCATCTACATGAACTCCGAAATGACCATTCAAAGTCTGAAGCAGTTTTCTGTCATGTTCAACAACCAGGCTAAAGAGCTTCTGGCTGAGAAGGACAGAACGGAGATTTTGCTGTCAGAGATGCTTCCCAAGTCCGTGGCGCACCAGTTGAGACTTGGAAACATTGTGGACGCTGAGACGTATGAGGTATTTTGCGGATAACTTGCGTTGATTCCGTTCTAGATCATATACCACAAGACTAAAAAGAACTCACAAAACTTTATTCTGTATTCAATTTTTGGTTGTCTCAATTACCATATATATGTATCTATATGCATTAAAACGTTTTATGATAATATCCTAGGAAAGTTAAAAGATTTTATGATAAAGTCAATTGCTTAAAAGTTTGCAAATAAATCTTTTCTATTGCTCAAAATTGTCAAAACTTAAAGATGGTACTATATTAGAAAGTTATTATTAACCCTAACCTTCCTTCTTCACTCATCAAAATAATAAATGTTTTAAGTCATCCAAATTGCAGGTGGCCACAATATATTTCAGTGACATTGTGGATTTCAATGATATTACACTCCTCATGGAGCCGATGAAGGTTGTTACAATACTCAACTCTATCTACAACTTGCTCGATTCACGTATTGAATGCTATGACGTCTATAAGGTTTCTGTCTCTAAACCATTTTTTTTTAAATTTTTTAAATTAATTTAAACTATGTATTTAAGTAAAACAATTAATTTATTAAAGGCTTTCGATAAAATTACTATTCAACAAGCTACGACGTCAGATAGAAAATCAAAAACTTTAAATTCTTTTCAGCTTTTATTAAAAAATTAAAAACTGTCACTACAACTTAAAAAAAAGTTTGACAAGGATTAACGTGGATTAAATCATTAGACTTCTAAACCAAAAATCAATTTATCCAACTTTTAGTCACTCGTGGACAAATTTATACACAACAACCAGAGGCAGTCATTTATAGGCGCCTACTCACACCCCTTACATGCGCTATACCATCAACAACAACAAATAATGATTTAACTGTAAATAAAAATAATTTATAATTTTATTTGAACAGGTAGAAACAATAGGAAGCGTGTACATGGTAGTCAGTGGTGTACCAGCAAGAAACGGTCAACAGCACGTGACTGAAGTAGCTGAAATGTCACTTGACATTCTAGCTACTATGGAGCAACAAAGTTTTGCTGACGTTCCGCGTAAAGTTGAACTCAGGATAGGAATCCATACAGGTAGGCTGTAGAGATGACATTTCTTGATTAACAATGTCACCTTGACATTAAGACATTTTGTCATAGGGCCATGTGTTGCTGGAGTTGTTGGCAACAAGATGACAAGATATTGCTTGTTTGGAGATGCTGTCAACACTGCTTCAAGAATGCAGTCGACAGGATTGGGTAATAAACAAATCTCTCTTTGAGTTTCAATATTTGTTAAAAATAAACTTGATAATAAATTAAATTAAACAAAATAACAAATTAAATTAAACAAAATAACAAATTAAATTAAACAAAACAATAAAAATAAATTAAACAAAATAAAAAATTGAATTAAACAAACAAAATAATAAACTAAATTAATTAAAAAAAACTATAAGATTTTTCATTAATTATTAGCATCTCGTGTCCATCTCTCAGAGTCGACATTCTCCTACCTAGAAGACTCAAAAAATTACGTAATGGAAAAAAGAGGCACGGTAGAAGTCAAGGCAAGTTTTTGTTTCATTTACTGCAATAAATTAATAAATTATGTTAAACATATGTTTTTGTTTTATTTACTGCAATAAATTAATAAATTATGATAAACTTATGTTGATTAGAGTTAAGTTTAAATATGTGTGGACGCCCATAAAATGAGCTATGCATTCTTTAGAAAGCATTTCTGAGCAATTTGTCATGAATACCACATGTTTTTACAATTATAAACTTTTTTTAATAAAAAAAACCTTTTACACAAATTAAAAACACTTGTTTATAACTACCGGTGAAGGTAACACCGTCAAGTTCCAAACTGCAAAACTTGTTTTCCTGGTCTTACTACCATCTGTGCTAAAAGCGTTCTATGTCCAAAAACAAATTTTTTCTTTAAATATATCTTAATTTTTATTATTATATTCTAAACATGAATATATTTAAAAATTACAAACTAAAGTTTTACTTGAACAGGGCAAGGGATCCATGACAACGTATTGGCTGATTAGTAAGAAGATTGAATAGTTAGAAGATAATAAAATAGACAAAATAAATTATTCTTTTGTTTTAAAAATGTCAAACTGTTTTTATTTAATTAAAAAAAACTGCACTCGAAAATTGAAATCATTTTGTGTGCACAACTTGCAAAAAGACTATGTTTTTTTTTTATAAAATGTCATAATTTTGTAACACGAATTAAACAATTTTAAATCAAAAGTGTAATTGTAATTGTTATATATAATATGTAATTGTAATTGTAATATGTAATTGTAATTGTTATATATAATATGTACTTGTAATATGTAATTGTAATTGTAATATGTAATAGTACGCATCTTTAAACAAAAAATTTCACAAAGAGTTTCAAGACGTTTAAAAACTGGGATTTTTTTAACGGAGATGCAAATCGTTTGATTGGTGATGTTGCGGGTAAGTTCATTTCAGAGAGCTGATCAAAAACAGTAAAACCCTCTACGTTGCAGATGAATTTCCTGCGGCAAGAATCATGATGTCTCCGCAAGAAGTGGAACCTCGACACTCAAGAGCAGTTAACAACTAGTCTATATATATAAAAATGAATGTTTGTATGTATGTATGTATGTATGTATGTATATATGTATGTTCTTTATGCATTGCTACACCATTCATCCGATCGTAATGAAATTTTCACACAACCTTGAGAGTCAAGGGGAATCAAATATAGAAATAAATTTAAAATCCGTCACAAAATGAGCGGAGCGGAGCGGGAACTATATATATATATATATATATATATATATATATATATATATATATATATATATATATATATATATATATATATATATATATATATATATATATATATACATATTTATAGATATATATATATATACATATATATACACACACACACACACACACACATATATATATATATATATATATATACTAGCGGAGATACCCGGCTTTGCCCGGGTTTTTTAGAGGTTTTTCTAATGTTTGTCTCTTTCCCTCCCGTTTCCTTTCCCACTTGCTTTCCCGCTCCTGCTCGCATTCCCGTTTTTGGTCGCTTTCCCACTCCCGATCGCTTTCCCTAATCCTGTCGTTTTCCCGTTCCCTGTCGCTTTCTGGTTCCCGATCACGCTTGCTCTCCCGTTCTCGCTCACGCTTGCTTTCCCGTTTCCGCTCGCTGTCCGTTCCCGGTCGCTTTCCCGTTTCTATAAGAGACAAACTAACCCACAAACATTCATCTCTCTCTCTCTCTCTCTCTATATATATATATATATATATATATATATATATATATATATATATATATATATATATATATATATATATATATATATATATATATATATTTTATGATAGTTTCTAGTCCTTTACACCAAGTGTTTTAAGACTGAATTGGCTGTATGTAGGAAGCACATAAGTACTTCCTCTTCCTGTCGTGGATCAAAGTTTGATCTTTTTAACTGTCCCTCCTCCTTCATCCAGGCTTGTGACTGGCTCGCAATTAGCGAGGCGGAGTTTATATATATATATATATATATATATATATATATATATATATATATATATATATATATATATATATATATATATATATATATATATATATATATATATATATATATATATATATATATATATATATATATATATATATATATATATATATATATATATATATGTGTGTCTCAACTTCAGACTCGAACCCACGACTGTCGGATCGGCAACACCGCCTCGCATCATGCCAACTACCTTACCATCTGCGCCACTTCCACCGCCAAAAAACAGTGGTTGTTAAGCGCTTTTGTTGGGGTATGTTGAACACAACACTCGACTATGAATGGGTACGAATCAATGCTTGATAGTATATATAAGTTGGACGGCTAACATTCCGTCACTAGCTAATTTAATAACTATCGAAGATATATGTCTTATGATTTTTTTTTTTTTTGAGATTTAGCATACGCCTTATCAAGACAAGTCTTGCTCAAGGCGAGAGAGGGAGGGTACTTGCAAAGGCAGCCATTTATAGGCGCCTACCTCTTTAGCAAATGCGAGTGAACTCCTTGCTTAAGGGAGTTACCCTGGTGACGCCGGCGAGGTTTGAACTGCCGACCTAACGATCGACAGGCGAACGCTCTACCGCTCTGCCACCAGCGCCTCTATATATTATAAGGAAACATATATATATATATATATATATATATATATATATATATATATATATATATATATATATATATATATATATATATATATATAAGTTGTAATCCTATTGATGACATAAAAAAGAAAGCCAATTCCTTGATAATTCTTGCTAATCCTTACCTTCTTCCAGATAACCAGTTAACACATATAGTTGGTGAATATGCTCCGGGGTATATATATGGAAACGTCAAAATACATAAAGAAGGCCAACCACTGAGACCAATCATCTCACAGTGCCCCACACCCATATATCAACTTGCGAAGTCTATTAATAATATGATTAGACAATATTGCCCAAATAAATACTCTTTATCATCGACATCTGATTTTGTTGATTTGATACGGGGTTCATCGTCGTATAAAGGTGTTATTGCTTCTATTGACGTCGTGAGCCTCTTCACTAATGTTCCGGTTGGTGAAACTATTCAATTTATACTGGAATGCTTGTATCATCACGCTACTCTACCTCCCTTTCCGGTTCCTGAGAAAATAATGTTAGATCTTCTCAGAATCTGCACAACTGACGTACCATTTACAGATTATAAGGGAAAATTATACTTACAGGTCGATGGCGTGGCCATGGGCTCATCCTTAGGCCCCACCTTTGCGGAATTTTATATGGCTCTTGTTGAGAGCCGAGTGTTTGTTGATGACTCTGTTCGACCATTGATATATGGACGTTACGTTGATGATATCTTCGTTTTATGTGAGGATATTACTCAGATGCACAGTTTACGGAATTGTCTTCAAAAGAATTCCGTTTTACAATTTACATATGAGTTGAGCAACTTGGATAAACAACTACCATTTCTTGACACATTAATTGAACAATTTGAAGATCGTGTTGCATTATCTGTTTATTCCAAGCCTTCTTCTACTGGAGAAACTCTGAGCGGTGCAAGTTACTGTCCAGATCGTTACAGAAGAAGTGTAATTTATGGATATTTACATCGAGCTTATCGAGTGGCCGAGGACTGGTGTGGATTCGATGTTGAAGTAAATAAAATTCGGACAACACTTATCAATAATAATTTTGCCAACTCTGAAATTGATGATGCCATTAATAAATTTGTCAAGGCTAAATTTGATAACTGTAAACGACCATTACCTGTCTTAAAAAATGAAAAAGAAAGCAAGGTCATTCGGTTATATTACAGATCTCAGATGCACAGTGCTTATAGAGTTGAAGAGAAAATAATTCGTGACATTATTAACACTAATGTTAGGGTTGTTTCGCCAAATACTCAACGACTTCTATTTACAATTTATTATAAATCAAAAACAGCCCACCAAATGATAATGCGAAATAATCTCTTTAAATCAGGTACATTGAAAGAGACTAATGTTGTTTACGAATTCAAATGCAATAAACATGACGGTCTACATCAGTCGTATATCGGGCATACTCGTACGACATTGGCTCGACGGTTGACGATGCACGTGCAAGGTGGCAACATTAAATCTCATTTTCGATCTCTTCATCAAACGTCTCTTACTCGCGAGATTCTTGATAATGATACAACCATTCTCTACCGTGTTTCAGATCCACGTCGATTAAAAATAGCAGAGGCTTTACTTATACAAGAATATCGACCAGCAATAAATACTCAGGATACACACTTTGATAGAACTCTACGACTGTTCAATCTTGACTTTAATGATTTTGCTGATGATAATGTGCTTCGGTCTCAGACGGTAGGCGCTATGCTGGGTGGTAACAAAGCTACGAGCTCTGGTCCTTTATTAATCTGTGGTCACGGTACTAGTCGACCCCCTTATTCGGCCGTTGCTTCTGGTTTGGTACAGCCGGACAAAACTAATGAGGTAAACACTTCCTGTGGATCGGTTTATTTGACTCCTGTCATAGATGTTGGCGATCGTCTCGGTATATCTCCCCGTGGTCTACTAAGTGATGAGGTTAACTACCTTTCCAACTCATCTCTTCAACCAGCTCCCATCGTGCAACTACCCACGCCTATCCTACATGAGCCTCCACCTGAGCCTCCATCTGATCCTCCACCTGAACCTCCACCTGAACCTCCACCTGAGCCTCCACCTGAACCTCCACCTGAGCCTCCACCTGAGGCTCAGGCTCCAGCGGTGTCATTTCAACATTTGTTTGAGTCTTCAAATATAACTACAAGACGTCGACGTTAATTGAATCATCTATATGTATCCCATTTGCACAGTCATGCGTTTATTTTAATTTTTCATATAAGTTTACTTTTATTTTAATTCATCACATGGTTTTATTTAAATTTTTCACCTTTTATTATTCTATTTCATACTTTTTTATTTCAATATACTGTCACTAGATACCTATAGTTTAATTTCATTAATCTTCTAATAATTTTAAGTGTTTTAATTTCTATTATTAGTATTATAGACTTCATTCAATTCGTCCTATCTATTTATATTTATTTATTTTATTTTATTAATAATAATTATTATTTAATTTATCTTTATACTTCTTTTCATTTATCAATTTTATAAGCTCTCGTAATTTACTTATATCGTCATACTCTGGTTTTAAAAACTTTAATTTAAATATTTATTTAATATAGGCACAACACTATTTCTATGTTGATGTTTACTATATATTCTTTAGCTGTTTACGTAATACGACATTTTAGGTTACGGACTCTGAAGATGACTGTAGTCGAAACTGGCCAGTCAGTCCTAATTATTATTATTTGTATTATATAAATTTTTTAAAATGGACTCTAGTTTACGTCGTAAAATTAAATATTTTGAACAGTTTATTAGAAAAGTCATTAATGCAAAGTGGTCGTTTGTTTTTAACGGAGTGTGTTTACGAGAGGGGATTTTGCCAAAGTATATTACTCATATATATATATATATATATATATATATATATATATATATATATATATATATATATATATATATATATATATATATATATATATATATATATACATATATATATATATATATATATATATATATATATATATATATATATATATATATATATATATATATATATATATATATATATATATATATATATATATATATACTAGAGATAGCCCGTCGAAAATGACGGATTTTTAAAATCTCATTTAAAATTATTTTTAGATTACATCCCAAGGACGGATGTTTTAAAATTACGATGTACTTTAGATACATTTTATAAAAAACTAGCGGGGTTACCCGGCGTTGCCCGGGGTTTTTTAGAGGTTTTTCTAATGTTTGTCTCTCTCGCTCCCGTTTCCTTCTCACTTTCCCGTTTTCGTCGCGTTCCCGGTCGCTTTTCCGCTCTCGGTCGTTTTCCAGCTCCCGTTCGCTTTCCCGCTCAGAAGTTTTGTTATCGATTTTCTCTCTTGCTCGCGTTTCCTTCCAAGCTTGCTCTCCCGATTCCAGTCGCTTTCGCGTTCCCGGTCGCTTTCCGCGTTCCCGGTCGCTTTCCCGTTCCCGGTCGCTTTCCCGTTCCCGGTCGCTTTCCCGTTCCCGGTGGCTTTTCCGTTCCCGGTCGCTTTCCCGTTCCCGGTCGCTTTCCCGTTCCCGGTCGCTTTCCCGTTCCCGCTCACGCTTGCTCTCCCGTTCCCGGTCATGCTTGCTCTCCCATTTCCGGTCACGGTTGCTCTCCCGTTCACGCTCATTTTTTCTTTTCCATTCTTTCATAACTTCTGTTAGCCTATAAAACGTAAAATAGATTTGCTAAGACTATATATATATATATATATGAATGTTTGTGGGTTAGTTTGTCTATTATAGAAACGGGAAAGCGACCCGGAACGGACAGCGAGCGGGAACGGAAAAGCAAGCGTGAGCGGGAATGGGAGAGCAAACGTGAGCGGGAAAGCGACCGGGAGTGGTAAAGCGACCGGGAGCGGGAAAACGGGAAAGCGAACGGGAGTGGGAAAGGAAACGGGAGAGAAAGAGACAAACATTAGAAAAACCTCTAAAAAACCCGGGCAACGCCGGGTATCTCCGCTAGTACATACATAAACACACACACAGACACACATACATGCACATACACATACATACATACACACATACATACGCACATACATATATATATAGTTCCCGCTCGCTCACCCGCTCCGCTCCGCTCATTTTGTGACGGATTTCAAATTTTTTTTTTATTTGACTTTCCTTTTGACTCTCAAGGTTGTGTGAAAATTTCATTACGATCGGATGAATGGTGTAGCAATGCCTAAAGGACATTAATATATATACAAACATTCATTTTTATATATATAGATAGTCAACAAAACCAAAATGACATTTGATAACCATAAAAAAAATTTTCGTGTGTATATATATAAGTAAATTTAATGAAATTTTTTATTGTGTTTAAATTTTCAATTTACTAAAGTATTTCATATAAAATCAAAGGATGTGATAATTGAAGAGTGCAATAATTAGTTATTAGAGAATTTCAGTATGCACGACATTTCTTGTTAATTGACGGCCATCGTTGAGAAGTGGTCCTTGCTTCTGTGATTTTTTTAAATCTCATTATATAATATTTTTAGATTGCAGCGCCATTTCTTCTGATCTCTAGGACTGAGAGTGTACATAGGTACAATTGCATAACTTTTATTACACGCCTGTGCGCAATAAATTCCTTCGTGCACATCGATATCGTCTATACGACTAATTACCTAAGCGTGACAGAATCAGTGAGTGAGTGACGTGGGCTACTATAATATATATATATATATATATATATATATATATATATATATATATATATATATATATATATATATATATATATATATATATATATATATATATATATATAGATATATATAAATATATATATATATCTGTATATATATATGTATGTATATATATATATGTATATGTATATATATATGTATATATATATATATGTATATATATATACATATATATATATATATATGTATATATATATATATGTATATATATATATCTGTATATATATATATATATATATATGTATGTATGTATGTATATATGTATATATATGTATGTATATATATGTATATATTTATGTATATATATATGTATATATATATATACATATATAAATAAATATATATATATATATATATCAATGATAAAAAAAATTGTGTTTAATAACTACTAGACGACTAATTATATATATATACTAGCGGGGTTCTGTATTGAAATTAATATCGCTGTCTAATTATCCTTAGAAAACGACTTCAGTAGAAATTGATGATGAAGTTATAATTTGGAAAATATTTTTCTTGCATTACAATCAAGTTAACTCAGAAAATGAAACACCAGATATACCACTCAATAACATTAAAAGATTTATGTGAAGATTTTGTTATATATAACTTCGAGGAAACTTTTTTGGAACCATCGTCTGAAATGAATTGTCTCCCTTTCAAGGTTAAAAATGAAGTAAACCTATCATCGTCTACCTTTGAAGAATTAATTTCAAGAAGTCGTAGTTTTGGAATGGCACTTCCACACCAATATCTTATTCCTTTTTTCTTAAAATTTGAGAGTTATCCAAAATTAATACTTAAAGATGTTGATATTATTAAATTCTTCAAGCCATTAAAAATCATTTGTTGCCGAGGAAATTTGACTTGTATTTCGTTTACTGGAATGTCACGTTTTCGTGATGACTCATTCTTATCTATAACAACACTTCAATTGTATATAGAAACATGTCAATTGTATCAAGATTTTTTGAAAAACCCATACATGTTATCGAAACTACAAGAGCTAGATTTAGAAGTCAATTGTCGTGTTATCACGAATTATCGCAACTCAGACAAATCTGGGTGGTTGTGTCCTGGCTTAGTTAAACTCTCTCTGCGTTGCAGTTGCACGGAACAAAACAGCACCAAGAAAGATCTCATTGAAATTCTGAATATAAAATTTCCCAACAAAAACTTAAAAGCTTTAAACATTTTTTGTTGTACGTCTGCAACACAAACAATGAGCAAAGTTTCCGGATTTATTAGTCTTCAAAAACTGGCGATATGTTTGTATCCTGGTGAATCCATAGAAGACTTAGTTGATCAAATTTCATGTCTTACTAGCTTGACGTGGCTTGAAATTAGTGAAAAGCCTGGGTCAGAAGGGTTAAATGTTTCTAAAAACTGGAACCTGCAATTAATACACAAAATGATAGACAAACTACTTAATTTAGTTCATTTAGACATACGTGATATAAAAATGTTTCATGAAAAAATTGCTAAGTGGACGCATTCAAGATGTTTTGAGTATTTAGGACTTCCTTCTGCTGGATGGGATGAATTTGATGATATTTTAAACAACAGCACCGTTGAAGAAATTATTACGTCAATGAAAAGCGTTTTTGGGAAAAAGGAAAAATTTGATAGATGCATCTATTTTTTGATAGGCTTGGCAAAAAATGAAAAACATCATTCAAGTATAAGAAACAACATGTCAATTATTGTTGACTTTTTATACACAGGAATGAATTACTATGCTTACTCTTGCAGTTATTCAGCTCTCGATTTGTTTTGCGCGCTTTTCAATGTTGGCTTAAAAAGCAGTGAAATTAAAACATTTATAAAAATAATATTGAACTCTGGTTTTGTTTTCTCATTGATACTTAGACTGAATTCCGAAACCTTAAATGTTGCTTTATGGAAAGAGTTATTCAGACCATGTCATCGATTCATCTCCACGATCTTGCCACGCACTTCAAAGGTTGATTGGAATCTTGTGTACTCTGACCATATTCTAATACAACTATATGACAAATATTACGAAATTACAGGTGAGGTAATTCCAGAAGCTGATCGTATCGTAAGTTTTATTAAATCAAATCCAGGGAAATATTTTTTAAAGGAAATCCATTTGAATAATTTTTTGAAAAGACACGAAGAATTAAAACAAAAATGCAACTCAAAACCTACTTAAAACCTACGTGAAAGCGTGAAATATAACTAAGAAACATTTTAAAATAATTTTATTAATTTTTACTAACTTTGAATTAAATTGTATCAATTTTGTAGTGTATTATTATGGTTTTGTTTTAATAAAAAAAAACAATTTACAAGAGAGGTATGTAGATATGTGTGCATTATGTATGTATGTGTTTGTATGTGTGTATTTAGGGGGGATGGCAATCCTGCCACGGCCGCCCTTTGCCGCCAACGCAATTTTTGCAACGTGGAAAACTGCCCAATATTGCTTCGAAACTGCGTTATTGTTGTCATTCTTTGACACCTGCACCACAGAGCTGACGAAAGATTCAACAGTCACATGTTTGCAGTCGGTCAGATTAGTACATTTCAGCCAGCTTATGTCAATAAAAGGTTTTTTTTAATAATGAAAAAGCTAGTAAGTTGTACCATGAGTTTTTGCCCGAAGATGAGTTGACCTCTCTGGAAACGGAATACCTAAGATCAGTAGCGTACGAGCCGCAGCCCCCCCCCCCCAGTTTCGGGCAAAATGGGCTGAAAATTCGGGCACCTGTTTTACATAGCGTTACGTTCAACGGAGAAAAATGCCACAAATACTTAAATCTCAAAGTTTAACCAGATGGTCATGTAGGTATGATTCAGTAAAATCAGTGGTAGAGCAGTTGCCTAATATCATAACGGCCTTGCTTACTTTGACAAATGATCACGATCCCAAAACGTATTTTTTACAAACTTTTATTTAGGTTACAATCTCTGTTTGTGTGTGTGTTTGTGTATGTGTGTGTGTCTTTCTCTGTACGCAAATCTTGCAAGTAAAATTTAACCAGATTTTTGACTAGCTAGGAAGCTGAAATTTTTAGCATAGCTTTATATTGGATGACAATACATGATTCAATTAAAAAAAACATAATTTGAACATTTTTCGTATTTCTAAATCGAGTGTATTTGAAATCAAGATTTGTGTTGAAAAACTCGTTTTTTTCTTTACTTGTTTTTTATAATAGTTTATAGTCCTTTACAGGTGTTTGGATAAAATTATTGGCGAAATAGATTCCCGATTTAGTGGTAATATATATAATAATATAAATATACAAACAAAAATAGAATTGATCAAAAGGTAATTTAATATAACGCCCATGTTTATTTATCCCCTTGGAAAATAAGAATCTAACCCTCGCATGGTATCCATCAACCAGCATTCGGGCAATAATTATTTCAGCCCCCCACTTCGATTCGCTCCCGTACACCTATGGTTTCATCCCCAGGTGTACCCTCATCTAGGGGTTTTATCCCCAGGTGTACCCTCATCTAGGGGTTTCATCCCCAGGTGTACCCTCATCTAGGGGTTTTATTTTTCTAATTTTATTTTTTTCTCTAGTTAGATCAACAATCGCTTTGAAGTCCCACGTATCATGCGCTACTTTTAATGTAGCATCCCAAGTCGTCTAATTCTGCAAAACGAGTTGCTAGTTTCATACTGATGCCATTGTCTCTGACTAAACCGTCTTTCTTTGCCCCATTGATATTCCAATCTGCTATCAGGGATTTCAGATGATTCGAAATCAATTCTCCAGTGTGCCTACCTTCCAATGGCTGAAGTTGTAAAAGAACGGATATCCTACGTCAATCGGTGTCTATCCAGTGCCCAGTCAAACTGAAGAAAGCATTCAAATTGTTTGTGCTTGTCCAGACATCGCTGGTGAAACTTATATAATTTGCATCATCGACCATGACTTGCAAGCGATTCCGTACACGAGAAAACATGTCCGCACCTAAGGTGCGCGAGAAATGTTTCCTGGATGGCAACGCATATCGAAGTCCGAGTTGATGCATTGTTATTAAATCCAGCCTTTTCACCTACTTTAAAAGGCAACATACCAACGCTAATCATTTCCGCAATTTTGTTAGTGATTGCAAAATGCCGAGGATGATTAACTTAAAACAAATTAATTTTCTCCACAAAAAAATCCAAGGTGTGTTGTTTTTTGTTTGAACTTGGTGACATATTTGCATCCTCTTCGCGTTATTGTTTCTTAATTTGCTCTTGCCTTGCTCCATATTTTTTGAATTGCACTAGATGTTTTGTCCGCAGAAGAGTTATCATTGACGTTGTGCCATATGTTCGTGCATTTTTTCCACCACGCATTATTTTATCATGACATATTAAGCAGTTTGCCTTGCTTTCGTCGATGGCATCCACAATATAAAAGTCCCAAACTTTACTCGATTTCTGAGACATTTTTAGTTTAAACGTTGGTGTAAAGTTGGAAGTTCATAATAGGACGATATTTCTATAAGTCCAATTATGGTTTTAAACTTATTTATATAACACAAAACACACACACACACACATATATATATATACATAGTATATATATATATATATATATATATATATATATATATATATATATATATATATATATATATATATATAAAAGAACATGTCCTGACTGACTGACTGACTGACTGACTGACTGACTGACAGATGACTGACTGATAATCAACGCCGAGCTCAAACGCCTCATCCTAGGAACGTGAAATTTGGAACTTATATTACTTTTATAGCGTAAACATCCGCTAAGAAAGGATTTTTGAAAATTTTGCTCCTGAGGAAAAAAAACTGGAAAACAAACTTTTTTCTAAAACAATGTATATCTCGAAAACCAAAAATGAGGAGATTTTGAAATTTGGTATATATATTCTTTTTGAAAAATAAAAAGATACGTATTTTTCCATTTTTTGAAAATTCGGTTTCCCGGACCTCAAATGTGCGTTGGAAAATTGGGTTATTTGGTTTTTAAAGTAGCTTCTACTCAAAAACTGTTACTGCTACAGGAGTAAAAATTAGTATTTAGTTTCTACTCCAAAAATAATGAAACACGTGTTTTAACATTTTTGGAAAATTTGGTTTCCAGGACTTCAAATGTGGGGTGTAAAATAGGGCTAATTGTCTTTTATAGTAACTGCTACTCAAAAACAGTAAATACCACAGATGTAAAAATTATTATTTAGTTTCTTTTCTAAAAATAAAGATATACGTGCTTCACCATTTTTTACAAATTTGGTTTCCCGGACCTCAAATGTGGGTTGGAAAATTGGGTTATTTGGTTTTTAAAGTAGCTTTTACTCAAAAACTGTTAATGTTACAAAAGTAAAAATTAGTATTTAGTTTCTACTCTAAAAATAATGATATACGGGTTTCACAATTTATTGAAAATTTGGTTTCCAGGACTTCAAATGTGGGGTGGAAAATAAGGTTATTTGGTTTTTAAAGTAACTGCTACTCAACAACTGTAATTGCCACAGATGTAAAAATTAATACTTAGTATCTACTCAAAAAAAAAAGATATACGTGTTTCATCATTTTTTGGGTTATTTGGTTTTTAAAGTAGCTGCTACTCAAAAACTGTTAATGCTACAGAAGTAAAAATTAGTATTTAGTTTCTACTCCAAAAATAATGAAATACGTGTTTTAGCATTTTTGAAAATTTGGTATCCAGGACCTCAAATGTGGGGTGGAAATAAGGGTTATTTGATTTCAAAATAACTGCTACTCACAAACTGTAAGTGCTACAAATGTAAAAATTAGTATTTTGAAGTTTTGTGCCGGTTAAAAGTAGCTAAGTCCAGTTTATCATCGGCCGGGCCAAGCCGTTATTTTAGAGTCTTCACACGGGCCAGGCCAAACCTTAAATCAAAGTGGGACGGGCCAAGGTTTTTCACCAAGTATATAAATATTTTAGTGATTTTAGGGTCTTCAGTTTGGCCGGACCAAACCGGAGGTCAAGGTGGGACGGGCCGAAATTTTTCATCAAGTATATAGAACTTCTAGGCCTGTAAAAATGGGCCGGGCCTAATTCAGACGGGCTGTGCCGGGCCAGGAGTTTGGGTTTTTAAAACGGGCTGGGCTAATTTGTCGACGGGCCGAGCCGAGACCTAAAAAATGATCTCTACTATGGATGCACGGTTCAAACTCTCTAATTTCATGCGAGCGAAGCCGCTACGGGCACTGCTAGTATATATATAAAAGAACATGTCCTGACTGACAGATGACTGACTGATAATCAACGCCGAGCTCAAACGCCTCATCCTAGGAACGTGAAATTTGGAATTTATATTACTTTTATAACGTAAACATCCGCTAAAAAAGGATTTTTTGAAAATTTTGCTCCTAAGGGGAAAAAACTGGAAAACAAACTTTTTTTCTAAAAAATTGTTCTAATATTTTTTTCTGAAATTTGGTATATATATTTTTTTTTAAAAATAAAAAGATACGTGTTTCACCATTTTTGAAAATTCGGTTTCCCGGACCTCAAATGTGGGTTGGAAAATTGGGTTATTTGGTTTTTAAAGTAGCTTCTACTCAAAAACTGTTAATTCTACAGGAGTAAAAATTAGTATTTAGTTTCTACTCCAAAAATAATGAAATACTTGTTTTAGCATTTTTTGAAAATTTGATTTCCAGGACTTCAAATGTGGGGTGGAAAATAGGGCTAATTGTCTTTTATAGTAACTGCTACTCAAAAACAGTAAATACCACAGATGTAAAAATTATTATTTAGTTTCTTTTCTAAAAATAAAGATATACATGCTTCACCATTTTTTACAAATTTGGTTTCCCGGACCTCAAATGTGGGTTGGAAAATTGGGTTTTTAAAGTAACTTCTACTCAAAAACTGTTAATGCTACAAAAGTAAAAATTAGTATTTAGTTTCTACTCTAAAAATAAGGATATATGTGTTTCACCATTTTTTGAAATTTTGGTTTTCAGGACCTCAAATGTGGGGTGGAAAAAAGGTTTCTTTGGTTTTTAAAGTAACTGCTACTCAAAAACTGTGAATGCTACAGATGTCAAAATTAGTATTTAGTATTTACTCAAAAAATTATGATATAAGTGTTTCAGCATTTTTTTTAAAATTTGGTTTCCAGGACATCAAATGTGGGGTGGAAAAAAGGGTTATTTGATTTCAAAATAACAGCTACTCAAAAACTGTAAGTGCTACAAATGTAAAAATTAGTATTTTGAAGTTTTGTGCCGGTTAAAAGTAGCTAAGTTCAGTTTATCACCGGCCGGGCCAAGCCGTTATTTTAGAGTCTTCACACGGGCCAGGCCAAACCTTAAATCAAAGTGGAACGGGCCGAGGTTTTTCACCAAGTATATAGATATTTTAGTGATTTTAGGGACTTCAGTTGGGCCGGGCCAAACCTGAAGTCAAGGTGGGACGGGCCGAAGTTTTTCATCAAGTATATAGAACTTCTAAGCCTGTAAGAATGGGCCGGGCCTAATTCAGACGGGGTGTGCCGGGCCAGGAGTTTGGGTTTTTAAAACGGGCTGGGCTAAGTTGTAGACGGGCCGAGCCGAGACCTAAAAAATTGATCTCTACTATGGATGCACGGTTCAAACTCTCTAATTTCATGCGAGCGAAGCCGCTACGGGCACTGCTAGTATATATATATATATATATATATATATATATATATATATATATATATATATATATATATATATATATATATATATATATATATATATATATATATATATATATATATATATATATATATATATATATATATATATATATATATATATATATATATATATATATTAACATATATATGTGATATTCTGAATTGTAGATGGGAACTTTTTTAAATTCGGCCTCGGCGACTCTTTTTTTGCCGAGTCCGAGGCTTTGCCGATTACCGCCAAATCAGCAGAGTCCGAGTTTCGGTCCATCTCTACTTATTTTAGAAATACACTAAAAAGTAGAAAATAAAATCGTACGTCAAATTGATCATCTTGTTGTTCGCCATGATAAAACAAGGGTGCTCAGTTTGAATTTAATGAACATATCTGTATAACTTAGCAAGCACCCTAGTGCATTTCTAAAATAAGACTAGTTTTTAAAAAGTTTTTTGTTTATTTTTATTTCAACTAAAACTCTTGAAACAGGAAGCAAACATTTTTAAATTTACAGAAAGTGATATGAAAATTTGAATAAATTTCCAAATTGAAAAGCAATTACAACTTTCAAGCAGCAAACCATTTGTTTGAGAAACAATAATGAAGAAATGGAAAATAAATAAAAAAATCAACTTATAATTTTAGAAAACAATTTAAATAATACATTTTTTATTATTTTCAAATTTTATTAAAATTGAGGTTTAGTGTTAAAAAATATTTATAATTCTTATCTTTTTGTTAAATATTATTTATTTTAAATTATCTAAAATAATTTATTTAATAATTATTTTACATAATTAATTTGAAAATTATTTTACAATAAACTTCCCATAATTAATACGGCACTTTCTAATCATTGGGTACAATTCTATTTAACGGTAATTTGTCTGACGATACTCATAAAACAACTTATTCTTCTCCTTCATCAAATTAAAGCATATGTGACTCCTTGAACCAACTGTAAGTGTGGTCATAGTAAGCTGAAAATCGATAAAATCCGAAGAAGAATATTTTATTTTAAAATGAAATTCAGTTTCATGAAGTTCTTGAAAGAGATAATTCGATAGAGTTGTTGAGAGTGAGTTACAAGGAGCCGTTGTAAGCCTATAAAAAGTCTTAGTTGTGTTTTTCTCTATAAAGACGTAGAGACTTATTACTGAAAAACACTGATTTATTCAATGCTTACAGAAATGAATCAAGAAACTGAAATGAATTCTGAAATGAACCTGCTACAAAAACCACCAGACGATAAACTACGCGTTTTAAAGAAATATCTCAAGTTTGTTTTCCTCGACATCGACGCATTGACTTTCCATGGCAGATCCGCTCAGAGGTTCAGACTGATCGGTCTCCCTCTCATTCCAGTACTCATCTTTTTGGCAGTGTCCGTCCAGCAGCTAATGAGCTATCGTAACACGCTGATAGGATACCAGGGCATGTACGATAGAGCCAGGTTTAGATATACCATGTCACAATTGATTGTAAAACTAGACTGGGAGAGATCCATGTTTGTTACCCATTATCTAGAAGCTAAGAACAAGTCTAAAAGGTACTTCTTTTTTACAAGCAATTTTTTTAACATTTTATTTTTATGGAATGAAATTTTTAAACTACTAATAATTAAACTATTAAACTTTTGGGGTGCTGTTCAGTTATGGCGTCACAGACCAATAAGGTCGGGGGAGCTAGTTAGTAGTGAATACGTGATGAAAGAAAGGAAACTTCTTTGATGGTGAAAAAATTAGAAGGTCACCAAAACTACTAATTCCTAAAATAAAAATAAAAACAAACTGTTAAAAGAATGTCATTCAAAGCGGCAAATCTGTCTTTTAAAGCAACAATTATTTTCAATTATTCATGTAATTTTTTTTTGTTTTCAAAAGAAATATAAAGAATTTTTTTTATTTAAAAGTAAAAAAATTGTTTTTCAAATTTGAAACCTAATAGAATGTATTATGATCCTACTGTTTAAATTTCAGATTGATTGAATAACGAACAGTTTTGCTTTTAAGATTTGCAAGATTTCAAATAAGCAAGCAAGACCAATGGTGAAGTTAATATAAGGAATTTAAAAATGTATACATACGTTACTGCAAAAATAATAATATTATTATAAAGAATAATTGATTTTATGGAACACTGATGAACGCGAATGAAGCGCTTTTAAATACTTTTAGAAAAAGTTGAATATTAAAAGTTTTTTTTAATGGAAAGTAATAGCTGTGGTAACATTCTAATTCAACTAAAAACATTTATATTTTCAAGGTCTCTTACTGCATTCGTGCCTGATTATAAGTCGACGAAATTTAAACATAAGTTTAGCAATTAAATAACATGTCACCAATTGCCACCAATCGTAACTTGAACATAAGGCATTAATTCAAGTACACAAAAATATCGTCATCATCACCACCACCATTCCAGGTCAGAGTACAACGCCTGCGTGTATAGAAACAGCAGCAAACTACTGGAAACCATAAAAGAAAGTAACGAGGTTCTTGAAGCGTTCCTCAAGCTGCCTTACATTCCTTCGGAAGCAGACGTAGAAAGATTGAAAGGCGATGACTACAAAACAACACAGACGTCGTCGCAGACGTTAGTCTACTTGAACATCTTCAGGAACTCATTGATGAACAGCGGTCCTGAAAATTGCGACGCCAAGTTTGATGCATTTCTAGTCGTCTACACGTTCGTCATTATAGCCATCATACGATTCTCGCCCGGCTTCTATGAAGCAGAACTTTCTAAGTTAACATTTATGCACGTTTTCTCACTACAGCACGTGTTAGAAGCGCATGTATACATTTCTGCGACGTGTTATTTGGCCTCGGACTATTTCATCTACGGTCGTTTTTTGAACGAGAACACGAAGTTTTATCTGATCGGAAACTACAGCCTGGGCGCAGAAGGATTAGACCACGCTCTCAAGCTAGACGAAGTAATCCAATCGATGTATGAGAACCTGATTAACAAGGGGTCGTATCAAATTGATGAATACACATCCACAATTAACTCGATCGTAAGTTACGAAAACATCAATGTTAACTTTAGCCAATGGTATGCCATGTGCAGAAAGGTGACATCGCTTTTCGAAGATTTCGAAATAGCTATCTCTGACAGGGAAAAACGAGAAGCATTCGACGTTGAATACAGGAACTGCATGATGGGTCGGGATTAGTCTTAATTAACAATCTACTAAATTAAAATATTTTTTTTTATAAAACTCATTTTTTTAGGTATAATTTTTTATTCTTTGGCCATCATCATAAACATTCCTTCGTTTGTCTTTATCTACTTGAACTCACGAACGACGGTTAAAAGTCTCAGGCAATTTGCTTCCTTGTTCGAAAGCCAGGCAAGCAAATTGTTGGACGAACAGGAGAAAACCGAAACGCTACTGTCGGAAATGTTGCCCAAATCCGTTGCTCGCCAGTTGAGACTTGGAAATTTAGTTGAAGCAGAAACTTTTGAAGTTTGTCTGTTTGTTTTTGCTAAATTTCAACAGAATAAAAATTAGTAGATTTTAAGAACCTATTCGGAAATACAATTTTGAATCATCTTCAATTTATTTTCTCTCATTTTCAAACGAATTTTATCAATTTAAAAATTTTCTCAGTTATTAATTGTTATAAAATAGTATTTTAAAACAATTGTTTTAGCAAAAACACAATAATTTATAAATGCAAAATAGTATTATAACAAATTTTAACTGTTTATGAAGAAGGTCTCCTCGACCCCACATTAATTAAGCAGACATTTTTTTGTTTCAAATTAAATTATTGCAAATAGAAAAATAAAGTACAAAGTGAAAACATTTTATCTATATTTGAAAGTAAATTATTAAAATGACCATAATTAAAAAAAAACTTATTCAAAATAGAGTTCAACCGTCTTCTTCAGCGATATCGTCAACTTCACTGAAATGACATTGGTCATGGATCCCATCCAGGTGGTTGATATATTGAACGCCGTCTACAGTCTTCTAGATCATATGATAGAAAACTTCTGCGTCTACAAGGTATTACAAAAATGTTAATTTACCTGCCTAACCAGGTAAGTACGGTACTTCATGGAGGGGTGCGATTAGGTAACCCCTCTTGCGACAAATGTGTCTGTCTGGAGATCATGGACCAATTACTTCAAATTATCAAAATCTGTTCAATTTAGGTGGAGACGATAGGAAGCGTCTACATGGTAGTCAGTGGTATACCAGTAAGAAACGGTGAAAAACACGTCACTGAAGTAGCTGACATGTCACTTGATATTCTAGCTACTATGGAGCAGCAAAGTTTTCCTGGTGTTCAGCGTAAAGTTGAACTTAGAATAGGAATCCACACAGGTATGCAATAAAAATGAATTGAAATTATATAAATAGAAAACAACTAATAGTGTTGATTTAAACATGGATTGATTTTTATAGGACCATGTGTTGCTGGAGTTGTTGGCAACAAGATGACAAGATATTGCTTGTTTGGAGATACTGTCAACACGGCTTCAAGAATGCAGTCAACTGGAACAGGTAGTTGCAGGACAGACAACAGTATTTACAGGACCTAAATTTATTTCCAATTTGAATGCACAAGTTATAATTATGATTGTCTAGGCACCACAGTTTGATCTTGTATTTGTTTAGTTATATTTTTAAGGTCCTTAAAAATTTCGTTAGGATGGTATTTTAGCTCAAACAAAAAAAATTGTTGAATTTTTCTACTCTCGCCCTTTCATTATTTTAGACCACGTGACAGGAAATTTATCAATAAATTTCAACTAGATTGTTTGAATTTAAAAAGTAGCTCAATGCGTTTAAAAATGTGTGTTCCTGAATTTATATGCTTTCAAGCTTCGAGTCTAAAATATCAGCAATTAGTAAGTAAAACAATTTGTTCTTAGTTACTATTAGTGATGCAACTAAATGCAATGATTGAAATAATGTTGCTGTAGTTAGTTCAGTTATATAAACAACAATTGCAACAATAACTCTGTTCGAGATGCTTGGTTGTCTCACTGTTATATTTCCTGTTATGATAGTCTTGTAGTTATCATCTACCATTATCTAAGGATGAATAAATAATATAATAATTCCAAATTCTCGGCTCAAGAGTTTCAGCTGCAGCAGCCCAAACAAAATTTCTTATGATGACTTGATTTTGCTCTGTTGTACAAAGCTGGAATTTTCAAATTACAAAAGCTACCAATAATTGGCAATATATTAAATTAATATTGGACACTTTTTTACTGATATGTATTAGAGGGTGAAAACTACATCTTAAAAAAAATTAGGACTACCCTATTCTCCATATTTCCAGTTGTCTATGCTTTCTATTTGGGATTCTGGTTTTTATGGCACAATCTGTTTTAAAAAGATTTTTTTTATAATTAGTTTTTTTTATATACAAAGCATCAAATGTGCATATTTCTGAGACAACGTTTCTTTTCTTGGACCACACGGACAACTATAATTTGAAAATGAGAGGCCCTTCAGAGGTCAAAGTATGTATATAAAATGTTGCTTTTTCAGGTCACAAATACAAATTTACAACACTAAAATTGTAAACAAAAAAATGTTTTATTTAGGGTAAAGGAGTGATGACAACTTACTGGCTTTTTGGAAAAAAATCAAAATCTAATCCATCAGAAGATGTTGTGGAAACGATCAATAAAGGCATTCATCTTCTTTTTTCTTAACAGTTTATTCAACAGATTTCATTATAAAAACAAATTAATGAATTGACGAACACAATCATTTTTAAAATAAAGTAGAAATTTTAAAGAAAAAAAATCTTGAATTTTAAAATAGCTTTAACGAATTTTGATCTGAAAGAAACTTATCGTTGAAAGGTAACTCGTTTTTGTAATTTATCTAGAAACATCCTGTCAAAAATGACGGTTTTTTATTGAACTGACAGATATGAAATAAAGAATGTTTTCCATTTCTACCATTGTTATAGAAAGTTCAATCAAGTCAGGATCTCAATCGCTGTAAATGATTACATGTGATAGTAAAACAATGTGGTTGCTCTATCTGCTATGCAATATCAAAACATTGTTCAATGCTTTGGAATGAACCTGGTTCAAGCAAATTAAAATCATTTCTTTTGAGCAATAAATCCAACATGTTGTTTGATGTAATCGGATAACCTCTTGCATAATAAGCTTAGGTAAAAACGTTTTGGATTTTTAGGACTATCAGTTTACAATCAATCTTATAATTGTATAGAATGCTTGGTCATTACCAACATTTGTATGCACCAATTAATTTTTTAGCTCGATTGGCTAAAACACTCAGTAGATTAGTTTCGGTTGCAGCTTCATGATGCAAGCCAACCTAACGCTAATTTAAACGAACAAAACGGTCAATTTTATTTTTGGTCCATCGGATACCCGGGTATCCTTCCGAAACCGCCGTGGGTACCCTGGTAGGCTTTTTACTAAAAACAACACTTCTACATCCGATCGAGCTAAAGTTTGGTTTATTGAATTATTGTCGATGACTATGCATTCTATTAAATTTTCAGATTGATTGGACAAAATCAAAATTTAAATAACATAATATATATATAGCGTTACGCGATATTGGTAACATACATACATACATACATACCTAGCAAATTATGTATGCAGATATGTTATATATATATATATATATATATATATATATATATATATATATATATATATATATATATATATATATATATATATATATATATATATATATATATATATATATATATATATATATATATATATATATATATAAATATAAACTGTTCCCGCTTGCTCTCCCGCTCCGCTCATTTGGTGACCGATTTTAATTTTTTTCACAAAAACCTCCCCCCATTGACTCTCAAGGTTGTGTGATTTAGATTTCTATAAAAGACAAACAGACTTATAAACATTCATTTATATATATACATATATAAATATAGA
The DNA here is from genome assembly GCA_963978895.1 of Erpobdella octoculata. Classification (NCBI taxonomy): domain Eukaryota; kingdom Metazoa; phylum Annelida; class Clitellata; order Hirudinida; family Erpobdellidae; genus Erpobdella; species Erpobdella octoculata. The sequence continues at coordinate 3,285,401 of OZ022245.1, read as the reverse complement.
TATATATAAACAGTAAGGTGTGATAATTTGGTAAACTAACTTTGCCAAGAAATAAGTAGTGCTTGCACATTGCGAGATAATAATGTCAATTTCTAAAGCGCCAGTATCTAATAGGATTATCAAATTTATCCATATATATATATATATATATATATATATATATATATATATATATATATATATATATATATATATATATATATATATATATATATATATATATATATATATATATATATATATATATATATATATATATATATATATATATATATTATTTTTGTGTTTGATTTAAATCGACTGTTTCCTACGTAAGCAAATCATGAACTCTCAGAAAATCTAATTTTATAATATAATATATATTCATGAAATTATAAAACGTTGAAGTTTAAAAATGAGTCACTTACTATCACTAAAACTTTCATGCACAGATTTTGTCTTATTCAATTTCAAGGAAACTTTTCTTACACCATGTTCCGAGAATAAATGTCTTCCTTTTAAAGTTAAAGGCAACATTGAACTGTCATCGAGTATTTTTGAAGACATAATTTCAAGAGGTCAAAAAATAGGAATGGAACAACATCTTGAGTATCTAATTCCATTTCATTTAAAATTTTCATGCTATAGTGAATTGAAACTTAAAGATGTTGATATTAATACGTTTTTTCAACCCTTATCAGCTGTTGTGAACAGAGGAAATCTTACATGTATTTCGTTTTCTGGATTTTCACGTTATACCGAAAATATAGAAAGGTTCGAACAATCAGGAATTTTTTTTTATCGATTTTGCCAAAACCCTTCTTTATCATTAAATTTAAAAGAACTAGCTTTAGATGTATTATGCAGTAATATAAAAAGTTGTAGCAAAAATTTTATGAATAATTCTGTGTGGTTTTGTCCTAAATTAACTCGGCTTTCTTTGCGTTGTGTTTGTTGGCACAAGTCCCCACACCATACTGATCTAATTGATCTTCTTAAAATTAGATTTCCTTGTACAAATTTAAAAATCTTAAGTATATCTAGTTGTGAATGTGCTGCAAAAACTATAGGCAAAATTTCAAATTTTGTTAATCTTCAAAAACTGGCTTTTAATACATGGGCTAGCATATCGTTGATGGAATTAATTGATTCAATATCATGTCTTTCCACATTAAAGTGGCTTGACATAAGTGAAAACAGTTGCTTAAAAAAGATTAATAACGGTAATCTGCAATTAATATATACAATGATTGACAAATTACCAAATTTAGTTCATTTAGACATCAGTAACGCGGATGCTGAAGTCGTTGAACCTTTCGCGTGGACGCATTCGAGAAATTTACAGTATTTGAACATTTTTTTTTAACATTTGAACATTTATTGAGCACGAAACAAAACAACAGTGAAGTTATAAATAAGGAAAAAAAAATCAAGTGCTCAAAAGGTTCATCCAAAGGGAATTACTTCCCGCTAACTGGATGACCTATAAACGAAAATTCAGATACGAACCGAGACAGAGAAATAAAAGTTAACATAAGTGTATAGGAGTAAACATAAGTATATATAAGTTAACATATCTGTATCGAAGTTAACATAAGTATATAGATATTGAAATTATGAATCTAGCTGTAATATGTAAGATTTCAACGATTTTTTAAATAGCGAAATGCTTTTCAATGAGGATATTGTTATTGGAATACTTGAATACAACCGCGGACCATAACACTTTATGGAGAATGTTTTGAGAGTTGTTCGAGCAAAATCGGACCGAAAGCAATGCAAAGAACGCACATCATGAGAATGTACATGAGACGATTTTGTGAAAAGGTTATCAAATGACAACGGTAACATATGGTTGTCATATTTGTACATGAAAATACTAACAAGAAAAAAATTAATTTGATATACATTCAGTAGGTTGTTCTCGATCATTTTCATTTTACAAGATGATGTAAAGGGCAAGTTAAATAATATTCGGATGATTCTTTTCTGTAAGATGTGGAGAGACTTTAGACGTGTAGGATAATTTGAAGCCCAAACAATATTACAATAGGACAAGTAAGGGTAAACGAGAGCGTAATACAACATCATAGAAATATTTTTATCCACAAATCGACTCACGCGAGATAGAATTCCACAATTTTTTGCAACTTTAGAGGTGACGTAACTAATATGGTCAATCAGTGAGAGGTGCTCATCAAGCAACATTCCAAGAAATTTACACGAGGAAACTCGCGCAATAGGTTTATCGTCAATAAGAAGTTGATAATCAGAACAAATTAATTTATTTCTATGGTGGAATAGAATATAGTTGGTTTTACTTATATTTAAAGAAAGTTTATTCGCACAAAACCATTTATAAACGGAAAGTAGTTCATGATTAGTAACATCATATAAATCTTTTAGGTTTTCACCAGAAGCAAAAAGGTTGGTATCATCGGCGAACAAGACAAATTCGAGACGATGCGAAACAGTGCACAAATCATTAATGTAGACAAGAAATAAGAGAGGGCCTAGCACCGACCCCTGAGGCACGCCACAAGTTACCCGCCGCGTTGATGAAGTAACTTCGTTGTAGTGTACCTGTTGAGTTCTACCGCTCAAATAATCTTCAAACAACATTAATGGAATCCCTCGGACCCCATAGTGTTCAAGTGTTAGGCTTGAGTTTTCGTTGGAGCAATTTTAAAATGTCTACAAACCTAAGCTCTAAGATTGTTACTAACACTGACACAGCTGAAGGTATTGCAGCGTCATTAAAACACGTTTTTTGGAAACGCGGAATTTTTGGAGAATGTTTTAGAAATTTGGAGGGTTATAAAATAGACCTCTCAAGTACAAAAAAAAATCCTTCCCATCATTATGGAATCTTTATACAAAATAATTTATCTGTATAATTCCGCAAATTTGTGCGTTGAATGTATGCAATTATTGCATGTTTTATCGAAATTAGGTTTAAAAAACAGCGAAATAAAAAAGGTTTTTAAAGTGCTGTTGAATTCAAGAAACCGGAACTTTTGAATAAGCGTAATAATTTATTTTAATGACGATTTTATATGGAAAGAGCTATTATCACCAAATCATAACTGCATTAAAATCGTTTTGTCACACCAGCCTAAAAATTCAGAAGATATTCAAAAAACGGTGGATTACCTAATAACGGCATATAAAAAGTTTTATAATTTTTTTACAAATAAGAAAATTCCACATGGCGATGCTATTATAAACTTTATTAAAAAGAACTCAGATCCTATTCTTGTACAGAAATTTCGAAAAAATCGTAAATTCTTGAAACAAAAATTAAACTGACAAAAAAATGGTCTAAAAATTGCTATAACAAAACTTTAAAAGATTTTATTTTTTAATTTTAATTTTGTTTACTTAAACTATTTTTTACACAAAAATAAATATGACCTGGAGAATGGAAACGATTAAATCTTTGCAGAACCTTTGATTTTTTTTTCACTGTAAGGTTAAAAATCATTGCAATTTCTGAAAACTTAAAAAACAAAACTTAGAAAAAACGTGCTAAGATAATTTTTCAATAATTTGTGTTTTTGTGCGTTAGCAATTTTTTTCTCTTTATTTGAATTTCTTGATTTTTTCAGTTAAAAATAAACTTGACTTACAAACGGACAGCGAGCGGGAACGGAAAAGCAAGCGTGAACGGCAATGGGAGAGCAAATGTGAGCGGGAAAGCGACCGGGAGCGGGAAAGCGACCGGGAGCGGGAAAGCGACCGGGAGCGGGAAAGCGACCGGCAGCGGGAAAGCGACCGGCAGCGGGAAAGCGACCGGCAGCGGGAAAGCGACCGGGAGCGGGAAAACGACCGAAAACGGGAAAGCGAACAGGAGTGGGAAAGCAGTTGGGAAAGGAAACGGGAGAGAAAGAGACAAACATTAGAAAAACCTCTAAAAAACCCGGGCAACGCCGGGTATCTCCGCTAGTACCTATATATATATACATACATACATATATACATGCGTCTTAAAACACATGGTGTAAAAGACTATAAACTATAATAAAAAAAAAAAAAAAAAAAAAAAAAAAAAAAAACATATATACATACATACATACATATATACAAACATTCATTTTTACCAATGCTTTTATTAACTCGTCGGCTCTGTTTCTCTGTCTGTTTCTCTGTCTGTTTCTCTGTCTGTTTCTCTGTCTGTTTCTCTGTCTGTTTCTCTGTCTGTTTCAAATCTTGCAATCAATTTTTGAGTCACTTCCTGATGGTAGATTTTTTTCAAATTTTGCATACATGCTCAAGATAGAAGACAATGCAATATTCAATTATTAGTTTTACAATAAGTCAATTAATTTAGTTAATTTTCTTGAGGATTTTATCGAGGGGTTTCTTGAGGGTTTTCTTGAGGGTTTTCTTGAGGGTTTTCTTGAGGGTTTTCTTGAGGGTTTTCTTGAGGGTTTTCTTGACCACAAAACGCTAACCGACTGGCAGACTATTTTACCAAGTTAACACGAACCACACTCACTGACCGCGATTCTCAAGCGTGTACGAAATTTTCATGAAAATAGTTGAGATATTTAAATTTTATGCTTTTTGATGATTTTTTCAAATTTTGCATACATGCTTAAAATAGAAGACAATGCAATATTCAATTATTAGTTTTACAATAAGTCAATTAATTTAGATAATTTTAATTAATTTCGATATTTCGATATAATTAAGATATTTCGACTTTAACATAAAATAAAAGAGTAATATAAAAAAAAATTGATTGCAAAATTTGTGTTTTAATTACATATAAGAGCATTGGTTTTAAAAATTCGTTTTTAATTTACTTGTTATATATATATAGATATATAAATCAATTAAAAAAACAACTTAATTTGAACATCTTTGGTATATATTATACACTAGAGGGGTTACCCACGTTGCCCAGGGTTTTTAGAGGTTTTTCTATCGTTTATAACACTCGCTCCCGTTTCCATTTCTGCTCGTTTGGAATGCCTGACTTTGACTCGATTATTTTTACATTTTTGGTCAAAAAACTGTTTGAAAATTTTTTTTTTGAGTAATTGCGGATACACCATATTTTTACCAATGCTTTTATTAACTCGTCGGCTCTGTTTCTCTGTCTGTTTCTCTGTCTGTTTCTCTGTCTGTTTCTCTGTCTGTTTCTCTGTCTGTTTCAAATCTTGCAATCAATTTTTGAGTCACTTCCTGATGATAGATTTTTTTCAAATTTTGCATACATGCTCAAGATAGAAGACAATGCAATATTCAATTATTAGTTTTACAATAAGTCAATTTATTGAGTTAATTTTCTTGAGGATTTTATCGAGGGGTTTCTTGAGGGTTTTCTTGAGGGTTTTTTTGGGGGTTTTCTTGAGGGTTTTCTTGAGGGTTTTCTTGACCACAAAACGCTAACCGACTGGCAGACTATTTTACCAAGTTAACACGAACCACACTCACTGACCGCGATTCTCAAGCGTGTACGAAATTTTCATGAAAATAGTTGAGATATTTAAATTCGATGCTTTTTGATGATATTTTTATTATTATTACCAATGCTTTTATAAACTCGTCGTCTCTGTTTCTCTGTCTGTCTGTTTGTTTCTCTGTCTGTTTCAAATCTTGCAATCAATTTTTGAGTCACTTCCTGATGATAGATTTTTTTCAAATTTTGCATACATGCTTAAAATAGAAGACAATGCAATATTCAATTATTAGTTTTACAATAAGTCAATAAATTTAGATACATACATACATACATACATACATACATACATACATACATACATACATACATACATACATACATACATACATACATACATACATACATACATACATACATACATACATACATACATACATACATACATACATACATACATACATACATAAACACACACACAGACACACATACATACATACATACATACATACATACCTCGGGCTAGAATTAACTTCCCCGCTGCTGCTCACAAGGCGGATTGGTCGAAGCTCGACGAGATACTTTCCAAGCTTCTCAAAGTGCAGATGAAAGAACTTCCAATGTTTCAAGTGAAAAATCTAACTGACACCATTTACAACAAGTGTTTAGAGATGTTCGGTTCCAAGGAAAAAGTTCTCATGGACAGAGGCGAAAAAACTCATTTTTCAAGGCGACAACGAGAGATTGCTAGACTCAAAAAGGAAAAAAAACGACTTCGTCAACAATGGAGGAGAGCTCCAGACAACGAGAAACCAGGGCTCTCAGCATTACGACATGACTTGAGGCAACGATTGAGTGCACTCTTGCGAGCAGAACGTTTGCGGGTAAAGAAAAGAGAACAAAGGAAGGCAAGATTCCAGTTTGTCAGAGATCCATTCCTTTATGGTAAAAGCTTGCTCGATCCACCAAAGTCAGGTACTCTGCAAGTCAGTAAAGAGCAGCTTGATCATCACTTCCGAGCTGCTTTCATTGACCCCTTGGGCGACAAAGAACTAGCTGAAAGATCAGATCTTCCCGAGATTCCTCTTCCAAAGGTTGCTTTCAACGAGGGAGTAATTTCAATTTTTGACATATCCCAATTCCTCCGAAAAACAAGAAATAGATCTGCTCCAGGTCCAAATGGTGTACCATACCTGGTGTATAAAAAATGTCCGGGTGTGTTGAAAGTTTTACACTCATTGCTCAAGTCTGCTTGGACTTCCGGGTCTGTTGATAAAGAGTGGCAAAAAGCTGAAGGCATTTTTATACCAAAGGAGAAAGTTTCAGTCGTCATCAATCAGTTCAGACCAATTTCTCTTCTCAATGTTGAAGGAAAAATATTTTTTGCTGTGCTTGCCAAGAGGTTGACGAGCTATCTAACACAAAACGACTACATAGACAAGTCAATTCAGAAAGGAGGAATCCCTGGTGTTCCTGGTTGCATCGAACATTCTACCATGATCTGGGAGTCTATAAAAAGAGCAAAACAGAATCGACTCAGTTTGCACGTCGTTTGGCTTGATCTTGCAAATGCTTATGGAGCGGTTCGTCACCAGCTAATTTGGAGAGCTTTGACGATGCACCATGTTCCAAAGTTCGTTATGGATATTCTACGACAGTATTTTCAAGATTTTCACCTGAGATTATCGACAAAGACGTGTTCAACCGATTGGTTTCGTCTTCAGGTCGGTATCGCCATGGGGTGCTCTATTTCTCCCATATTATTCGTGCTAGCAATGCAACTACTTCTGAATTCAGTTGGTGCAAGGGTAGAAGATGTTTATGTCGGCCGAGGTATTTTCATGCCACCTCTGAGAGCTTTCATGGACGACACGACAATTAGTTTGAATAAGTGCATTTCAATGAGACGGACACTTGATGTCTTCAGCGATCTACTCAAATGGTGCGGAATGAGTTTTAAAGCATCTAAATCGAGAAGTCTCTCCCTGCGTCGCGGTAAAATTGACGAATACACCGTTTTCTCTGTTGATGGTAACAAGATTCCAACAGTGAGCGATGAACCAGTGAAAAGTCTCGGGAGATGGTATTGTAAATCCCTGAATGACGTTGATCAGGGTGCTTCTATTCTCCGTATGGCAACTGTCTCCATGGAAAGCATTAATGCTGCTCCGCTTCAGAGCAGGTTCAAAGTGTGGATTTTGCAATTTGTTTTAGTGCCAAGACTGCTTTGGCCTCTGACAGTCTATGAAATTGGTCTGCAAGTTGTGGAGAAACTAGAAAGAAAGATAGCTCGTTTTACACGTCAATGGTTGGGTCTGCCTCCGGGATTGACGTCTGTGGCTCTCTACGGCAAAACAGCCAAGCTGAGACTTCCATTGCGGTCTTTTGTTGAAGATTTCAAGATCAGCAAACTGAGAACTCAGATGATGCTCGATAATTCAACGGATCAGAGAGTCGCTGAGGTAAAACCAACTCTAATCTCAGGAACCAAATGGAATGCTAGAGTTGAAATGGAGAATGCCACGGTTTCTCTCCAGTGGACTGAAAGGACCGGAGCAGTTCAGTTGGGGCGGCATGGTGTTGGATGGAACCACCATCTCTGGTGGTCCAAGGCAAACGCTCAGGAAAGATCCGACTTGATTGTTCGGGACAGAAAGCAAGCGATAGAAAGCGAGAGAGTTGTGAAGAGCGCACAATTGTCACAGCAAGGCGACTGGACCAGATGGGAGGAGACAGTTCAGCGGTCTCTGTCATGGGAAGATATATGGCGCTATGCTCCAGTGCGGCTATCGTTCCTCATTAGATCGATGTATGATCAGCTGCCAACAGCCAGCAATTTAAAGAAATGGAAATTAATTGAGAACGATGAGTGTCAGCTCTGCGGTCAGTCGCAGTCATTGATTCATATTCTTTCCTCCTGCTCCTATTCCCTTTCTCATGGTAGATACACGTGGCGCCACAACCTTGTTCTCCAAAAGCTGCTGGGATTTGTAAAAGAGGCCTGCCGGAAAGCCAACTCAATGGAGGTGAAACCTAGGAGGAGGATTTATTTTTTGAGAGAGGGATTGCCGCAGCTAAATAGCCCAAAAAGAACCCTCACGGAAGGAGAGAATGTTTTCCATGCGGCAAACGACTGGAGGGTCTCTGCCGATCTGAAAACGGAAAAGTGCTTCCCAGTTTCAATAAAGGAAAGTGGAAAAAGGCCAGACATAGTTGTTTTTTCGAGTCTGGCCAAGACATTTCTTCTCATCGAGTTGACAGTGCCTTGGGAAAGCAACATGGAGGCCAGTAACATCATGAAATTAGAAAGATACAGAGAATTGATGTTGGATTTGGAAGCAAATGGCTCAAGAGCTGAGCTTTTTGCTGTTGAAGTCGGAGCACGCGGTTTGGTTGGTAAATCTTTGCTAAAGTTGCTGCGGGCCCTGGGAATGTCTAACAGAGAGCGGACCCGTGCAATTAAACAGATTTCTGAAGCAACAGAATCGGCTTCATTCTGGATTTGGTCTCAAAGAGAGAAAAAAGAAGATTTTCCAAATTTAGAAGCCGCTCTCTCCGCTCCGCAAGAATAGAATTGCTTCGTCTTTGTTTACGCGGCGATATTAAGTACCGCTACGAAAGCGAAGCCGTTATGTCGTCGAAGGTTTTCTCACTTGAATAGTCTGAATTTCTCTAAAGTCGCAAGTTTTTTTTGCATGACAAATATCTGCCACGATGCAAGGAATGATAGAAATTCGATGTCGGAAAAGAATAAAAACATTTTCTGCCGGAGGACGTTCGTCCGTCGAACGTGGCTCGCCCCCCTTAGAACGTCAAGAAATTAAAGAGCCGAAACGTTTGCTCGAGGGGGGGTTTTCTTCTGATGACCTCCACAGAAAAGCTCTTCAGGAGTGCACACACACATACATACATACATACATACATACATACATACATACATACATACATACATACATACATACATACATACATACATACATAAACACACACACAGACACACATACATGCACATACACATACATACATACATACATACATACATACATACATACATACATACATACATACATACATAAACAGACACACATACATGCACATACACATACATACATACACACATACAAACGCACATACATACATATATATATATATATAAATATATATATATATATATATATATATATATATATATATATATATATATATATATATATATATATATATATATATATATGATTCCCCTTGACTCTCAAGGTTGTGTGAAAATTTCATTACGATCGGATGAATGGTGTAGCAATGCATGAATAACATATATATATACATACATACATACAAACATTCATTTTTATATATATACATAAATTTATTTATACATAAATTAATTTGCCATAGATAGCAGATTGTCACACAAAAACATCTTACACAGACATGGGCTGTTATACATATTAATATTATATATATATATATATATATATATATATATATATATATATATATATATATATATATATATATATATATATATATACATATATATATATATATATATATATATATATATATATATATATATATATATATATATATATATATATATATATATATATATATATATATATATACATGATTTCGCGATGGATGATTCGCAGGATATAAATGTAAACATTAGTTCGACTTTAGTAACTGACCAGCACTTGACGCACGCTTCGCGCGCGTGTGAGTTTTTACATATTAATAGTAAAATTAGTCGTACTCTAAGCTCAAAAACAACACCTATGCGCTATTATAGTAATAACTTTACGCACGCTTCGCTTCTTGTGACTATTATAGCCAGGTGCATATGAACACGTACCCACGTGGTAAAGTTCTAGTATAGCGTCATCGGCCGATTTCGGTGAAAAATGACCGGTTTTTACCGTAAATGATATTTAAAAGAAAACTAAAAACCAATTAAAACATAAATAATTTAAAAAAACCAGAAATTATATCACTTTAGAACATTTAAAAATTGCTGCCGAAGCTTATGTAGTTCCCGGTGAAGAACTATTTGTCAATAGCGATAGAAGTGAACAGTGGGAATAAAGAAAATAAAAATTAAACACATTTAAAATAAAAATAGACAGTTTAGGAAAAGAAATTAAACATTTAAATTATGAAAATTAAAACTTAAAAAATAGTTTGTTTAAAAGTACGCGTTGCGTAACCCGCTCCATATCTAAAACAGTTTTTTTTAATGCGACGGTTTTGTCAATATGCCTTAAGAGAAATAAAAAACATTAAGAACAATAAATAACCAGCCGAAAACCTGATTTTATTGTTTATTTCATTGTATCGTTTCTTGCGTCGACGTTTGGTTTAAATTTTAAATGGGCTCTGAGGATGACAATTTTAGTCGAAACGGTCCGTTAGCCCTAGTTGAATCAAAGAATGTATGTAGTTTGAAAAATTTAGAATGTCTGTCGAAAAAAATAATAAACGCAAAATGGTCTATTGTCTTTAATAGCGCGTGCCTGAAAGAAAATATTACACCTAAGTACGTCAATATATATATATATATATATATATATATATATATATATATATATATATATATATATATATATATATATATATATATATATATATATATATATATATATATATATATATATATATATATATATATATATATATATATATATATATATATATATATATATATATATATATATATATATATATATATATAAAATGAATGTTTGTATGTATATATGTATATATGTTAATGGCGTTTATGCATTGCTACACCATTCATCCGATCGTAATGAAATTTTCACACAATCTTGAGAGTCAAGGGGAATCAAATATAGAGAAAAAATTTTTGAAATCCGTCACAAAAGGAGCGGAGCGGAGCGGGTGAGCGAGCGGGAACTATATATATATGTATGTGCGTATGTATGTGTGTATGTGTGTATGAATGTATGTGTATGTGCATGTATGTGTGTCTGTGTCTGTGTTTATGTATGTACTAGCGGAGATACCCGGCGTTGCCCGGGTTTTTTAGAGGTTTTTCTAATGTTTGTCTCTTTCTCTCCCGTTTCCTTTCCCACCTGCTTTCCCACTCCTGTTCGCTTTCCCGTTTTCGGTCGTTTTCCCGCTGCCGGTCGCATTCCCGCTCCCGCTCGCTGTCCGTTCCGTGTCGCATTCCCGCTCCCACTCGCTGTCCGTTCCGGGTCGCTTTCCCGTTTCTATAATAGACAAACTAACCCACAAACATTCATATATATATATATATATATATATATACTAGCAGTGCCCGTAGCGGCTTCGCTCGCATGAAATTAGAGAGTTTGAACCGTGCATCCATAGTAGAGATCATTTTTTTAGGTCTCGGCTCGGCCCGTCGACAAATTAGACCAGCCCGTTTTAAAAACCCAAACTCCTGGCCCGGCACAGCCCGTCTGAATTAGGCCCGGCCCATTTTTACAGGCCTAGAAGTTCTATATACTTGATGATAAACTTCGGCCCGTCCCACCTTGACCTCAGGTTTGGCCCGGCCAAACTGAAGACCCTAAAATCACTAAAATATCTATATACTTAGTGAAAAGCCTCGGCCCGTCCCACTTTGATTTAAGGTTTGGCCTGGCCCGTGTGAAGACTCTAAAATAACAGCTTGGCCCGGCCGATGATAAACTGGACTTAGCTACTTTTAACCGGCACAAAACTTCAAAATACTAATTTTTCCATTTGTAGCACTTACAGTTTGTGAGTAGCAGTTATTTTGAAATCAAATAACCCTTATTTCCACCCCACATTTGAGGTCCTGGAAACCAAATTTTCAAAAAATGCTAAAACACGTATTTCATTATTTTTGGAGTAGAGACTAAATACTAATTTTTACTTCTGTAGCATTAACAGTTTTTGAGTAGCAGCTACTTTAAAAACCAAATAACCCAAAAAAATGATGAAACACGTGTATCTTTTTTTTTTAGTAGATACTAAGTATTAATTTTTACATCTGTAGCAATTACAGTTGTTGAGTAGCAGTTACTTTAAAAACCAAATAACCCTATTTTCCACCCCACATTTGAAGTCCTAGAAACCAAATTTTCAATAAATTGTGAAACCCGTATATCATTATTTTTAGAGTAGAAACTAAATACTAATTTTTACTTTTGTAACATTAACAGTTTTTGAGTAGAAGCTACCTTAAAAACCAAAGAACCCAATTTTCCAACCCACATTTGAGGTCCGGGAAACCAAATTTGTAAAAAATGGTGAAGCACGTATATCTTTATTTTTAGAAAAGAAACTAAATAATAATTTTTACATCTGTGGTATTTACTGTTTTTGAGTAGCAGTTACTATAAAAGACAATTAGCCCTATTTTCCACCCCACATTTGAAGTCCTGGAAACCAAATTTTCAAAAAATGCTAAAACACGTGTTTCATTATTTTTGAAGTAGAAACTAAATACTAATTTTTACTCCTGTAGCAGTAACAGTTTTTGAGTAGAAGCTACTTTAAAAACCAAATAACCCAATTTTCCAACCCACATTTGAGGTCCGGGAAACCGAATTTTCAAAAAATAGTGAAACACGTATCTTTTTATTTTTCAAAAAGAATCTATATACCAAATTTCAAAATTTCCTCATTTTTGGTTTTCGAGATATACATTGTTTTAGAAAAAAGTTTGTTTTCCAGTTTTTTCCCCTCAGGAGCAAAATTTTCAAAAATCCTTTCTTAGCGGATGTTTACGCTATAAAAGTAATATAAGTTCCAAATTTCACGTTCCTAGGATGAGGCGTGTGAGCTCGGCGTTGATTATCAGTCAGTCATCTGTCAGTCAGTCAGTCAGTCAGTCAGTCAGTCAGTCAGTCAGTCAGTCAGTCAGTCAGTCAGTCAGTCAGGACATGTTCTTTTATATATATAGATATAGTCTTAGCAAATCTATTTTACGTTTTATATGCTAACAGAAGTTATGAAAGAATGGAAAAGAGAAAATGAGCGTGAACGGGGACGGGAACGGGAGAGCAACCGTGACCGGGAATGGGAGAGCAAGCATGACCGGGAACGGGAGAGCAAGCGTGAGCGGGAACGGGAAAGCGACCGGGAACGGGAAAGCGACCGGGAACGGGAAAGCGACCGGGAACGGGAAAGCGACCGGGAACGCGGAAAGCGACCGGGAACGCGGAAAGCGACTGGAATCGGGAGAGCAAGCTTGGAAGGAAACGCGAGCAAGAGAGAAAATCGATAACAAAACTTCTGAGCGGGAAAGCGACCGGGAGCTGGAAAACGACCGAGAGCGGAAAAGCGACCGGGAACGCGACGAAAACGGGAAAGTGGAGAAGGAAACGGGAGCGAGAGGGACAAACATTAGAAAAACCTCTAAAAACCCCGGGCAACGCCGGGTAACCCCGCTAGTATATATATATATATATATATATATATAATTTAAATTAATATCGTTTGTAATTTTTCTTGCAAAGCTACTTCAGTTGAAAAGGATACTAACAAAAATAAAAACACCATCTTTAATTATCGAGGGTTATAAACCTACAAAAACAAAAATGAGTAACTCCGTGCATAATTTACTTTCATTAAAATTGTCTTGCTTAGATTTTGTCGTATTTAACTTCAAGGAAACATTTCTTGAGCCATCTTCTGAAATAGAATGTCTTCCTTTTAAGGTTAAAGACAACGTGATGTTAACGTTCAGAATTTTTAGTGATATAACTTTAAGAAGTCAAAAGAAAGGAATGAGACAGAACTCTGAATTTATAATTCTATTTTTTCTTAAGTTTGAATGTTATCATGAGTTAATACTTCACGAAGTTGAAATTCACAATTTTTCCTAGCCTTTAAAAACTATTCTCAGCCGAGGAAATCTTACTTGTGTTTCTTTAACTCGGAATTATATTTTAAACAATGAAGTTATTAAATTTTCAAATTTTCATATTTATTTTTGCGAAAATCCTACTTTGTCTTTGAATTTGACAAATTTAGAATTACATATTTCTTGCCGAGATATCACAAGTTTTTACGAAAATGATATAAAAAACTTGTCAGCGTGGTTGTGTCCAAAATTAGCTCAACTTTCTCTGCATTGTCTTTGTAAGAACAGATTTCACACCAAAGAAGATTTAATTGATATTCTCAAACTTGAATTTCCTTGCGAAAATTTAAAAACTTTGAGTTTATCTGGCTGTGGATATGCTAGAAAAACTATAAATAAATTTGTTTCTTTTGTTAATCTTCAAAAATTAGCTATAATTTCGTTTGTTGGTGAATCATTGGAAGAACTGGTTGACTCAATTTCGTGTCTTTCTAATTTAACATGGCTGGATATGAGTGAAAACATTTGCTTTCAAGTGATCAATCACGAAAATTTAAAACTAATAGACAAACTTATAAACCTGTTACCTAAATTAATTTATTTGGATATAAGTAATTCATACTGTTTGACTAATGTGAAACGTTTTGCGTGGACGCATTCACGAAAATTTCAGTATTTCGGTTTGCGTTCTGATCCCTGGAGCATTTTTGCAAAACCTAGAGATGTTCTTGAAATTTTTTCTAACATAAACTCTGAAATTGTTAGTAATTTGTGCACAGTTGAAGGAATTATTGCATCAATTAAAAACGTTTTCTGGAAAAATGAAATGTTTTCAAGGTACCTCTTCATTTTCAATGATAGAACGAAAAGTGAAAATGACAAATCAATTATAAAAAAACACCTTCCAACTATTGTTGAATTTGTAAATTTAGGACTGTTTTTCAACAATTTTCATTACTCAGAATTAAACGAAATTTTGGAACTTTTTTGTTTTTTATCCGAAATTGGTTTGAAAACTATTGAAATTAGAAATTTCATAAAAGTTATATTAAGTTCTAGATTTAGTTACGAGCAAAAACGCCTGCTATCTCAAATACATTTAAAAGATGTTTTCTGGAAAGAGTTATTATCGCCATGTCACGGTTGGATCTCAAATCTTTTGTCAATCAATCCTAGGGACTCAAACAACTACCAAGTTACCAGAACGGTATTCCATCTAATGTTAGCCTATGAAAAATATTACAAATTTACAAAGAGTTTGATTCCAGAAGCTGATGCTATTCTTAAATTTGTTGATTTGAATTTAGTGAATCGAGAACTTGCACAAGATTTTTTTCGAAAACACGAAGAATTGAAAAAGGTGATGTGCGACAATTAGTTGACAACAAAACCCCTGATCCTTCAATAACCAGTATTAAACCAAAAGACTGAATTACATCAACATATCCTAAATTACGCAATAGCTTTTTTAGTGTTTTTCTATACAGTAAAAATTATTTAACTACTTTAAGAAACTTAGAGGACCGCAGTAACATTTAGTAATTTTTAAGGAAGGTTTTTCAATTGGTTGGTTGAAAGCCACGACTGCATTGCTTGGACTAATCAACTTCCAGCTGAACCGACTCATTCCAGAAGCCGGAAAATTTCAATTTAAATTTTTTTCATAGCGTTAAAACTAGCTAAAATAGATTTTTCTTAAAAATGTTTGCCCCAGAACAAGTGAAACAGGAAAATAAAAATTTGATAAATGTAAAAATTTTTAAGTTCAGCAACCAGATATGTTTTTACAAAGAAATAAAAAGAAATGAAAACTTTTAAAAATTATGTTTTTACAAACTTTTATTTAGGTTACAATCTTTGTTGGTGTGTGTGTGTGTGTGTGTGTGTGTGTGTGTGTGTGTGTGTGTGTGTGTGTGTGTGTGTGTGTGTGTGTGTGTGTGTGGCTTTCTCTGTACGCAAATCTTGCAAAAAAATTTAACCAGCTTTTTGATTAGCGAGGAAGCTGAAACTTTCAGCATGGCTTCATATTGGATGACAATACATGATTCAATAAAAAAAGAAAAAAAATTTGAACATCTTTCGTATTTCTAAATCGAGTGTATTTGAAATAAAAGTTTGTGTTGAAAAACTCTTTTTTTCCTTTACTTGCTTGCCGGTTTGCGTGTGTTAACTTTTACATGTTCAGATGTCCGAGGATCATGCATGGAATCTTGCAATATAATTTTTTTATACTTTTTGACCAGCAATTGTTTAAAAATTTTCCACAAAATAAATTATGTGAAACAATACAATAATTTAAAACAAAATTAAAAATTTGATAAGATTTAATTCTTTTTATTATAATTTTGGCTGCATAGGTGTTAGCTGTCGGTTTACAAGTGCTGTGGTGAAGTTTGCAGTCTACCTTTTCTTTCTCTATGTTTACTCGGTCTGGGATAATATTTTTACAATACAATTTGGTCACAAATTTTTGGCCTGTAAAAACGGTCATTCCGGGATGGGTCAGACCAAGTTGCTGACTTGTCGAGCTGCGAAAAATTGGCTCGTGCAGTACTCTATTGCATATACCTATAAGCACTGTGAAATTAAACATTGAAAACGTTCACTTTCTTTACTTTGTTCATTTAATTAAACTATGCCATAGCCACAAGTGGCCGGGTATAGCTAGTGAAAAATAAACAAAAAGATTCATGTTTTTTTGTTAGTTTTGCAAAAGAAACCTGTTTTTTTACGTTGTTGCAAAATGGAAGTAAGTCTTGCATAACTTTAATTGCAGGTTCAGCAAAAATATTTGATTATTTTGTGGGAATTGGTGTTGGCTCAACAGAACGAAAATTCTTTAAAGTCTTTTGAGTACTTTCCAAACTTTTGAAAAGTTATAAAATTGACAGGTAAACCAGATGCTAGTAAAAAAAAGTCAGGTGACTAATTAGTGGCTGACTATTAAAATTCTGGAATTTAAAACATAAGCTATTAAGCTAGCAGAGCATAGATTGTTATGCTATTTCATCTTGCTTTGTTATTACCGTATTTTAGCGCATATAGGCCGCACGCGTGTATAAGCCTTGGATTTCGTCTTTTGTGTAAAAACGTTTTTCTATAAGCCCCTGTCATCCATTGTATAGACTACCTGTTCAGTTGATCGGTTACTTCCGGAACACGAAATGTTGACTATATACTTATAATTTTGGTAAATATCACATCATTTTATATTTATTCTATGGTCTGTTTTTAAGTTGTATTCTATGTAAACTTGAAGAAAATGAACCTCAGTGGCAGCACTATGTGTAAAAAAGTTCCTGAATAAGCCGCATGTTGGTTCTTACGTGTGTAAAAAATTGTATAAGTCGCGGCTTATATGCGCTAAAATACGTACTTTGCAAAGCTTTTAAATTTACTTAGAAAGCGTCTTGTTTTATAAACTGCCCTGATAGCTTATATATATCAGGTGATGAAAAAAGTAATATTATCTTTGCAGTAAATATCTTAATCTTTTAGAGCATTTCGAGAACTGTAAAAAGTAATCAATTTATTGTGTTATTTCTTGCTCCGTTCTCTTGATTTATAAATGTGTTGCAAGAAAAATTAATGATAAACTTTAATCTAATGTTTTGGTAGAGCAGTTTATAATATGAACTCAGGTGAAATATCAAATAAAATTTTGCTCGATATGTTTGAGGACTCTAAACGGTGCCAAAACAAGCTAAATTAATTCTGTAAAAAGTGTTTTTCAACAAAACATACATAGAATAATGAAAAAAATTTTGAATGAAACTGTTTAGAGCTTAAAATTTTTTTCTGGACAGGCTTAAAGTCGCTGGGCCAAAGTCACCCCTATCAGCGGGGTGACTTTGGCCCAGCCTTTAAACGCGTAAAAATATATTTAAAAAAATTTTTTTTAAACTTTTGCTAGGTCACGCCATACATCACTACTATGCACACCTTTGTAGCATAATTGCTCATAGAAAAATAATTTGTACTTTGAAATATAGGTTGATTTATGTGTAAACTGGGCCAAAGCCACCCCGTTTTACGGTATATATATATATAACAACATTGTTAAATTTTTGAACTATAAAAAGACAAACAACTGTTATGTAACTTTCGTTTTTCTTAATTTTAATTACTCGGATATAAATTATTTAAAATAAAAATCATTATTATTTATTTTTCTTTAATGTCCTCTGCTTTTCACCGAACTCGACAAGCTTCTCGGTGGTCTTCAAGCCCTTCCTACGACGTACGCCATTCATGTGCTTCCTGGCAGTGTTTTCACTGTCGGCTTTCTCCCCAAAGTGGGCGTACTCCTCCTCGGTCGTTGGAACCCAAAAAGGATCGATTTCGATGACCTGGATCAGACAATAAAATATTTTATAAGCCAGGATAAAATGAAACAAACATTTTTTTGAAGTTTTCGAATTTAATGACAATCAACAGTTATGGGATCCCTAAGCGGGTTTAAAAAAGTGATTTCGAATTCAGAAAGTTTCAAACTCATAGAGTTTCAAAGTTTTTCATATGAATTTGCGATCCAGCCTCACCAACCTCACGATATTAATTGTCCAGAAATATTTTGCTCAATTTTTTACAGCATTAACACTAAACTCACTTCCCAATGACTGAACTTCATCTGGGGCATGGCCAACCCGCTGGTTTTCTTCCTGAACTCTTCGGCAAACCCGAAACTTTCGACCACCGGCAAGACTGCGGTAACATCGAAGAGGTCTGACCCCTCTCTCAAATCTTCACTCAGAATTCTTCCATGTCTCTTCCCGAGTACCCCATACATTCTACCTTTAGTGGTTAAAAAAGAACATTTAAAAGTGTAAAATTTAAAAAAAATAGAAATTGAGGGGTTTGCATGGCACTACTTAGTTACTCATAGATGATAAATACTATTTCATATTTCAACTTACTATTGCAACAGCAAAAATCAAAAACTAGTTTAACCTTCTTACCATTCATGAACACAAGAGATATAGAGAAGATGATAATTATCACATGATAATAAGATATGATCACAATAAATCATCACAACGAAATTGGCTTTACCCGTACTGCCAATAGCAAACGTCATAATCAAGAGAAAGTTATGCACCAACCTAGAACATCTGATGTGGCTTGTATCGAACAGGTATACATGGCCCACACGAGTCTTTGAGGTTGTAACTGGAATGCCCTTTTGCAGCACTCCTTCATGCATGAAATAAGAGGACCTTTGAACTTAACTGGAGCTTTAACCTTTTCCTTGATTCTAAGATTTTCAAAAAGCTTGTTAACTTCGTCCGTGTTGCCCTCGTGGTCGGAACATTTTTTAAAATCGTCACCGTCGTTGACGCTTTTTTCGGAACACCCGTCGGAATCCAGTTCCGTTGAATCGTTTTTGACGTCCTCGACGATATTCTTGTTGATTTCAATCCACTTTTCAACGACGAAACAAACCCCGTACATCGGCTCTTCGCACAAGGGACCCGAATTCGCTACCATCTGGAATCCGTTGATGATGGAACGATCCAAATTCCTCAATCTGTCAATCAATTTTATACAATAATACAATTACTACAACTGAAATTGTTTAATAATATTTCATTCTGGATATAATCGAGTTACTAATTTGAACAAGTTGAAAAGAAAAACTAAAAGCTGAATCAATTTATGAAAAAATAAATAAACGGAAACAAAAGAATGCTTCTTCACTACCTCAATTCCAAAGATCTGTCCAGACACTTGGCAAGCTCCCAGAAAGAAGGCCTGTCATAATCGGAGATTTGATTGACGAGAATGTTGGTGCAATCCCGTTTCGGATCGATGGACCAAATCTTATCGACGATATCGTGTCCATCAAAGCCCTCTTGAGAGAAAGATTCTTTTAATTTCTCTTTCAATCCGTCCAGATCTGCCAATAATTTTTCATCAAAGGTGCAATCCTGTTTCTCAGCAGAATTCTCTTTAATGAAAGGCTTCAGCAATCTAGAATGTTCGGACAGAATTTTCCTCGCCCCCTCCGGCAGGGGTACGGCCCTCACGGTCAGTTCCCCCGAGTCGGAGATCATGGTGACCGAGGTCGGCGCGTCTGCTTCAGGGTTCGACTGCCTGGAATTGGAAATCTGTCCCGCAATGTTTTCGTTAACCCGATCAACTAGAGGAGGGAGAACAATCGTTTCGCGGAAAGGAACAGTTGGTGCGGAAACTTTTATCTCTATTTTGGCAAACCTGAACAAGAAAATTTAATAACAATACAAATGAAGTTTTAAAATTACAAAAAAAAAAGAAAAAAACTTGTCGAACATGAGTTTTTATATTTATAATCCAAGATAACTTTTAAAAAATAATTTTAATCTCGATAAAATATTAATTACTCAAGTCTAAAAATTTTAGAACCGATTATTAAACGTGTGAAAATAAACAATAATTGATAAATATAATAAAAAAGTGGATAAAAAGATTAAAAAAAATTTACACAAATAATTTTAAAATAAAAAACGAATCTGACCTTTGTTTGAGGTCATCAAGACATTTATTGAGATGAACTTCACCAGCAGTGACCAAAACATGTTCGCCGGTGTCCTGGACGAATATCTCGATGCACGGATCTGATTGGTTGAGCAGCTTCAAGCCGTGGACGAGCTTATTCATATTCGCTGGCGTCACAATACAAATTCGATGAAAACTATACTTTTTATTTTTTCTTATTTTTAATTATTAAATTCTAAATCAAAGTAATTTGAGATTTATTATCCATCAAGTTAGCCGTATAGTCTTTAAAATTACTCCATAACTAAAACTTCTTAACTACGCCTAACTGCAATAAAGTTCGGCACACGAAATACATGTCACCGGATACCCGTTTCAATAATCCTATCAAATCAGCACCACTGTGCCATCAAATCAAATCAAAGCTCAAAGCGTAATTATTCAAAACTACTCTTGTATTTGTAAAAACCTTCCTTAATTTTACCCCTCTGATGTAACGTACCGGTTGAAATCGGCTCGATTGCCACTCTTACGATTGGGGAAACCTCTTGAAAAAGATCCAAAAATGGAGGACAAAAAGGGTGGCTAGAAAGAGATGCAGACCTAAACACAGACTCTTCAAGGCCTCCGATACCTAGAAATCATTTTTTATTGAATATTTAATATATAATACAATAAAATAATTGAGTAATAATAATTAAATTTTATGATTAGTTTAATTTATTCTTTTAAAAATTATTTTTCTATATAATCTTATTGTTTTCCAAAAAATAGATATTCTCATATTTTATCTCTCGGTGTAAGATTTAAAACGATAACGTCCAGGACATTTGTCACCTACCAAGGACATTTCCTGCAGGTACCTCCTCGAGACTCTCCAACTCCCTTCCCATCAACAGGTAGAGATCGTTCACCTGGAATTTTGTTACGTTCAATCTTTTCAGGTCTTCATCGATCGTTTTCGACTGTAAGGATAAATTTTCTTTTAGAATTTTGTAAACATATTTATTCGAATGATTTGAGTGATGAAATTTAATTTTTTTAGAAAAAAAATAATACTAGGCAACTAAGGCGCCCGTTAAATTGAAATTATTATTTAATTATTTTTTGTTTTTGTTTTAGCAAATGTAATGAAAACCTAATGTGCCTTTGAAAATAAAATCATTATTTGTATTAATGTTTTGTATGCAAGTGTAGTTGTAAGGTGACTAAGGTGCACACAAAATTGAAATTAAATAAATTCTTTTCTACTTTTTAGTTTTTTTCACTAGATGGCAAACCTTAGCTAGTTAAATTTAAAATATTATTCAATTACTTTCTACTTTTTATTCAACTGCCATCTAACGAATGAAAGGAAAACCCTAACCAGCCAAGTATACAATCTATCGGGAAAATGCTTTTTGTAAATAAACACCCCCGTTACAGATTCAACATTTAGTGACATATATAAGCTAACAAGAAATAGACAGCCATGTAATCATTTCGGCAATACCCATAGTGACATTTAAGTCAAATATAAAAATTTTATATTTATATGAAATATAAATAAATTATAAACATAGTGAAATAATAAAAAGTGAGCATTCCAGAGTGATCAGCATAAATATATATTTATATAGTATTAATTAAGTTTATAAAAATGTAATTACAAAGAAAATCGTAAAATCGTGAACCGTTTACAATGAAATGAGTAATATAATCACATCTTTTTATAATTTGTCATCTCAAATAAATTCAACCAGCCTGAAAATCCAGAGATTTGACCAAATTTGGGTCGTGCCTGGGTCCGAAGACGTAAAGCCACTGTCCCCTCTTGATTGTCCCGCTGAAGATTCGAGCGAATGCGATGAAAGAATGACTTGACTCATCCTCTGGTTTCTTCTCTTCATCAATGCTCGTAATTTTAACCTCAGGTGCTTTAAGGGGTGAAAATGTTAAGGAAATTTCATTCATGTTTTAATAAAAAAACTAAGTAAAAATGTGAAAAAAAATAAAAAACTTAAATGTTTTGAAAAAAAAATAAAAAACTTAAATGTTTTGCCAGTGAACATTAACAAGGACTTATAGCTATGCAATAATACTTAATCATCTTAAAATAAAAACGTTTCTCGGTTGTAAGCAAACCCAAAATGTATTATTGTTCACTTTAGCTCGTCATTCTGACCCAAAATACATAAAAGTGAAAATAATAATAATTTGTAATAAACTATCAAGAAGTACAAAATGAAATAATTTAATATTTTGGCGATATAAATACTCTAGATAAGAAGAAAACTATCAACAAATATATAACATAAAAATTAAAACAGCGATGAATCACCCTGGTATGTGACATCTCCATTCACTGGTCCGGCTTCCATTCCCAGTTTCATTTTCAAGATGGCATCTCTTCTTGCAGCCAGTTCTTCGATTGTTTTAGGCCTTAAATATTTACAATAAAAATAGATTTACAAACAAAATAATTTATTCAATAACATCTTAAAAGTAAAACGTATAATTTGCATAATTTCATCCACGTTTCTCAATCTTGGTGATATAGCAGTTTTTTTTTAATTTATTTAATTGCCATACAATTTCCAAATTGTTTAGACTTGTAAAAGTCACTCATGATTTTCCTATATGGACTAAAAAACAATCCCGTATGGAAAGTTCATAGATGAGTACTCTTTTAGCACCTCATAAAAACTACTGTATAAACTGATTGATTTCAACAAACAAACCCAGCTTTGATAATAAAAAAAACTTTTCAAATAATTTTCATCAAATATATTATATATGCATTATTCATAATAAAAAACCGGGATCAGTTACTTGGGTCGGTTCTTCGGCAAGAGTTTTGTCTCGAAGGGAAACATTTTGGAGATGAAAACCACGACAGGTGCTTCATCAGAGGAGCTGCATTTCAAGAAATCTGAAAACGAGAACAAATGTCAAACTGAAAAAACAAGTCGAACCATTTTTTTTTATTTATTAAAATCAATAATTTCAATCGGCTACATGACTCAGAGTTTCGTAGAATGACAGAGAGCTAACCAGAAACATAAAATAAGTTAAGTACTCTTACATAATACAAATAATTATTACAAAATTTTAAATAATAATATATAATATATCATTAATTTAATAATATAATATTTCATTGATTTAATTTAATAATATATAATATTTCATTAATTTAACTTAGTATTATATAATATCTCATTAATTTAATGATGTACAATATCTCATTAATTTAATTTAATAATCTATAATATCTCAATGAATTAATTTCATCACACAAAACTAAAATTACCTCACCTTCTTTCAAGGACAAGGTCTCAGAAGGCACGGACTCAAGAGACGACCTGCCACTGAGATATTTCAGAAGTCTTTTCTCTGACATGTTCCGTGGGTCAGGAAGCAGCTGACAGATCATTTCTGGAATTGTGTGATTGTAAAAAGTTTATAATAAGTTTATAAACAACTAAAAAATAAAGCCGGTAAAAGCTAACACTTGAAATATTGTAACACCTCGAGTTACGCGACTTATGTAGCATGTGACGTATGTAATGCGTATCTTAAACAACACATAATGCGCTTTTGCGACTTTTATTTTGTAAAAAAGCGCTATATAAAAAACCTGTATAATAATAACTTTAGTGACACGTAATGCATAGCAAATAAGCGACACATAACTTAAGTAACATGTTACTCAAGTAAATTCCCATTTATCAAACAACTCTCACTAATTGTAAAAGTTAACATTTAATGAATTTGTTCATCTCATTCGAATGACTCACCCAAGACTGAACTAGAAAGAGGCAGCCAGCTGCTTAGAATGGAATGTAGTACAGACTTCGGATCCGACAGTTTCGAAGGAACTTTCACCCCGAGTGTGTCGGCGATTTTTTTGATAGCCGTATCGTCTCTGGCGAGTACAAAAATCTCGGACAAATCAAATAATCGTTGATGAAAAAATTTCTAATGTTAAGGAAAAAAAACTAGTTTTTGCAAATAAATAATTTTATTGGTTCGACATACAAAATAATTATTTACTATCTAATTAAATTAATTTATTCGATACTTTCATCGTACCAATGAAGCCAAATAATTGGAATAGAGACGGAAATCTACCAAGTCTAAAATGTTGATAGAAAAAAAAAAGAAAACTAACTTTTTCACACAAGTACAATCGTAAACCTTCCAGATGTTATCCAGGATCAGCTGTACAAAGAGCGATTTTTTGCCTTTTCCCTGGCCGAGAAAAAAAAATATTTTTTATAAATGTTTTCTAATTCATATTTTATTTAACGATAAGTTGAATGGAATAAGTAATTTATAAAAAATTAAATGAAAATAAATTTTCAATTTACATATTTTTGATTTAATACAAAAAAACCAAAAATGTAAAAGAGAAGATATAAACAATCAACATCGTACGATGTTACCTTGGCTCCCTTCTTGACGGACTTTGTTTTCGCGTCGAGATAGAAATCTCCCCACAAGGTTTTGTTTAGAACTTTTGCACTGACGCCTAGTTTCTTCTCGTAGAGCGATGCAAACTTTGATATTCTGCATGTTATAATAAATAATAATGATAAAAGCAGCAAGAATAAATATATATTATTTGATAAACACTCTAAAAAATCTATAAAATATGAAATCCATCCACAGGAAAGTATGCACAAAGACCAAATAACAAAAATGTATAATTTCCATGTGATACACAAATCGAAACTGATCACAAACCAACCTGAACCCCCATCCGTCAGCGGCACTGCTGAACACGACGTTGCCCTGATCGGGTGAGAAGTAGAGGACGGAGTCGTCGAGGTCCTGCAGTCCTGTGCACCACTCGTTCAGTTCAAACTGAAATGAAAATCAAACACACTTCAGCACAATATCACCTTATTTTCAAAGTACCTTATTTTCAAAGTACTTTTATTTCCAAAGTACCTTATTTTCAAATTACTCTTATTTTCTAAGTACTCTATTTTCAAAGTACCTTATTTTCAAAGTACTTTTATTTCCAAAGTACCTTATTTTCAAATTACTCTTATTTTCTAAGTACTCTATTTTCAAGGTACCTTATTTTCAAGGTACCTAATTATCAAAGTACTCTTATTTTCAAAGTACTTTTATTTTCAAAGTACCTTATTTTCAGTAATACACGACAAACATTTCATCACCAATACCATGACACCTGAAACTATGTTATTTATAAACTAGCATGCTGAGATGGTTACAGATAAATGTCACGTTTTTATAAAAACAATGCGATGACACGTAACTGCCATTAATGCCATAAAATGATGTCACGAAACTGCCATTAATGTCATAAAATGGTGACACGAAACTGCCATTATTGCCATAAAATGGTGACACGAAACTGCCATTATTGCCATAAAATTATGACACGAAAAAGAAGCTTACGTGGTCTCTGTTTCCGTCAATATTTTCCTTGTGACTTTCCTGAATCGAACAAAATATAAAGAAATATAACAAAACAAATACATTTATATGAAAAGTATTAAAATTGAAACAAAAAATTTTTCTTATGAAATGTGAAATCAAAAGAAAAGACCTTCGAGGACTCAGATAAAACCTCTCCAGTGAACAAGATTCCAGTTATGGCATTAACCTTTAAATCAAAAAAATGTTCATCAATTAATTAATTTATTTATTTTCAAATGCCATTTTAAATACCATGCCACTCGGACACGGACGACCGTGATACTGATGCCGATAGAATCACACGTCGCAACAATATCACGATCATACACACGCAGATAAACATAAACACACAGACACACAAACAAACATCACTAGACTGCACTCACTTGCTCCAGTATCTGCATCAACCTCCTCTCAGCTTCCTCTGAGGTCATTTTGAGTTCAAGTACAAGTCGGTCGACCTTGTTGAGCACGAGGACGGGTTTGATGTTCTGCATCCATGCCTGCCTGATGACAGCATGGGTCTGGAATATTAAGCAATTAAAAATAAACTGTGATGTGATTTATTGAATGTTACAATTACAAATGAATGTTACAATTACAAATGAATGTTACAATTACAAATGAATGTTACAATTACAAATGAATGTTACAATTACAAATGAATGTTACAATTACAAATGAATGTTACAATTACAAATGAATGTTACAATTACAAATGAATGTTACAATTACAAATGAATGTTACAATTACAAATGAATGTTACAATTACAAATGAATGTTACAATTACAAATGAATGTTACAATTACAAATGAATGTTACAATTACAAATGAATGTTACAATTACAAATGAATGTTACAATTACAAATGAATGTTACAATTACAAATGAATGTTACAATTACAAATGAATGTTACAATTACAAATGAATGTTACAATTACAAATGAATGTTACAATTACAAATGAATGTTACAATTACAAATGAATGTTACAATTACAAATGAATGTTACAATTACAAATGAATGTTACAATTACAAATGAATGTTACAATTACAAATGAATGTTACAATTACAAATGAATGTTACAATTACAAATGAATGTTACAATTACAAATGAATGTTACAATTACAAATGAATGTTACAATTACAAATGAATGTTACAATTACAAATGAATGTTACAATTACAAATGAATGTTACAATTACAAATGAATGTTACAATTACAAATGAATGTTACAATTACAAAGTATTATTTATAAATTATTTATTGTATGATCAATTATTTATCCATTATTATTGAATGATCAATCTAGTGATAAAATGTTTTCACTGCCAAGTAAAGTGCAGCCCTGATAATCTTACACTTAGTAAAAAATAGATTCAAATGTTTCTTATTTAGGGCATGAAAAACCCTTGGCCAAACAATAAATAACTTATTTAAACTACAACAAGTGTTGACCACCACCAACCTGGGGGCACACCCCTTCAACGACGTCAACCAGAATGATGGCACCATCGCAGAGTCTCACCACGGTCGAAACCTCTCCGTAGAAGTCGATGTGGCCAGGCGAATCGATCAAATTCACAAGATATTCCCGACTGTCGTCTGTAAAGTGTAACGAAAAATTTCTGTTACAAATAGCTCAAAGATCGATTATAGTAAAGATAAGTTTTAAAAAATGTTTATCATAAAAAAATCCTTAAAGAAGGTACCCATGGCAACTAAACCATAGAAATAAAAAAAACTTGTCATTCACATAACAATAATAATAATAATAATTATGATGATAATGATAATGATGATTATAAAAAAAAACAATAATGATACCTGATTGATAATAAAGAGAGATGGCACTTGACTTCATAGTGATGCCTTTTAGCTGTTCATCTTCTCTGCTATCCATGTATCTTAGCTGATTTTAAAAGAATAAAATGATTGTCTTGTTGAAAATGAATTTACAATGTTATTCAGTATAATTATGCTACAAATTCATCTATTCTACTATATTTCCGTCAATCAATGTCGATATTTAAAAAACACCTCTTTCAAACACAGGTGCAGCCAGTCGTTTACATGTACCTGAGAAAACAATTCTACTTACTGGTTTCTGACAAATAGACAGTAAAAGCACACAATCAGTGACCCCGGGTTAGGGCTACTATTAGGGTTAAGGTTAGGACTGGGTCACTGATTGTGCACTTTTACCAAAATAGGCATTGAGTTAAGCACTAAACCCTTTGCATTAAACTTTAATTATTAAAGTAAGTCTGCTACATAAAAGACTTAACCCATCTTACCACCATATTATTAGCAGATGTAATTTACCATAAAACATGAATATGACACAAAATTCAATATATAAACTTAAAGTCATAAATACATTTTAATTTAAAAATAAAAATTATTAAATTTTTAAATTTGCATGCACACCTTTCCAGCCATTTTTGGAGATATAATTCCATTACTTGACACAAGAGCGTCGGCCAATGTTGTTTTGCCTTGAATTTGAATGAAAAATTTTTTTTAATGTTTGAATCAATTTAAATTATTTAAATATAATGTGTAAAGTATAATGGAAAAAGTAAAGACAAAGTTCTCACCGTGATCAACATGAGCTAAAATGCAAACATTCCTAATGGCTGACGTCTGTTTCTGTAGTTTCACGATTGTATCGACGCCAATACGTTTCATTTTCCTAATTTACTAAAAGTAAATAAATCCTTAAGAAAAATGAGAATGAATAGTATAGTATAAATAATAAGCAGACAGTATTTAGAAATTTAGTTGGTTCAATAATTTTTAGTTTTCTTTACCCAAAAACGAAATTTTTGAATACGATAACCCTACCTATAAATAAAACAAATGTAAAAAAATCTTTAAAAAAAACAATTATAAACAGATATGCGCGTATTTTGCGAAAGCCTTTAAAAACTTCAATGAGCAAAACACAAACGTGCTGTTTATGTAAACAATAAATTGTTTAGCCTTAAAGTGAATCTTAGTTTTTATTTTTTTGAATGACTTCTTAAAATAAATAAAAACAACATAATAATATTGTCTGTTTTTAGTTATTGAAAAAATAACTTCAAATAAATTTTTTATAATTACGGATATTTAGAGGATTTGTTGCGGGTGGATTCCATGTAAAATGAACGTGAATGAACTTACCGTATGTACTTACATCTATGGAACTTACTTAAAAAAGCAACAACTAAAGTTTTTTATATCACGAAAAGTAAAAACGACTGAGGAAAAGTGGCGAACCTGTGCGAGTTTACTTGTAAGTTTGATATGGGAAGTGATGACAACTTGGCGATGCGGTTGATATAGGCTATTATGATTATATTTTTGATTATGAAATTAACAACTATGTTGTTTTTAATGGAAACGGTAAATTTATATCGATGATTAAAACATTGGAATGAATGCTGGAATGAATGACGGTTTTTTCATTAATGTTAAGGTCGCGTCCGCGATTGATAGTCACCTGGACAAACCCATTCAGCCTTGTCTGGCCCATTGTGGTGCGGAGATAATATTTAAGTCTGCGCATAGTTGAGAAGGATCTCTCATCTATCGAGGAAGAAAGATGCAAGTTGTGAAAAGTTTCAGCAGCGTATTTATCTGCGGATAGATGGAATCTTGACAATGTTGCAGAACATCAACTGCGATATGTAGCCGCTCTGCCAATTGGGTCCTAGCCTCCTAGCCAAACTCTGGTCGGGTCGGGTCGAAAACAGGTTGGTCGGGTCACAAAAGAAAAAACGAAAATAGGTTGGGTTGGGTTAGATTTTCTGGAAGGTCGGGTTTTCAAAAATAGATTCATGGACAACTCTGATTTAATTTTCAAAATAATTGTTAACTCAAATATGTCTCCAAATACACGGGCACGCGCGTCACTTCAACATCAACATTGGCAAGCTTTCGGGGGAGGTGTGGCTCCCCGTGCCCCCTGGCTGCGCCTCTGCTAATAATAGTTGTCATTTTTGCAACTCTGAGACCCGAATTGAGAGTGAAAAACTTAATCTGTCAATATAATATAAAGAAATGGTTATGATTGACTGAATGCCATTTTTCTGACCAAAGTCATTAATTTTCTCTGAATTGCGCGACCTTTGTAGAAACAGACCAGACTACAACAGTGTGGCCTTGGTGCGTATTTGCGTAGATGGAATGTATATAGTATGTATGTATGTATGTAGGTATATTGCATCGCAATGTTAACTGCACATGCACATGCAGTCTCTTATATCTGGGTCGTTCACCCAATAGTATATAAACACTTACTCAGAATTAGTCTAAGAATGCTAACCATTTTCTTTTTTAGGTAAATTTTTTCTTTTCCCGATAAAAATGGAGTCCAGCGATCAGTTTTTAAAATGTTTATTAGAGATGAATCCGTTTTTTGGAGATTTAAACTATTTACAACTGGCAGCTAGGCATCTATTCTTACTGTGCGTGAAAAATCAGCAGAGAGTCAGAAACGTGTTTTTCATGAAAAATGGCCACCTTTCCACGGGGCAAAGCGACACCCACTGTCATGTCTGCATGATGGACACTGGAGAGACGTCAAAATGTCTTGAGTTTGATTTTGATCGATT
Organism: Erpobdella octoculata; assembly: GCA_963978895.1. Taxonomy (NCBI): domain Eukaryota; kingdom Metazoa; phylum Annelida; class Clitellata; order Hirudinida; family Erpobdellidae; genus Erpobdella; species Erpobdella octoculata. The sequence goes on along the minus strand of OZ022245.1, from coordinate 3,254,686 downwards.
TTCTGTTTTGTTCGTCGGTCAAGCCATCTGTCGGCTAAAGGATTCTTTTAATTTTCATAAAATGCTAGACGAAGAATTGATCGAAGCTGAACTGAACAGCATCTATAAAAGCAAAGCGTGGATTAACATTGGTCAGCATTGCCTCATGACAATTATTTTTCTGTTTTGTGTCTCATTAAATATTTTTTTCGCTAATGATATGCTGAAATTTCTTAATGCAACGTCTTAATTGAGTGTTAGAGTAATATAAGAATTAAAGTATAAAGAATTAAACAGACAGATTTAATTATATTGTACGTTATACATACTATTAAATGAAGCATGTTTTTTCTAACAACACGTTGCTTCGCTTGCTATTTTCAGGCTTCCACTTCTACAGCTTTGTTTTCAGAGAATATCTGCGTTCTCAGTGCAACAACAGATGCTTCAAAGACTACTTGATGAACAGGTTGTCTGCTTGAACAAATTTTTTTTATGTTCCTCCCAAACCCAAACCCGGCCGAAATCCAAAACCTTGTCATTTTAACACCTGAACCCGGAACTTTAAAAATAGTAAACCCGACTTTGATATTTTTAAAAATCGTATACTATTTGAACCCGAATCAGAGAATTAAAAATACAAAACCAAAAAAAAAACAAAAAAGTTGTCCTACTAATTTATAATTATTTTAAAATTATAACATTCTTTATTTTTTTTTTTTAAAAAAAACCCATTCATATTTATTTATATCAATCAACACTCTCCATCATCATTCAGATATTTCTGGGCAAATAAACTCTCAGAGTTCTACAGTTCAGAGTTTGCAATTCTGCATGACTTTCCATACGCAAGTGAATCCCACGATGAGATTCAACGAAAGATCAACGTTCTCATGATGAAATTGCATCTGCTTGATTCATCAGCTGTACAGCCAACCTTTGATGCCATACACAGCAGTAAGTTACATTTTATGATTTGATAGCCGAGAGAAAACAGTTTTTTGTAATTTTGTTATTGTTTTTAGATATGTTGAAGATTTAAAAAAATTTAAATTAAATAGTAATCAATTGGATGACGGGAAGTTAGTTAATTTTTACTTTAAATGTTTGCAAACATTCAAGCAAGCAAGCAAGACTAGCGGTGAAGTTAATATACAGAATTTAAAAAAAGGTTTTACTTTAATTTTTTTTCCCGCTTGATTTATTTTATCGAATTATTTATATGCTCATGAAAACTATTTATTGATGTTATTTTTCTATTCTCTCTGCTGTTGAAGTAATACCCGACGTATCACTCGATCTTAAAACCATCTCTCACCTCGGCCGGAGCCTGGACTGGACCCTCATAAAAAACGACATCGAAGATGCCATATTACGACCATCGATACCCAGTAACGTCAGCAAGTTCACCCCGTTCGATATAGAAGAGTTCTACGGCGTACGAGTTTTTGAATTCATCACAACTGAGGCCAAAGACCTCGGTCTCTTCACTGGTACTCATCCGGACAACCATCGTATCTCCTCGCTGTCTGACCGCTGCGTAGTAAGCTGAACTGTCAGTTAGAACTGTCAGGAGAGTGATGTTCAATTACAGGCTGTTAAAATTTCAAATGTCTGGGTGACTCTTGTGTTCTGGATTTCAGAACTATTTTTAAACAGTTGGAAAACATTTTAATTTAGCGCTGAATACTTAACATGCATTCCAAAAGAGATATGAAAAGAAAATTGTTCTTTGATTTATATGTTCGTGCATGTTTACTTGCTATAAAATTTTTATAATAAAAATGATGCGAAAATGCGAAGCATCTCAAAACTTATATAAATAAACACAACGCAAAACAATGAAGTGAACATGCTGATGCTAAAATATTACTCAGATAATCTAATGAAATTGTATCTATATATAGCTATATTTTTAAAAATGTAAAATAAGTTTTCTAAAACTATTAATCATTTTTAGCCACGAGCCAGTAAGTTGTCATTTGTCCTTTTCCCTGAAATAATATAAAAATATTAAAATAAATATTCTTAAAATTTCGCGAATATAGAAAATAAATTTTATAAAAAACCATTGTTATTCCCATAAATATAAATAAAAAACAATGATAAAGACAGGAGCTACAAACTAAATTTAATATCTATTAAAATTTTCTTTTTATTAAATTTTTGCTTAAGTTTTGATTGACAACTCAAAAATACTGACCAAATGTATAGCACTTAAAAATGGCTTTAAAAATATCCCACTGACCTTAACAGTAACAGTGCCTCTTTCTATCAGAATGTAATTCTTGCTGGCATTTAAGAAATTGTATGTTGATTGAGATAGATGAATTTTAGACGCTGTTAGAATCAACAAACAGTTAAATGCATTGACAGAGAGTAATACAAATTATTTACCAAAAAGAAAGAAAGTACCCAATCCAGTCGACTGCATTCTTGAAGCCGTGTTGACAGCATCTCCAAACAAACAATATCTTGTCATCTTGTTGCCAACAACTCCAGCAACACATGGTCCTATTACAACAACAAAAAGACAATTTTACAGAAAAACAATTTTATGTTTTAAATTGATGAAATTTTTCTTTGCATACCTGTGTGGATTCCTATCCTGAGTTCAACTTTACAAGGAATATAATGAAAACTTTGTTGCTCCATAGTTGCTAGAATATCAAGTGACATGTCAGCTACTTCAGTGACGTGTTGTTCACCGTTTCTTACTGGTACACCACTGACTACCATGTATACGCTTCCAATGGTTTCAACCTACTCATTGAAAATTAAAAAATCATCAAATTGTCAATTGTATTATAACTTCTGTTTGCTTTTTTCGAAGACAATAACCAAAACTATCATTAGTTTACTAAAAAAGGTCCATTAGCTACAGAAGTCTTAATCGTAAAGAGCATATAGACTATGTGGCAACGTTTGATCAAGTAACTAACGAAGATATTAGGAAAATGTCAATTTACTTTATAGACATCGTAGTTTTGTATTATGGCATCGAGAAGGTTGTAAATGAAACTGAGAAACTCGACGACCTCTTTGGGATCCAATGAAAATGCATTCTCACTGAATCCGACAATGTCGCTAAAGTAGATGGTTGCTTCCTGAAAATTAACTCATTTTAAATGTATTATCTTAAAGCCTTTAAGAATATCCATACCTGTTCTTTTTTTAAAGATAAAAAACTCTTAATTCACTCATTTTTTTTTATAAATTAGTGAGCCACTTGCCTCGTACATTTCCGCTTCAACTGTGCTGTTCTTTTCCAACTGCAAAGCGACCGATCTCGGAAGCATTTCAAAAAGTAACATTTCCGTTTTAACTTTCTCCTCGTTTAATTGTCGTTCATAATTTTTAAAGTTTTTGGAAAATATTGAAACGTTCTTGACGGTCACCTCTGAGTTTATGTGGTTGATTATGATGGCGATAAGTACCAAGAAAATTCCAATCGAATAAATAGTTATACCTTGATTAAATTTATAAATTCATCATTATAAAAAATTATATTCAAATGAAAAATGCTTTTATTATTTATTAACTTCAAATGTCTCTAGGAATAAAATTGTTTAAGTTCGTCACAAGACTTGAGGTCACACAGTGCACCCCCATTGTGACGCAACTGACTTTGATTAAAACATTCAAGTAAAATGTTTACCATCTTATTGATTTTCAAAATGCAACCACTCCCCCAAACTTGTAAACAATCAATAAAACCAAGGCTTGCACTAACCAGTCACGCAGGTTTTCCATTCCATATCAAATCCTTCTCTTCTTTCACCGTGCGATACTTCGATTTCCAATTTTTCTGTAATTTCGATAAATTTTCTGCAGGTTTCGTGCCACTCCTGAAAATCCAACTGGACGTCCCCGGTGGACAGCATAGTTGCTACTTGTTTGAAGTTTCTCACTGTATCACTCTGATTTGACAGCAGATCTCTGAACAGGTCCGTCAAGCTGTTGTCTAAAGCGAAAGCATTATCTATCATCTCGAAACCTACGCTCAAGTTGCCAATCAAGTAGACAGAGGTCATGTCGTCAAGGAGGGGCTCTTCGGCAAAATGATCAGAAGCGAGGTAGCAGACTGTGGACAAGTGCTCGTGTGCCTCCAGGATCAGTTGGAGCGCGTAAATGTGCATGAAAGTGATCTTAGACAGATCGGCATCACTGAAATCAGGCAGGTATTCGATTGAAAATGTAATGATGTTCGTATAGGTTGCCAGTATTTCGATGAATTTTTGGCTACAGTTTGTATTATTCTCATCATATATTTTTTTACGAATTTTCTTCAACGGTTCTTTGAAAGAACTAATTTTTTGAAACTCAAAGCTCGCGTGAGACAGCTTTTCTGAATTAGATGGATTCCACTCAAGCGAACTGTACTCTTCCAGAATTTGATCAGTATTATTAATTGCTTCCGCTAAACTTGTACTGCTTTCATCAAAACAGCCGTTGCTAATCGACTCTTTATTTCTATCAAATTGAAAATTTCAAAAAAAAACTCTGACATTAAAATATTAAACATTATTTAAGCGGTAAACAACAAATTGCAAATCAAATAAATTATTTTATGTGTGTAAACAGTTTCAAGTATAATATAATCGCTATACCACCTTGGCATCATCACAAACTCGTAGGCAAAGGCCGATCTCTCGCTGTTAAGCTCAAAGATCACCCTGGCTACGGCGTATTTGAAGCTAGCCTGATCGTACATTCCGTAGTACCCTTGGAAGGTTTCATAGTAGCCGAATAGCTGCTGAACGGACACCGACAGAAAGATTATGGCTGGGATCAGCGGCAGAATGCTGAGACGAAATCTAAGAATAAGTCTACCAAGGCTAGTTGAAGAATCGACGGATATTAACAGTTTTCTGAGAGTCTCTCCTGCCATTCTAAGACTGTAGAAAATTTATGTTTATCTATTAGGTAATAATTTAAAGCGCTAAAAATCTTATAATAAATGGTTTATAAATGCTTGGGAAAAAATGTGTTGAAGAAATAGTATTCTTGGCAGGTGTTATATGAAGTTTTAAATGCATTCTTGAGTGACCTCGAGAATATCTAATTAGGATGATTTCATTGTCGACTCATCTTCACAGCTTCGAGTATCTTTTCAACACCTTTACACAACAGATGGGAACAGATCGTAAACATACTTGAAAAAAATGTAAATAAAAAGAAAATTATTTTTTTTAATTATTAAGTATAATTCAACAGTGATGGACATAACTAGATCTGTGATTAACCAGTCCCTACACAATAAGTAGCTTAGACATAATTTTGATAGAAATAAATTCATTTTCATTCAATCAATGTTTCATCATTCTTCACAAAAACTGATAAATTTTTAGAGTGGCCAGGAATCCCGACTTAAAATATTTATTGGTCAAATGGCTATACATTTTATAATCGTTGAAGTTGCTGGGAGTGCTTCTATCTTATCTCTTTAGTAAGTTCTTTGATTAGGAGATATTGTCGAGCTACGCGCTTTTACGAAAGACTTGTTTTGTTTTTTTAAGGGCGCGTTATAAATTTTACTTTGTATTGTATTGTATTGTATTGTATTGTATTGTATAGTGTATAATTCATACGTTCAAGAATGATGTTCAGCGTAACACTCAGTTCTTTAAGTCCTGCATCTGTTTATATAAGTGTTTTCTTTTATTCATGTTTACAAGCAATTACTGGGCTGATGCCATTTAATTGTCACACTATTCAAATTGATATGTACAGATCAAAATGTGATTCGCTATAAATCAACCGTATTTACAACGTTTTATTAGGTCACTTTCTTGTCTGATTATTTGTTTGTTCGTTTGTCTGTCCGCGAGTCCAATACGATGGTGTTTTTTTAAACAATGTCCCCGATCAATCTTATATTGCCACCTAGCGAAAAAAATATAAAAAGTAAAAAAAAATATTTTAAATTCAACGGGCCAAAGCTTACCACCTAGCGAAAAAACTAAAAAGTAAAAAAACAAAAATACATTTAGTCTAAAAACTCAAATGCTCACAAAATTTCACCCATCAAAAACGAAAAAGTAGAAAATAATTTTTACATAATAAAAAATACATTTTTTAAAAAACAATGTTTTTCTTGCGCCCTAAAAAGTATAAAATAGCAGAATTCTGAATAATTTGGTCACATTACGGTATCATACTTTATAACAGTTTCTAACTCATATACAATGAAAAACGTTGGTCGCATATAGGCTAAAACATCAAAGCTTTAGTGAAACAAATAGTTATAAAAAATAATGCACCCAACGTTAGAAACTGTTATAAAAACTATAAAGTAAGTTACCATAATATGACCAAATTATTCAGAAATTCTGCCAGGTTCATAGGAATATTATTTTATACTTTTTAGGACGCAAGAAAAAAGTTGTTTTAAAAAATGTGTTTTTTATGATGTAAAAAATTTTTCTGTACCACTCATTTTATGCGACTTAAAGATTTTTATAAACTGCATTGTCATTGGCCAAGTTTTAAATCGATTGAACAGCGAGAAGTGAACCAGATGAGTAATTAAACGATCAATCTTCAAGAAGCGATTTCTAAGCAATCTAAAAAAATTATCAGAGTGAAATTGATAGGCTCCTTTGGTTATCAAATCGCTTATCGATTTTCCATTAGTGACACGGACTTGGATCTTGAAGTATAAATTAATCACAATTGAAAATTAACGTGTATAATTATTATTTTTATTATGTGGTAGCCAGCATTTAAAGATTTATAAATACCACCAGAAACCTCTTTGACATAGTCGAAATTTTCATTATTCCAGAGTAAAATACACAAGCATTTCTGCTTTCAACAAAAAAGCTTAGTAATTATTTACAACAACTTGTTTTTTATTATTTTTAGTTGTATAATCTGTAAAACTATTTGCAAACACTAATTATTAAATAAACAAATTATTCAAAATAAACATGAAAATAACAAAAAATGAGAAAGAAAGCAGGAGTAACACTTTGACCAGATTATGGTTGATCGGCTTCCCAATGGTTCCCGTTCTTATATCCATTACTGTATCTCTCAGAGAGCTAGTCAACTACAAAGAGACTTTCAGAGGATTTCAAGAGTTGTTCACAAGAACTCAGTTTAGATATGCGATGGTTAACTTGATAATGACCCTGGAAGATGAGAGAGCTGCTTTTGCATCTGGTTATCTGTTAGGAGTCTATATGAGCGGGTATGGCAAGTGTGTCTGTCTTAGAAATATTAGTATTAATTTTTTTTCAAATTATGTAAACATTCAAATTTATTTGAACAAAATTAATAAATTAATTTTTTTTAATTCCAAAACTAATAAATTAATTTTTTTAATTCCAAAATCTGCTTTGAATTGTTTCTGTTTTTAAAGTTTTGGAACCTACGGCAGCACTCAGTGTATAAAAGACAACGAATCCTTCGTAGCGGCCACGACAAACACGGACCAAATAATTTCCTCATTCGGGCGATTAAACTGGTCGCCTACAAAAGAACAGTACGAAAAAGGATTGAACGACGATGTTAGGTCATATTACACGTCGGACGGTTTGCGAGTCATCTTGAACGACACACGTTCTGTCATATTAACTGCAAATCTGGCCATGTGTCAGGGCAATTATTTCAATTATATAGTCATCTATGCTACTCTTGTTAGAAATATCCTACGTTACCTGCCTTCCTTTTACGAGGCCGAGTTGTCGATAATCAGCTACAAGCACATTTATGGTCTGCAGCATGTCTTAGAGGCAGAGGAAGCATTTTCCATGCTCTGCTATGGTGCTTTCCAGCGCATAGTTGCGGGAAGATTTACAGAGGAAGAAAGACGATTTTATTTCATCGGAAATTACTCGACCGGTCTTTCCGCTCTGGACAACGGGCTGACTTTGGACGAAAATTTTATCCACTTTTACAATGACATTCTGGAAAACAGGAGTTATGTAGATGAAGATTTTCACAGAATGGCTGGCTTGATAATGAACACGGAAAATGTCGCAATTGATTTTGTGACGTGGAACAAAACATGCAGAGAATACATCGGAGTCATCAAAGCCCTTGGACGGGAAATCGTCGTAAGTGAGAAGATACAGGCGTTCGATAGCGAGTGGAGAAAATGTATTTTAGGTTAATTTTTACTTATGTTAAATTGTGGGAGAAAGGGTAAATTGTAAAAAATCTTATACATTGTTAATTTAGTACCAAAATTGGGAGAAAGAAACATGACTTAATTATTGCCACTAACGAAATTTTTATTTGCAATTTTTCATATAATATCACTGAGCTTGTATGAGTTCTCCGAATTGCAGGAATAATTTATTACGCATTCTTCGCGGTGGTCAACATTCCTGTTACAATCCTCATTCTGGTTAATTCGAGCGTGACAATGAAGGATCTCATGCAGTACGTTCAACTCTTTCGAGATCAGGCAAGCAAGCTCCTTCAAGAGAAAGAACGCAGCGAAGACTTGCTGTCACAAATGCTTCCTAAAACCATCTCAGCTCAACTGAAACTTGGTAATAAAGTCGATGCCGTAATTTTTGAGGTTAGATGCAAATTTAAAACTTAAGTTGGAAATGATCACTAACATTTTTGCTATTTGTACATGATAATTATTTATTTATTGTCAAATATAATAAATTATTTTACATTATAAAATGTTTATTTGATTCTATCTTCAGTCCTCTACAATTTACTTCAGCGATGTCGAAGATTTCAGCGGCTTAGTTCTTCATCTGGAGCCAATAGAAATAGTAGAGTTGTTAAACTCGCTGTATAATTTTCTCGATCAAAAAATTGAATGCTACGACGTTTACAAGGTTGAGAATATAATTAAATCATTTATTATAAAAATATTTCAAATCCTGAATTAATAACTTCTTTTATGGATAAGGTGGAAACGATAGGAAGCGTGTACATGGTAGTCAGTGGAGTGCCAGTAAGAAACGGTGAACAACACGTCACTGAAGTAGCTGACATGTCACTTGATATTCTAGCTACTATGGAGCAGCAAAGTTTTCCTGGTGTTCAGCGTAAAGTTGAACTTAGAATAGGAATCCACACAGGTATGCGATAAAAATAATTTAAATAAAAAAAAAACAAGTATTTGTTATTAAAAAAAAAATAAAATCTTGTTACTTAGAAATGCTCTAACAGTGAAAAAATTTCATAGTAAAATCGTAACGTAAAGATATTATTCCAGCAAATAAGAGACAAAAAAGTTTATATTTGCTATGACATTGAAAGTTTTGTCGTCATTATCATCGCGAGGAACTTAGAACATCCGCATACATCCTAGGATACACCCGCAGTCATCCGGACAAATGAAAGTTATTAAAAACATATAAAAGTAACGTGTGTTAATTTTAACTTAGATAGTTTTTTCATAGGGCCATGTGTTGCTGGAGTTGTTGGCAACAAGATGACAAGATATTGCTTGTTTGGAGATGCTGTCAACACGGCTTCGAGAATGCAATCAACTGGATTGGGTAATTTTTTGTTTTACAAAAAGTAAAAAACAAATTTCACATGTTTGTTGTTTTATAAAAAGAAAAAACTTTTAGTTAGTAGCACAATATCATTGAGCTAGCATATCTACTTCTATTCTGTCATTTTTAATGTTGTAATTGCAGCTTCCCACATACAGCTTTCTGAGCAAATGTATTTAGCCTTGAAAGAAACAAATGATTATGTTCTGCAATACAGAGGTCTCTTGGAAGTTAAGGTTCAATTATATTTACAAGTCTTGTTTTTGAATGTAGATAAACCTACCACATGGTCTTTGTATCCTACGGTAAACCAGAAAAAGCAAAGTTATGTTCTCTGATTTTTTTACCATTCAAACTTATTAATGCATTTATTTGCTTCTATATTCAATCAAATTTTTCCGACTTAATAATCTAGAAAAGCGATTAATTAAAATTTATTTTGTTTTACTTATTTCCAGGGCAAAGGAAAACTGGCGACATACTTGCTCATTAAGAAACTGTCAAGTCAGACAAGAATGTCGTCATTGAAACCAGCAAAAGACTAATTAAAATTGAATAAACTTTTTATTTTTCAAGACGCTTATGAGTGGTTGTTGTTAATTTGTTGTTTTATTATATAAATTCCAGTGTACTTAAGTCGTCGTATGAAGTCATTTAAAAATGATGGGCCTGGAAAAGGACAACATTCTTTACCTAATTGTTAAGTGTCGTACAGATCCGCGTGTTATAGTTTAGGACGATTGTGTTCCGGCTTTTTCGGCATTAAAAAAACAATATGAAATATTTATAATGAATATTTATATGAAACTTTTTATGAAATAACTGTATCAAATAAGCAATAGCACATATTTGATAGCAGAAAATCTGTAATAAATAATTTTTGTAATAAATTATGTCAACCTATCCTGCATCACGTGCTTTTAAATCTGATTTAAAAATCAAACAAGCTTATCCCGTCGGAATTAAAAATTACTTAAAATTACTTTTCGTTACAACCGATTCATCAACTGTTCGTGGAAGACACGTGCAGAGATTTAGCTTGGTCGGCCTACCATTCATTCCTGTGCTGATCTCTATGCTGGCAGCGGCCAGACAATTGATGGTTTTTGGTGGCACATTTTCCGGCTATCGAGGTAATTACGACAGAGCACAATTTAGGTATGTGACAGCCGTTTTAGTGGCAAAAATTGATGAGGAAAGATCATCCTTTGCCAGAGAATTCATACTTCCAAAGTTTGAGGTTTTTAGGTAATTTATTTCATAATTATATTTTTAAAAGAAATTATTTGATTTTAATTGATAAATTTTCAAATAAAGTACGAACGAGAGTTATGACGCAAATCAAAGCAGACCATGCGTGTCCAAAAATAGTCTCAGTCTGCTGGCAGACATCAACAACACAAACGAATACCTCAGCGAGTTCCAGCAACTACCTTGGCTTCCATCAAACGACAACTTCAGTAACAGTCAGATAAAAGAATTCTACACAACTGATAACATCTCTACACTTAGAACGAGTATGGATGTCGTGAGGAAGCTCCTCATTTCGGCCGTTTCTCCTCAGTGCGAAAGCACTTACGAGATGATGATCTCAACTTATACCGCAATAATTCAAACTTTAATTTTGTCGATGCCGAACTTCTATGATGTTGATCTTACAAAAAATACTTTGATGCACGTCCTTGCACTTCAGCACGTACTAGAAGACCACGAACAGCTGTCCTCGATCTGCTATCTGGCTCACAGTTACTTTCTTCTCGGACATTTTGACGACGAAGATAGTCAGCTGTACTTCATTGGAAATCACAGTACAGCAATGACCACGCTTGAGCTAGTAATGCATATGAGTAGTGAATTTAAGAGAATGTTTGACGATATAATAGAAAATCACTCATCTTTAGTTCAAGAGTTCAAACAGCTAGTTAATTCCATTTTAGAGCTAAGCGATGTCAATGTAACCTTTATAAGTTGGTACGAAAAATGCAGACAATTTACTGAATTACATGAACAACTGAAACTGTACATTTATGAAGAAGAAAAAAATAGAGCTTTTAATTCAGAGTGGAAAACTTGTATAACGGGTAATTTTTTAGCCGGTGATTTTACTGCAATTTTAAAATCAATGTATTAGTTTTTAATTCTAAAAATGCAATAGTCGATTGAATCTAAAATGTAACATTCCAGGGATTGTCGTTTACGTGATGGTCGCCCTGGTAAATGTACCGGCAATGGTGCTAGTTTACTACAATGCCGAGAATACAATTCAAACCCTCAGACAATTTTCGTTGCTGCTCAAAAGTCAAGTTGAAAATCTGTCGGACGAGAAAGAAAGAGCTGAATTGTTACTTCTAGAAATGCTACCAAAATACGTGGCTTATCAGTTGAGAGCTGGAAAAACTGTTAAAGCGGAAATTTACGAAGTAAAATTGGTTTTATTTTCAGCCGTCTATTTCGGTTACGTTAAAAGCGTTCGGTTAAAATAACTATACTATTTATGAAAAAGATAAAAACAATATAAATATTTTCCCTACTAATTCCTTAACTTTTTTTTCAAAAATAGCTAATGACAGGGAGAGGTGGTAGTTAGAGGTACTTACTACAAAAGTTTTCTAAAAGCTTATGCATTTCTGCTTTTTTGGCAATTTTATTTTTTTCACAAAATCTTTGCGGTGGCAATTGCCCTTCCTGCTCCTCCCAAATGACGCCCCTCCCTGCTACTACGGTGATCACTAACCTTCTGTGACAATGGTGCTAAGCTAAGTCAAACTTTAAACAATGATAAAAAAACAACCTATTTTTAAATCGATTTTTCAGAGCGTTACAATACTCTTCAGCGACATTGTCTGTTTTAACGAAATTACCCGTCACATGAGTCCAATGGAGATTATCACTTTTCTAAACTGCTTATATGTCATGGTTGACTCAAAAATTGAACTCTATGATGTCTATAAAGTAATGTTCAGCTTAGTAAATGAATTTTAAAGTATAACTTGTTATTTTCGCTTGTATAATTAACTTGTATTAATCGAAAAAAGGTTGAAACGGTAGGTTGTGTGTACATGGTAGTCAGTGGAGTGCCAGTACGAAATGGTGAAAAACACGTGACTGAAGTAGCTGACATGTCACTTGATATTCTAGCTACTATGGAGCAACAAAGTTTTCCTGGTGTTCAGCGTAATGTTGAACTTAGAATAGGAATCCACACAGGTATGCTATGTATGTATGTATGTATGTATGTTAGATATATATATATATATATATATATATATATATATATATATATATATATATATATATATATATATATATATATATATATATATATATATATATATATATATATATATATATATATATATATATATATATATATATATATATATGGATTGATTTTTATAGGACCATGTGTTGCTGGAGTTGTTGGCAACAAGATGACAAGATATTGCTTGTTTGGAGATACTGTCAACACGGCCTCAAGAATGCAGTCAACTGGTCAAGGTTAGTAAGGAGATTGTCTTGAAAAAAAAATCGAACTCTGAAAATAGAACATCGATTAGAATTAGAACGAAGTTTATCATTACACTGTCTGACTATTGATAAGAATCAATTAATGACTTGCTTAGACTGCTGATTCTTGATTTTTAGAAACTTTTTCAACCAAATAGCTCAACTTCTTGTCTAAAAACTAATAATATATATCGCCAATTTATTAACATGAAAAATAAAATTATTTTGAATTATATAAACCAAACAACGGCTGTGATTTGAGAAATGAAATTAAAAAATCCTACGTTGTGGTCTTCCAATAACGATAGTAAATTAGCTGATACGGATTATCGGCCTGTAAAATCTTTGCATTTTTATTTAACAGCAATGCGTATTTGTTTATCACATTAGAACCACTGAAGCAATTTAAACAACATTTTGCATATCGGTAGTTTTTATTTACAAAGAAAAGGTTTCGAGCCATTAAAAATCATAGCGGTCCATTTTTTAAGTTTTTCCAACCAAAACAGGAAAAAAAACTTAAAACGCTTGGTTACCCTGCTATTAAACATTAAATGAACAATTTTTTATCTTGTTTTTGTTGCAGTTTCATATAATTTCTCTCTGCAGCTTCACGAACCCAGCTGTCAGAGCAAACCTACCTGGCCCTTAAAAAAGTAGATGCTTATTATATGCAGAAAAGAGGACCAATAGAAGTAAAGGTGTAGAAGAGGCTCGCATTATTTATTTTTAGAACTTATTTTTTCTATGTTATTTCTGCTATTAATTATTTTAGTATGTAAATATTATCTTTGATTGATTAGTAAACAATTTGTAAAAACATCTTAACAACGTATTTATTTTTATTGAATTTTTTTAATTTTAAAAGGGAAAAGGTGCAATGGAGACGTATTGGCTGCTTCAAAAATATTCAGTCCTGATTTGAAAAAAACTATTTTATTTGAAAAAAAACTAACTTTTTCAAGATATTTTCTTAATTAAGTATTGTTTAAATATTAGCGTAACAACTGTTTTAATGACATTTTGTTTGACTTCTATGATTAGAAAACGCTCAGTATGTGAAATGGTTTCGTAATATAATTTTTTATGGTTTTTAACAATATTAAAAAAACATTTTCGATGCAATTTTAAAACATTTTCATAACAACATTATGTTGATAGATAAAAACATTAGTTATTTTCCAAAGTATTTGTGTCAATAAACAGTGTTGAAAGAAGCTGGCGCAGGTACAAATGGAAACTATCATGACTGCTACTCTACAAAAAACTGAATTGAAAAATTTTTGACTAAAAAACAAATGACATTAACGTTTTTTATTTTAAATCCTAAAAAACTTAATTATTTTTACCAATGCTTTTATTAACTCGTCGTCTCTGTTTCTCTGTCTGTTTCAAATCTTGCAATCAATTTTTGAGTCACTTCCTGATGATAGATTTTTTTCAAATTTTGCATACATGCTCAAGATAGAAGACAATGCAATATTCAATTATTAGTTTTACAATAAGTCAATTAATTTAGTTAATTTTCTTGAGGATTTTATCGAGGGGTTTCTTGAGGGTTTTCTTGAGGGTTTTCTTGACCACAAAACGCTAACCGACTGGCAGACTATTTTACCAAGTTAACACGAACCACACTCACTGACCGCGATTCTCAAGCGTGTACGAAATTTTCATGAAAATAGTTGAGATATTTAAATTCGATGCTTTTTACCAATGCTTTTATTAACTCGTCGTCTCTGTTTCTCTGTCTGTCTGTTTCTCTGTCTGTCTGTTTCTCAGTCTGTTTCAAATCTTGCAATCAATTTTTGAGTCACTTCCTGATGATAGATTTTTTCAAATTTTGCATACATGCTCAAAATAGAAGACAATGCAATATTCAATTATTAGTTTTACAATAAGTCAATTAATTTAGTTAATTTTAATTAATTTCGATATAATTAAGATATTTCGACTTTAATATAAAATAAAAGAGTAATATAAGAAAAAATTGATTGCAAAATTTGTGTTTTAATTACATATAAGAGCATTGGTTTTTCTTGGACGCCCGTTTATTTAGCCCGTTAAAAATTGTTAATGCTATTCAGGGACGTAAATTGGGGGGGGCAGGGGGGGGGCATTTTCCTCCCCCTGATTTTCAAAATTTGAATTTTTTTACCTAGAGTTTACTATATATTTATTTAATTTTAAATTTACTTAACCTAGTGATGATGCAATGCGTATTGGAATCCTTCTGGCGTGTATAGACAATTCGCCCCCCCTTGATTTCCAAAATTAAAAATTTTTTACCTAGAGTTTACTATATAATATGTTAATTTTAACATATGATGATTCAATGCGTATTGGAATTCTTTTTGCGTGTGTAGACAATTTTATATCTTAGCTCGATGCTAGATTTACCAATAACTGCAGAGTAATAATTTGTGTATCAGTGTTGGTCCAAAGATTAGCTGTTTTGTGTGCCAAAATACAATCAGCGAACTCGTGGAATTTAACCCTATTAGTGGTATTGATACAATGTTGATTCCCTCACAGCTGTCTACATCAAAGTTATTATTTATTACACAAAAATAAAACAAAATTATACCCACCCCGTTTTGGACATCTTTTTTACAAACTTTTATTTAGGTAACAATCTCTGTTTGTGTGTGTGTGTGTGTGTGTGTCTTTCTCTGTACGCAAATCTTGCAAGTGAAATTTAACCAGCATTTTGACTAGCTAGGAAGTTGAAACTTTCAGCATAGCTTTATATTTGATGAAAATAAATGATTCAATTAAAAAAAAAAACTTTGAACATCTTTTGCATTTCTAAATTGAATGTATTTGAAATCAAAGTTTGTGTTGAAAAACTTGTTTTTCCTTTACTTGTTTTACTAATCCTGTACTTGCCCCTGCAATATGATTAAATCATTCATCCCCCTTATACCCAGTGTCGCGTGGCGAATCCAGAATTTTCTGGTGGGGGATTCACTTCAGAAATTTTTTTATATTCTCTTCCAAAAAGCTGATAAGTTTTTTCAAAATTTTTTTCAAAGACTTCTAATTTCTCCTCACAAAAAAGCTGCGGTCGTTTTCCAAAAACAAGGTATTATACCCAAAAAATTTCAATTGATACTCTGATGGGGGATGCATTTCCCCATCCCTTTCTGCTTGTATCTACGTATTTATATAAATGTAAAAGGTAATGTGTGTGTGAGAGCCTTCGTTTATCACATCCATGCAGCAGGAGCAATTTTAACAACATTTGGCATGCAGATAACTTCAGTGATGAGAAAAGTTTGAAAAATTACAAAAAAATCTGTTATTTCTTTGACGTTTCATTGGCAAAAACGAGACAAAACTAAGCACAAAAAACCCGGACAACACCGGGTAACCCTGTCAGTAAGCTATATAATGGCGGGAAAATTTTGCCCCCCCCTGGAAAATGCTGAATTTACGTCCCTGATGCTATTGCCACGGCGGTACGCGATCTTTGATTCGCTATATCTTTATTAATTTTATTTTTTTGTACATTCAAACTCAGAATTTGTACCTTTATATAAAAATATTAATGAAATTAAAAAAAAATTATTTTTAAATTTTTATGCTACTACCTAGGATAGGTTTTAGGGGTAGGGATAGGGATAGGGTTCAGGTTAGGGTTAGAGCTAGGGATAGGGTTAGGGTTAGTAGCAATTTTACCGATTGTAATCACGTCGAACCGCCGGGGCAATAGCAGTGACCGTTAAAAATATGGTAACGGAATCTATAGCTGCGCTATCCCTGATAACGGTTTCTATGGTAGCAAAACCTTGTCCGCTTGGCGCCCAAGAACAACATTAAAAAACTTAAAATAAAATTAAAAAAATAAATATATATATTATTTAATTTTTTTCTCCTTATTTATTTATTAATTAAATAAATAATTGAATTAAAAGAAAGATGCGAGTTCTCTCTCTCTATCTCTGTTACGTTGGTGACGGGTGTATTACCGCGTGAATTTAGTTTAAACTAAACGGCTTATACATTTACTCAAGCGAAATGAATTCGCCTGTTTATAAATTTTGAAACTAAAATAATTTAATCGAAATAAAGATCAAATCATTAATCGTATGAAAAATGATTGAATATTAAATTAAAATGAACGAAATTCTTAAAAAATTCCCATTATTTGTATCGAACAAAAAAGACGCCATAGCCGTTCTCAACCAATAGAAAACCGCAGCTCAACCAATCAGCATGTCTCATACAGTTTTCAGCATAATAAGTCCTCTTCCTTTCTTCGTTTCGCCATTTTATTCTCAATAGCCACTTTTATTCTCGAAGTTGTAGATTTTGTAAAATAAAAGAATAGTAAAAATAAGTGGTGAAACTAAAACAATTTAATCGAAATAAAGATAATAAAATAAAAATAAAATTAGGCTAGAAGTTTGCTAAAAATCAATTGAAAATTCATGCGATTCCAGCGCCATCTAACAGCGTGACAGAATCAGTGAGTGAGTGAGCGACGAGGGCTACTATATTATATATAGTTCCCTTTTCTAGACACGCCATCGTTGGTAGTTGATATTATTGAACCTTTGAATTTTTGAAAAAGGCACGATACAAGTTTGTTTGTTAAATTGATTGATCTCAGATACTACTCGATAAGATTTATTCAATCAATTCAACGGAACTGAAAAATAATATTTACCATTTTTTTGCGTACATAAGCATTTGTTGGAGCCCCCTCCCTCCCCATACGCACTTATACGCAAAACATTCACTTCATACACCCCACTCGGTGCGTACTTAATAAATGGATGCCCCCTTGATGGTAGTCGGTCGTCTTCAACTGTTTTCTCGTAATAAGTATTTCCAAAAAAACATGTGCTCTTTTTAACTCATTGAATCATTTTGCGGTAAATGAACAGCCAGGGCAGCCCCATACGATGTCGCCACACAACCATGCAGGCATCAACACGATTTAAACCACTGACTTTCTTGTATTCAGGTGAGTGTCATTTCACTATGCTAACAATTTATATTAAGTTTATAACAACACATATGTAGTAATGAACCTTACGATTTACTGTAAAAACCACATAAACTTCGAAACAAGTCAGACAGTCAAAAACTTGCATTCAAATGAAATCTAAAATCATCAGGAAAAATATATAGCATTTGTACCTTCAAGCACTACTTCCCAATCAGAATTTTCTGAACTTGTCAACTCATTTTTGGGCCCAATGACTGTGACACCCGTTTTTTTTGCATCTGCCAAATATTTTTGTGCCACGGAGATCATCTGGTCTTTCGTGGTGTCTTTGATTCTTTGACGAAATTCTGCAAACTGGTCTTCAGTTATGCCTCTGAAAAAGAGTCGAAGTCCCTGGTTTCCGGGGCTTATCGGTCGATCCACCGACGAAAAGACTGACAGTTTTGCTTCGCTTACATCTTGATCTGTGAACTTTCCGTTTATGGCCCAGTCGATTGATTTCGTGAAACTCTCAAGAGTTTTAAATAAGTTTGGGTCTCTGTAGGAGAAAAATTGAAAAAGATTTGGACTGGCTTCTGCCCCGCCGCCATATGCTCCACCCATTTCTCTTATTTCTCGATGAAGGAACTTTGACGAAAGTGTTTTACCAAGGACGAGCAGAGGTGCATAATGAGGATGAGCAAAAGGTACGGTCAAAAAAGACTTGCCGATGTGGTTGACTTGCAATGGAAACTGAAGGTGGACATTACGTCCGGTAGGAAACATTGTATAAGTATTGTACACAACATCATTATTAATAGTGAGTTTTCCAGGTGCTTTGGTAATACCACACCTATCCAGATCAATGTGAAAGCTCTCCAGTCCCTGAAGAGCTGTGTCCATGACATCACCTCTAGCAATCAGAGAAGCCCTCATGTGGGTGGCACTTGAGAGCAAAACATGCTCTGCTATTCTTTTAATCGAAGATAGAATGCGATCTACCATTTCGGGATCAAAGAGAAGAGATGGATATTTTTCTGCAGGTGAAATGAGGGCCACCATTTCCTTGATGAATTCCAGCTGCTTGACACCTTCAATATGTTCTCTGTATTCAAACGCATCCTTAAACTTACAAGCAGAATGACACATTGCGAACCTGTGCCCAGAAGACGAAAGTTTAGACGCACCCTCGGCCGCAAGGGACGTTAGGAGAGTGAAAACCCGATCGCGATCAGTCAGAGAAAGAGACACAAAAATATCTGACCAGATTTTAAACATGTCTTTGAGATTTCGCTCCAGACAATAGGAAGAAAATGCTATCGATCTCTGCGACCACTGTGACTCGGAAGGGTGATCGGAAATCAAGGGAGCAACCTGTAGGCCCCCAGTTTTTAAGTCAATCATCTCAGACTGCTGACGATAGTCCATGCCTCCAGCACCCATTTTTGTCACAATGTGACAAAACAAGGACAGGTAATCTCTCAGATCATACGGCAATCTAGATACATCGCAAACCATGTTCAAGTAGACGACACCATTTGTCGGTTGAACGCACGTCTGAACAGGGATTGTGGATCGCAATTCCACCTCTTCTCTGTGAGTTTTGCTTTTATCTTTGTTTCTGTCGAGGAGAATCCTTTCCACGGCGACTCTGTCGTGATCCCGCAACACGTCACTGATCTGAAGTGAAGGAAGACAGGAAAGGTCTTCTGGAGTGGATTGGATTCTGGCAAGCTCAAGTCCATTAGTATATATCTGCAGGATTACAACATTCAGAACTTTATTGATTTCTTTATAGATGCAAAAGAATTTTTTCTCTGAAATTAATATAGCCCCATATTTACATCATCATTCAAACAATCTAAAACCGTCTATATCACCTCCACTAACCTCATTTTACATTTACATCACCTTTCTCACAGGGTGGCTAAAACTATTGATATCACCACCACTAACCTCTTTTTTCTTGACATCAGACAAACTCGAAACCATCGCCTTAAGTCTTTCTGCCTCTAGCTTCTTGCTCTTCTCCAAGTAATCACGGTCAGGCTCAGAGATAAGGATGAGTTTGTGTTGGTTATCCTTGAAGTACTTCTTCGCCAGATCTTGGAGATATCCTGGATTCAAAGCCAATCTGCACTTTAGCTCTTCCACGTGCTTTTCAATCTTAAGATGCAGAAAGATAAAGAATTAATTGTCATTCACAACTTACAAATCTATATAATGAACTGAGGATGGTTTATACAAAATATTGAACAATATTGATCTTAAAATGCTTAAAACATTTTCATCGTTTGTAACAGAAGAATTTAGAAGATCGGCAAAGAATTCAGATGAATTATTTTTTCGACATTTGAGTAACAAAATAATTCACTAACTTGAAGCAAATGAACGGGATCCGCACCGTGGTTCCACACGGGAATCACCGAGAGAACCAAATTGAGACCAAACCTAACAATCAAAAAAAAAAAAATTAAACATAATTAATTCTTTTAATTGTGAACATTTTAACCTTACCTCTGCAATCTTAAAGAAGGCCATAAAGCTAATCCGCTAACATTTATAAATTCTATTTTGCCATAAATTAACATCGTCACTAACCTCTCTGACTGATGCTTCAATGACAGCTCTATCTTGTGCATGAGTGCTTCTATTCTCCTCTCTTCGAAACCTTCTTCGATCACTTTGTCTATCGTTCGCTCGACTAGTTCAACCACTTTATCGACGTCGGACCTGTGGCGAGCGAATTCAGGCTACCGTCAACTTATACAGCTAGAAAGATAATGCTGTTCGGGGTAGTTTTAAAATTCAACAAACATGCGAAATATATGATTACTAGTGATAACACATCAGAAATTAACCAATGACGATTAAGGAACCACTTACAGCAAATTTATAACATACATCAAAAAATAATTAGAAATGATGTATGCAAACTATCATCATGAATTGAGCTACTTCAGCTTAAATGAGACAGTGATAAAATTTCATAGCGATATTGTATTGTAAAAACATCACCCCCGGTAAATAATAAATAAGAGTTGTTTAATTTACTATGAAGATGAAATTTTTTGTTGTTTGAAACAGGCAAATTTTATACTGATTTTCCCAATTTAAAAAAGTTCGTGGACATACCATGGACAACCGGACAAGTAAAAGTTAATAAAAATTAAATCATGTCTTCACTAGAGGATCCAGAGGGGGGCCAGTCTGGCCATGGCCCCCCTCACATTTTGTCAATAGACTTTGCCCCCCCTCGTTGGAACCAAATTAAAAAATTAAAAAGCCTATGAAAAAGCAAGCCAGGACACACTTTCAAAATGAAATGTTTCTAAAAAAAAATTCATGCGTAAATAAATGTTTAAAATTCCAAATAATCATGCATTTGTCTTGTGTCCACATCCAAAGACTCCTATAAACTGGAACCGAAATATTAAAAAATAAAACAAAACGTAACAACGGCTCGTGAAAGCCAAAAGATAGGTATTTAAATAATGTTAAGCAGGAACGACATTTCAGCAAAACCTTTAAGGTGCCCAATTTTTTATCATAATACTAAACTTTTCCTGTAAAAAAAACTAATGACTGGGGATAGTGGGAGCTACTTTTCTAAAAAAAAAAGTTCTAAAAACTTACACATTTTTATTATCAAAAAAGCTGATGACAGGGGGGGTAGTTGGAGCTGGGCCGTAGCCGTGAATTTTAAAGTGGGGAAGCCCTGGAATGTTTTCCACATTAAGTTGCACATTCCAGCAATGCCCTCCCCCTGCCCCCAATATCAGTCAATGTCAAGTAGGCTTAGTGGATATAAAAACAGGAGATCAAAGGTGTATATAGGGCCCGGAACTCCAAAAATCTTCTGCAACACAAGTGGCTCGCTATTTCAAAATATTCTGATAAAACTGGATCTTGGTACGCATTCTGTATACTCTTTGGTGTGTCCCATGCATGCTATGGATCTAAGAATGGGTAAACTTGTAACCCGTTCTCTAACGAATTACTCAGACCTAACCGACTAGAATGGTGCACTGGATCTTTTTTTTGACGTTTAACGTGGCGTTAATCCTTAGACTTCTAAGCATCGAAGAAAGAGTCCTTTGCAGAGGCAGCCATTTATAGGCACCTACCCCTTCAGCAAATGCGAGTGAACTCAAACTTGCCCCCCCTAAAAAGTTGGCTAGATCTGCCAGTGCATGCCTTTAAGATAGCTGAAAAATTTTATAGCGACATCATATCATAAAAAGATTCAATGGTAAACAAAATATCTTTGTAGTTACTATGACAATGAAACATTTTCGTCATTATCATATGCTTCTTTAATTTAATTAAAACATTTTTTATTTCATACAATTTATTTTTGTTTAATTAAACTATAAATTTGTTTTTAGTTTTATAAATACAGCATGCCTTTGAGATAGCTGAAAAATTTTATAGCGACATGGTATCATAAAAATATTGAATGGTAAACAAAAGATGTTTTTAGTTACTATAAAAGCATTTTCATCATTATCATATGCTTCTTTGATTCATTTTTTAAGTTTTTTTGTTTTCTAAATTTTATTTTTGTTTAATTAAACTATAAATTTTTTGGAATTAGGTAAATTCAAAACGTCAGCGGACATCCCATGGACAGTCGGACAAGTGAAAGTTAATAAAAGCATGCAATAATACAAAACCAACTTGTTCACTCTTTGAAGACCAACAGAGAAACTCGTATCTCTCGTCTGGTTGTTGTAGCCCGTTCCAGGTGAGTAATCAGACCCGAGACCTGACACACGTGAGAGAAAAAGTCGATAACGATAACAACAAGAAACGCATAAACTACATCAGTTGTAAAAATTGCGAGTGAAAAATGCCTCTGCAACTCGGTCCGAAGCCACAAGAATTCATCCTTCACTGGTTGATATATGATTACCAGTTTCGCGATTGGGGATAATAGGGTTTGGCACATTCTGGTTTAAGATACATGTACAGGTGGCAGGAAACTGTGTGATCCCATATGCACGAGCAGTTCCCGACGCCTCTGAGGTTTTATTACACTAGAGTGCATCTTACAAATTCTCTATTACTACTACTACTACTACCTAGTCTTTCAACTCCTCTCAATCTTGTCCATCTACACCATAAATAAAAAAATGTTTACATCGATACCTGACTCGATAAGAGCTTGATAGAATGGAGCTTTTTCTCCATCAACGAGAAGATTGCAAAGCAATGAAACGTCAAAACTCTCCTGGAGATCTGTTACATCACACAGCAAGTGATTTACCTGAAATCATTTCAAATCAACATAATTATTTGACAGATTATTTTTATTTCCTACTTTATTCTTTCAATACAGAAAATTCTATTTTCATATAAATCCAACATCTAGCAACAAAAAAACTTCATCTGATTAGACAAGTCATTAAAAAAAAGATTTGGAAATAATTAACGCAAGCGTTCATCCGAACAATGCCGAGGCATAATTTCGAGCAAAGTTCTTAATTGTTAATTTAAAATGAAACAACTAATTTAAATTAAAATAAACTCACGGAAACTATGCTTCCTTTCTGCGAATCAGGATTCAAGCAATCGACCGGGCAGGAGATGTGAGCAACCTTAGGGGAAGACCACCTGATTTCAGGGGGTACCAAAGTTTCAACTGGTCCATGATGGAATTTGGATAATGTAGTTTTGTTAATTAACTCCAGATGTCGTTCCAGAGGTAGATCACCGTAGGTAAAAAATCGTGAATTGGAGGGATGATAGTGATGTTGATGGAATGCTTTTAGTTGTTTCCAGGTAAGATCAGGAATACATTTTGGGTCTCCCCCTGACACAACTCCGTATGTCCCTGATGGGTAGAGAAGATTTTGTGCAGCTTGACTGTACACTTGGTGAGGATCGCTGAATACACCCTTCATTTCATTGTAAACTACACCTTTAAGAACTATCGGTGTGTTAGCATCGTCAACGTTTTCGTGTTCCAGACGCCAACCCTCTTGGTTGAAATCGGTTTGCCTCAAGCGAGGATGAAATACAGCATCCAAATAGACTGCTAACAGGTTTTCAAAGTCTTTAGGATTTTGGCTCGAAAAAGGGTACATTGTCCAATCACTGGCCGTAAAAGCGTTCATAAAGGTCGACAATGATCTGTTGTACATTTTGAAAAACGGATCTCTGACAGGAAATTTGTCTGATCCACAAAGAGAGACATGCTCTAGAATGTGCGGCACGCCTGTACTGTCACGAGGAGTTGTACGTAAAGCTACAGCAAACACATTGTCACTGTCTTTTCTGCTGATGTGCAAATGTTCAGCTCCAGTTTTGTGTACTAGCTGAACCGCCGTGAGGTCAAACTCTTTGATTGGTACTACACGAGTGACCGTATAATTGTGCAGATGATCACCTGGTTTCAGAGAAATCACATTCGGTGAAGTATTTCTTAAAGCAGAAGTATTTACGCTACGCACAAACGAAGACAAATTGAGAAAACGCGACATTTTACTCTAGTAAAGTAAAGTTGCAATGTTGCAAAACATGAAAATTGGAAGCACTGTTTACTTTTGACTAAACACAGCACATAGTCAAAACAGCACATAATTTAATACTTTGAGTGTTTGTAAATAAAACATATTATAATTTTTTGTTTTTATTTTTAAATAAATTTTATATTAAATTTAATTAGCATTTTTATTAATTGCACTGCAATTAACATAGATCTAAAATAAATTGTAAACAAGTTTTGCCATTGTAAGTTATTATCGCTGTCATGGGTAATCCGCAAATTGCAAAATGCGAGTGAGCTGCGAATGAGCGAAAAGGTAAACCGCAATGTCTAGCGAAAATACGCTGCGATTGGATCGCCGAAAAGGATCACGTGAGAAACTTCATCGCAGTTTACCGATTGTTTCTGGCACTTCATTTGAAACACGTGTGGAAACACCATAGCATTATTAACATTATTAGCATAAGAAAGTAATTAACACATCAAAGATCATGGTCATCAAAGAGCAATAGAATAACGGAAAACTGGTTACATGACAACAAAGTAATGAAACGGATGTATGACCCTTTTAAGTTTTAAGCTTTGTGGCCTTGCCTTCTTTAAATTTAAGTCAGAGTCTTTAATGATTTTACTTTGTTTACAAACAGCGACAGGATATATGAGCTCGGGAAGTCAATTAACACTAAGTATAGTTCTTATACAGGTTTTTCAAATAAAAAACACAGCAACATCTAAAAAAAAACTAGAGCTTTAGCCAGGGACGTCATTTCAGCAAAACCTTAGGGGGGGCGAGATGTTTTAGGGGCCCACTCAGGGTCCTCTGCGCCTGGTCACAAAATCTGCGCCCCCTGCATAACATCTTTTGCTTCTTTCTCCTAAAAAACCTGATGACCGGGGAGGGGGGGTAGTTGGAGCCACTTGGAAACCTTTGTTTTATTTTTCCTCACAAAAATTTGATGACCGGGGGAGGCCACATACCATAACATCTGAGTGATCATAAGAGCATTTCTAACTGTCTCTACGAGCAAGGCTATAGCTATCAAAATCTGCTGTGAACGTTAATTAATATTGATGAACGAAAGAAGCTATAGTCATTTATTTCTGAAAAAGTTAGTATAGTATGAATACACTGAACCCTCTTTCTGTTACCCCCATGATGTCGCCCGGGGCAGCTTGCCCACCCCCTTAGCCACGCCTCTGCAAGTATCTACTGAATTTTTATGAAATGGATCTAGGCTAATAGTTCATATCTTTTTTTGTTAACCTAAACAAACTGGCATTTTAAATTAAAGTAATTCTAATATCGTTATTTGATAATAGTTTATCATTCTTTATACTAGGTGTTTTAAGACTCAAATATCAGTATATGTAACCTATCTCGTTCCATTTTGAACTGTTCATAACTTTTTTAACACCTCTCCATCTCTACGTGGACGATCAAGCTTCCTAGTTTCTTTAGCATCTTTTCTCTCTTTTAATTTCTATGGACAACCTACTCGGCCAGGCTATAGATAACGCAAACCATCTTTATAACCGGGACGGCATTTTTCTACATATGGCCGCATCCTATAATTACACAAACTTCTGTTTTTCTCTTCTCAAATCTCACTAAAAATACCAAAAAATTCTACAGGGGCCCATATATAATAACTATTGGTTCACATAAAAGTCCGAAGCCCAGTCCCCCTAAATGATGTCCTTGAGTTTTGAAAGTAACGGTCTGAAAGGTGCCCATATATTAACCATGGCCCACTTAAAAGTCAGGAGCCTACATAAAAGTCAGGGAGGGCTACTTAACAGTCAGAGAAGGGCCAGTCAAAAATCAGGAAAAGGCCAGTTAAAAGTTAAGAGGGACCCAATTGAGTGCCGGGGCTCACTTAAGTGCGGGGGACCAATTTAGTGTGGTGGCTCACGTGAAAACGGGGGTGGGAGCCACTGAAAAGTCCGGAAGGGCCACTTAAGTAATTAGGGGCCCACTTAGGTGCGGGAGCCCACTTAAGTGCCGAGGCTCACGTAAGACCGAAGCCCACTTAAGTGCGTGGAGCCCACATCAGTGCCGGGGCCCCTTGAGTGCGTAGGGCTCACTTCAGTGCTGGGCCTTTTTAAGTGTGTGGGACCCACTTTAGTGCCGAGTGCCCCCTTAAGTACGTGGGGCCAACTTTAATGCCGGGGGCCTACTGAAAAGTCCGGAAAGGGCTATTTAAAAATAAGGAGGGGCCCACTAACTTATGTGCCGGGGGCCCACTTAAGCGCGGGAGACAACTTAAGGGCGGGGGCCCACCTAAGTGCGTTGGGCCCACTTTACTGCGTGGGGCCCACCTTTAGTACCGGGGCCCTTAAGTATGTGGGGCCCACTTTAGTGCCAAGGGCCCACTGAAAATTCCGGGAAGGGCCACTTAAAAATCCGGAGGGCCCACTAACTTAAGTGCGTGGGGCCCACTTAACTGCGTGGAGCCTACCTAACTGCGTGGGGCCCACTTAAATGCGTGCGACCCACTTAACTGCGTGGGGCCCACTTAACTGCGTAGGGCCCACTTTAGTGCCGGGAGCCCTCTGAAAACTCAGGGGAGGGCGATCGCCCCCCCTGCCCCCCCTAATTGACGTCCCTGGCTTTAGCAGATTTGTCAGGTATCGTCATAATACACCGGCAACAAATATCGCTCAAATGAGCAAATGTAAACAAGCTCAGGTTGAAAATGGCAGCTTTCAAATTGTGCCGGAAATAGATTGATATGTCCCATCTATATATCTATGGGAAACACCAAATCTTTTCTCAAAAATGCGCGGTTTACCTTCGCCCATTCGCACTTCACAAGCATTTTCATATTCGCGGATTACCCAGGGTCGCTGTGTTTAGTCAAAAGTAAATACCGTATTTTTTCGCATATAACGCGCGCGTTATATGCGTTTTTACATACCGCGCTCTCCTAAGGCGCGTTATAATCGTGTGCGCGTTATATGCGGTTTTACATAGCATGGACCCCTTAGCGCGTTATATGCGTGTGCGCGTTATATGCGTTTTTACTTCCTTAGCGTTATAGGCACACCTCTCTAGCACGTTTTATGTGTATACTCTTGAAGAGGTGCTAAAACTCTTTTTTTTAAATCGATGAAATGGGAGAAAAAACAAAAACAAAAAGTACACAAATGAAAAATTCTGGAAAAAAATCCCGAAAACACACCATACAAATGAATAAAAGTTTATGTTGATTTATAAACACAGCCACAAAATTATAGTTAAAATGTTTTTGCTTCACAATGTTGCCGGCTTTTCGTCGTCGTCGTCTAAAACTTCAAACCCATCAAATTCAGAGGTATTGACACTGAGTTCATCATGTTTTTGGGCAGCAAGCAGACGCTTTTTCTCAAGTTTGGATGAGAAATGGTAGTCGTCGTCTTTGTCCGCTTCTCCGGTTTCACTGGTGGCTGAATCTGTTTCGTTATTCTGATAACAAATCCCAGCCTTCTTAAATCCATTACAAATTGTATTTGGAGTTATCTTTTCCCAAGCCAAAGCCACCCACTTGCACACTTCGGAGTAAGATGCTCTCTTCAGTCGTCCCGAAGGCGTGAAGTCGTGTTCCCCAGACTGCATCCATTCGTCCCATTCTTGTCTGATAAATTGTTTAAACGGTTTATTAACTGCTATATCAAGTGGCTGTAATTTTGAGGTAAGGCCACCAGGTATAATTGCTATGTGAGCTCCAATTTGATTAAAGTGACTCTGAACGTTTTGATCTTTATGTGCAGTCATTGCGTCAGCAATCAGCAATGACTTTGCCGAAAAAAATCCTCCTGGCCTGGCCTTGAAACATTTATCTACCCATATTTTCATTACGTCACTGTTCATCCAGCCTTTTTTATTGCAAACTACAACAACGTCAGGAAGAAATTTTTCGTGAGGCATTGTTACCCTCTTAAAGATAATCAATGGTTTTAGTTTTGATCCCCTGGCAGTGCAAGCAAGGACAACAGTAAAGCAAGACCTCTCGTGTCCAGTAGTTGTGATCGCAACAGTCTTTGCACCTGATGGTGCTATAGTCCTTGTTGGTGGAATATCAAAAGACAATGGAACTTCGTCCATGTTTATAACATCCAACGGTGAGAGACCCATCTCAGATATCTCCTTTGAGACGAATTCTTTAAAATTTAATAATTTTTCTTCCCAATCTTCTGGAAGTTTCTGCCCTACTGTTGTTCTTGTTCTGATTGATAATCCGTTTCTTCTCATGAATTTGGAGATCCACGTAAAGCTTGCGGTAAAACCCTCAATTTCATGTTCATAGGCTAGAAGCCTTGCTTTAATCTGAAAAGCGTTAGTTGATATTGATTGGTTTTCTTCTCTACGTGAAAGAATCCACCGTTTTAAATCGATCTCCAGCTGAGGCCACTTGGCAGTGGGTCCACGACGGGCACGTTTTCGAGGACTCATCTCCTTAAGCTCGTCTTTCATTTTTCTCCATTCACGAACGGAAGACTCGCCAACATTGTATTCTCGTGCTGCTTCTCTGTTGCTCGTGTCCTCCGCTCTAGCAACAACTTTCAGTTTAAAATCGCTAGTGTGGGATTTTCGTTGAGTTCCTGGCATGATTCTGAAAAGTTTTTAAATTCTTTAAAGAGATATGCAGATACATTGCAACTCACATTTTAGCAAGTCAAACTATAAATGTTATTCAATGCATTACTCAGAAAATTTAAAATACCTACTTGTATAAAAATAAATTTAAGCTTTTAAGATGTGCAAATGGTTAACCGCTAAATTTAAAAATTAGCCTAAAACGAGTGTATGCCTCCCCATAACAAAGTTTAAGCAGTTACCTTGAAATTGTTGCGATGTCGAGCTTACTGAAAGGAACAAATGTATCAACTACAACTTAGTACGATAAAGAAATTAACGCTACACGTATAGATATCCACAAACTCAAAAAGAACGAATCATTGAATAAAGTGAACACACTGAGCTGAATCCAAGAATACTTTTTTAACTCATTAATAGGTAAGCTTATTGGTGTAGGTAATTGGATTAAAGGTGGAGCTTAGCAAACTTGCAAACAATCAAAGATTAGAGACGCTACGGTGGGGGTTACGTGAACAAAAGTCCAAAACTTCAAACGTATTATAATCAACTCCGCCTTGTTTTTGCAAGCCAGCCCCAAGCCTGGAGAAAGGAGGAGGGAAAAGTTAAAAGGATCAAATTATGATCTACGACAGGAAGTACTTAGGTGCTTCCTACATACAGCCATTACAGTCTTAAAACACCTGGTGTAAAGGACTATAAATTATTACAACGTATTATAATAAAACAAAAAAGCGGCAGGTAGTGTAATTTACCATTTATAATTAGCATAAAATAATTTGTAGCACACTAGCAGCACTTCCGAGGCTTTATGCAATTGTTTTAACTGCAAGCCGCTTTTTTACTGGCTTTTTTACTGGCTTATAATATAATGAACCTTTTATTATGTCATAAGAATTCGGATTTTCTTTGAAAAGACTGATCAATTTAAGCACTTTCTCATCAGTCTACTTTATCGTAATTTCTACAGTTTGAAATAATTAATCATTCAAACAAAATACGCAGAAAAAATTTAATGCAAATATGTTCCATAATTTATTTTTGAAACTTTAAAATAACGTATAAACAAATATAAATAAACAAAATTCTTTAAAATAGCACATTTTTGTTAACCAATAAAAGAAAATAATTTTTCTTTCGGCTATGTGAGAAATGTCTTGATGGAGTCATGCATTAATTATGGACATTCGTATAACAAATAAGCCATAATTTGTTAAAACTTAAAACGTGAGGAACCGTTTACTCTAACTAACCATCTGCCATTTTTAAATAGGAAAAAACGCTTTCTACCAATGCTTTTATTAACTCCTCGTCTCTGTTTCTCTGTCTGTCTGTTTCTCTGTCTGTTTCAAATCTTGCAATCAACTTCCCACCTCTACAAAACTTGTTAAGTTACGCGCGTTATATGCGTGCGCGCGTTATACCAGAATTTACATACATATGCGCGTTATATTCGTGTGCGCGTTATCCCAAACTTTCATACAAACGCGCGTTATCTGCGGGGGCGCGTTATCTGCGTACGCGCGCTATATGCGAAAAAATACTAGGGCACTGTTTCCCATTTTTTAGTATTGCAACTATAGCATTGATAGCATTGATATAGTATTGATTTGAAGTTTATGTGGTTTTTACAGTAAATTGTAAGGTTCATTACTACATATGTGTTGTTATAAACTTAATATAAATTATTAGCATAGTGATATGACACTCACTTGAATAAAAGAAATATCAGCGGTTTAAATCGTGACAATGCCTGCATGGTTGTGGGGAGACATCATATGGGGCTGCCCTGGCTGGTTGTTTACCGCAAAATGATTCAATGAGTTAAACAGCAGTGCACAAGTCCTTTAAAAAGAGCTGAAGAGGCCTCTCTCTTTTGTTTGTTTGGAAATAATTTATACGAGAAAACAGTTGAAAACGACTGCCCTCTATCAATCGGTGATCGAAAGAAAAAGGATATTATGGTGCTTCCAATGTCAAGCATTATAAAACATAATGCTCCCAAACAGTAAAAGCTCAGTTTTTTAATTATAAATAATGTATTTTATTTTTGTTTCCACTGTGCGTATTATTATTAATTTTTTGTTCATGTATAGCAGGGGTCTCCAAACTGCGACCCTCAGAGACTTTTTATATTAAAAAAAATTTAATTTGCATTAATTTTTTTAAATATAATATTTTTCTAGTTTATCTTATACAAATCGTACAATTTAATTTTTACTTTTGTTTCATATTCTACTTCACTTTTAGTTTGTTGTCAGCCTCCAAATAATTTCGATATTTCTTCTAATTTATAGATTTTTTTCGATAAAAAAAATAGTAACTTTTTTGTTTCCATAGGTATAAAATTTATTAAAAAAATGTTTGAAAAATACACGAAAATAATTATCTTAAGCTTTTTTCCATGATTAACCATTGTTTTGTACTGTCATATAATTGTGAAATGTATAGAATTCTATTTTAATTAGTGATAATTACATGCCAGTGTGCATTTGTTGAGCCATATTGTGTGCAACATACAGTTTCACTATTTATTCATGTTGAAATAACTTTATTTTTACACAACATTAAATATAATATTAAAATTGTAAATATATAATTAAAAACAACAGTTATGTTTTGATTCTTTCTTATATTGACCTCTAGTGTGTAGTCGGCCCCCCAAACTGCTGTTGACAGGTAATGCTGCCCTCCAGCAAAAAAGTTTGGAGACCCCGGCTGTATTTACAAAATATATTAACATTATTCACCCCTTCGTCTTCAAAGATTTTTTCAAAAGTTAATTTGGATGATAGATTTTCACCTAAGAGAGTCATTTAAAAAAAGATCACGGGCGGGGGAAGGCAAACTGTTTTAAAAACCCACATAATTCAAAATTAAACCCTCTTAATGCTAAAAACCCTTCTTCCCAAAATAGCTGATGAGCGGGGGAGTAGGATATTCGTAAGTACTTTTTCAAAAATGTTTAAAAAAAAATACCCTTTTTCATTTCAAAATAGCTGATGACCGAGTAATTGTAAGTACTTTTCCTATTTTTTTCAAAAACTTCGTATATATTTTTCAAAAACATTAAAAAAATGTTTAAAGATCCCCCAGCTCCGCCAAATGACGCCCATACCCCCTCACAATTAAGCCTTTACGGCTCTGAAAACTGTACTAATATTTTTTATTTCGCCTCAAACTTGTCCCCCCCCCCCTAAAAAGTTGGCTAGATCTGCCAGTGCATGCCTTTTCTCCATGATTAACCATTGTTTTGTACTGTCATATAATTGTAAAATGTGTAGCACTCTATTTTAATTAATGATAATTACTTGTCAGTGTGCATTTTTTGAGCCATATTTTGTAGGGTGATAAAACCAAGGAAGATATTGGTACGGGGTTGTCCGTTCTCCAATAAGGAAGCCATACCTTTCCCGATTCAACTACTCTGATTTCCCGTCACGGCTCAAATCTCATTTACAAAAGATATCAAGTGCCTGGAGAAGCTGTGCCTTTGGTGGCTATTCAAGACATCAAACCATCGTGCAGTAAAACTGCAGATTCGTCTGGTTTTCTTAATCTGTGCTTGAGAACTCAAGAGAATAAAATCACAACATCTGCAGCTCCAAGAATCAAGCCCATGTTGTTAACTAATTGTGATGTCAACATCTTGAAATTAAGAAAAGGTCCCAATCTAAAAAGGTCAAATGAGTGCAAGGTCAAGCCCACAATGCCCTGTTGACCCGTGTGTTCGTTGGTGTGTGTGTTTGTGTAAATGAATACGTGAATAAGCGTGTGATTGTATAACCAATCATTTTGTTTTCTTTTGTTTAGTCTTCCATGCAATGGATCTCGCAAGTGTTTTGTATTAATTTGTAAGGTATGTATGATTCAGTAGTGCCTTGTAGAAATCTTTGTTTAACTGTCAATCATAATGTATGCTGTTGTTAGAAAGCTGTTGACTTTATATTTGTGATATTTTGTTTTAGATGAGTTTTTTGTGAATCTTCAAATTTCCGTTTCCTTATTTCTTTATTATTATTTTTATAGAAGCAAAAATTATATTTTCGTGAATCGATTCGTTCGATGCATCGGGTGCAAAAAACGATTTTTCTCAAAATCAATTTTTCTTCTTCTAATATTGCATCACATAGCTGTAATCGGCCCCTGGCACTCTATACAAAAAAAAAACAAACAAACCACATTTTATTATCTATTGCTCTCACAAGAAGTTGCTTTTTATGTGTGTGTTAAAGGATGTTTTTTGGTATCTTTAAGAAATTATTAATGATAGAAAATAAAAACAACAAACTGAAGATAGTCAAACATATGGCGGTAATTGTCTGGTCTTACATTTCAACAATTAGAAAATGTTTACTAATTTTAAAGCTTTTTTTAATGTTTCGAAAGGTTGAATTCAGTAAATTATCATTTGCGTAATGTAGACGTAGCTATGACTGTATGTCACTGTATGACTAGGACTATGACTGTATGACTATAGGACGTATAGGACTATGACAGTCATAGTCATAGTAAACTGTATGACATCATCAGTGGGTCAGTGTATGTTCAGTGCATGTTCTCGGCTTATAAAAATCCGATAGATGAGAAAGAGAAGACGGTTCGTGCATCTCGTCGTGTGATGTCGTTGAATGTTTTCAATGTTTATCTATTATCTTGAGACTCGTTGAGACACTGAGGCAGTACATATCTGTATTTATAGTGCTAGAGGCCAAAGTTGAGTATTAAAAACGGGTTACGACTACTCGACTACTGTTTGTTGAAAGAGCAGACGACATTAGACGTTTTAGTGTTGTAGTTGAACGATTAATGGTTTTTGTATTTTTTCTTGAACAAAAACCAAAGTTATTTTGATAAAAGTAATACTCAAAAATGTTTAAACTTGCGTTAAGAAATGGGTATTTTTCTATGGTAAAATCCAGATGTTACTCTAACAACACAAAACTTCTCTTTGATTTGGTTGAACCTGCTAAGAGTCCCTCGATGAAAACCAGTGAAGGCCCAGATCAAAAGTTTTGCTTGAGGAGCTGTCTGCCATTCAGGTGTCATTATTTAATTGAAAAGTAATTAATAAAGGTTGTTATTTATACTATCTATACTATATATATATATATATATATATATATATATATATATATATATATATATATATATATATATATATATATACCTAATAAATATTTTCACGATATTACATTTCCTATCTTATAGACTTTGAGCTTTTGTTTTTTTTTGCAGTGCAATTACTTGCTGTTGTTTTCATTTTCATAACA
Source organism: Erpobdella octoculata (assembly GCA_963978895.1). NCBI lineage: Eukaryota > Metazoa > Annelida > Clitellata > Hirudinida > Erpobdellidae > Erpobdella > Erpobdella octoculata. The sequence continues at coordinate 3,220,452 of OZ022245.1, read as the reverse complement.
ATTCTTCAAGTAATACCCTTGAGCTATGTATGTATGTATGTATGTATGTATGTAACTATGTATGTATGTGTGTGTGTGCGTGCGCGCATGTAGTAGTTGTAGTGTTGCATACTGTTTCATTATAGATGAAGTGATACTTCAATGAGATTTGAGATTACTTCATAAAATTATCAGAGTTAAGTAAATATTGTCAATCCTTTTTTATAGTTTTTTCTCGTTTTTTAAAAAGCTTGAATCAATGTCCCCTTGTGCTTTGAATTGGTGGTTGTTTAAAAAACATTGCTGGTGTTAAATCCTCTTTTCCTGTTATTATCTTGTAGGCTTACAATGGTAGTGTTAATCACCCAATTCCCGCTCTACTTTACTACAAATGAACTGCAGTGGCTCTGGAGCAGCAGATATTAATTTTGTGTTCCTTTCTGTCTCAGTGATGACATAGGTTGAAGCAAACTGTTAGTAACCCCAGTTGCAGTGGTGTAGTCGTAAAAAGAAGCTGTGCCCATACGCTAAAATCGGATCGTTTTGGTAAAAATGTCATATGTCAAGTCAATTTTATAAACTGGCAAAAAAATATTTCAAAAATGTTGGTAGGTACAACTTTTACAAAATGACGGTTTTATGTGAAATATTGCAATGGCTCTCTCCTGTAATGGGTTCACCATACTGTTCACAATAATTTCCATAAGGATTCTCTTCCTTTCGTTTCGTATTTGCCATTTGAGTCAACAGGTCTGGTTTTAGTGCAAGCAGCAGAGCGGTGCCCCAGCAGCCAGGGGCAGCAGCCAAGATTCAACGTAAGGCATCGAATTTCAGAGGTTGAGCGGTGGTCCATTGAATTGATCGTCATTAAACTCGAGAGAGTGCGAATTGGAAGAGAAGATCGAGTGTCAGTGATGATATTGTTCGTGAGACTGAAACTACGTTCGCACTCAGCAGTGCTGGAAGGTAAAGTGTGTTGATACACGACGTTTGAAGAGGCAGAAGATCATTCGGAATATTTGTGGAATCCTGAAGATTGTCGCGCATCCCATTTTCGTGCATTGCAACTCTTCCAAACCAAAGCGTTTCGAGAGCATGTGAATCTCAATTTTACCATATCGATTTGAGACATTTTGTGGCGAGTTATCGTTATTGAGGATTGCAATATGGCTGCAATAACTTCTTCTGCTCCAACGTTAGTGGAACTGCAGAGTCGCTGGCGCCTGTTGTCTACAAAGGATTGAATAAATTGCTTTGAATGGATTGGATGCCAGGGAGATATTTCGAAACACTTTCTGTTCAGCTGCTTGCATCGCCATCGTTTTTGAAAGATGCCAACACGCGAATCGTAATATAATCGGCTCGAGGAATGGTGACAATGAATGACTGCAACTCGAGCCACAGATTTGACAGCTCCTTTACGGAAAATAAAATAGAAAAAGCTGTGCCCATACGGAAAAATGGACAAAAAAGCTGTGCCTATACGGAACATTGGACAAAAAAGCTGTGCCTATACCTACGCGTATGGGACCGTATAGGCTCCACTACACTACTGCCCAGTTGCAACCCAGAAACAAGAATCCAACACTCTTTTTCAAGTGCATAATCAATGAATTTCCTGCTGTTTAAAGACTATTAAATTAAAATAAATTTTATTAAAATAATTTTCTGAAAATTTTTACGGATGGAAACTTTCCAGACAAAAATTTCTTCAAAGTTTCCGAAAATGTTCAACTCTATGTATAACAACGCATATTTTAGGATGATTATGATAATAATGTTAGTGGTGGTGGTGGTAGTAATTGTTGATGGTGACTGCAGTATGATGATTTCCGATGAATACGACAACCCGATTGTGATTTGTACAATATTCTGGCAGTGCATGCATGCAGGGAAACAAACGTCTTCGTTGTTGTAGCAATATCATAACCATCATCATCATCAGCACCTTTACCATCATGACCATTATCATAAACACCATGACAATTATCATTACCACGACCATCATCATGTCAAGAATTTAATCTCGTTGGAAGCTCAACATTTTTTGTTGTTGCCCTTTGTTCAGCTGACTGTGTTATTAATTAATTTATTGCTTTTTCCCATATGCTTCCCACCCTCTTCCTCTCAGTCTGTCTATTTCTCTCTCTCTCTCTCTCTCTCTCTCTCTCTCTCTCTCTCTCTCTCTCTCTCTCTCTCTCTCTCTCATCTCTCTCTCTCTCCTCTCTCTCTCTCTCTCTCTCTCTCTCTCTCTCTCTCTCTCTCTCTCTCTCTCTATCTCTCTCTCTCTCTCTCTCTCTCTCTCTCTCTCTCTCTCTCTCTCTCTCTCTCTCTCTCTCTCTCTCTCTCTCTCTCTGTTCATATCTCTCCCCTATTCTTTTAAAATTTAATCAGCATAATGTGTTTGTCTCTTAGAATGACAAGTGTCAAGGCCAAATAAATTGAATTATGTTTTTTTTGGAACTTAAAATGTGCATATCATGATAGATTACTATGTGATCATGCATTTTAATGTTATGAGTATTTAATAATTTATGATATGAATATATAATCATTTCTGATATGAATATGTAATCATATGATATATGAATATGTAATCATTTATGAAATGAATATTTAATAATTTAATGTTATGAATATCTAATCATATGATATACGTAATCATTTATGGTATGAATATTTAATGTTATGAATATCTAATCATATGATATACGTAATCATTTATGGTATGAATATTTAATGTTATGAATATCTAATCATATGATATATGTAATCATTTATGGTATGAATATTTAATGTTATGAATATGTGTATTTATTTAATTCAAACAGAACACCAAGGCGGTTTACTTTTTTGTGGACTACGAGAAGAGCAGTGGAAACTATGTGGTGGACGTGGATGGAAATGTCATGCTGGATGTCTTCACTCAGATTTCTTCTCTTCCATTTGGTGATGTCAATGATGATGATGATGATGATGATCATGTGGTGATGATGATGATGATCGTCATGTGGTACTGATGATGATATTATGATGATAAAAATGATTGTGGTAATAAAAATGATTGTGATGATGATAATAAAAATAATTATGACAATAAAAATGATTATTATAATAAAATGATTATGATAATAAAAATGATTATGATAATAAAAATGATTGTAATGATAGAGATTACGGTGATGATAATGATGACATAAATTTCTTTTATAGTTGATTTTATATTGTGTTTTAATGCAGGCTACAACCACCCGAGGTTCATATCAGCAATGAAAAATCCCAAGAACATGGTAAGTTTGTTGCAATAAATATTTTAACTTTATGATGATAAACAGCTCAATGTATATTTTTTATATTTATATAGAATCTTTATTTTTGTTAAATTACAACTGATGTGGCGACAAATTTAATAACTTTTCAGCCTCACCTCGTGAACCGACCCGCTCTCGGCAACTTCCCTTCAGGTGATTGGGCGGGAAGGTTGAAAAAAACCTTGATATCTGTTAGTTTGTCTGTTTCTGTTTTGCATTAATTTCTTAATTGAAAACGATGATAATCATCACATCTTGATTGTTATCGTCACTGCATGATTGTTGATATTATTATTTTTTTTCAACAAATTTATTTATAAAAAAAATCACAATTTCGCCAAAAAAAACAAATAAGGGGCAACAGAAAAAGAACAAATGTTCCTGCGAGACTGTAACCCTGTACATAAAATTGAAAAAAAAAGTAAAAATTTACAAAAGAGCAAATATCTTCATTATTATCACAACTGCCTTAATGTTTTCACCATTATCATCACTGCCAGATTGTTGTCACCATCATCATCATCACTGTCATCATGATAACCATGACCTTGATCACATAGGTGGCCCCGCCGGGGCTGAAACACGTCCAAACGCTGAACTGCGGGTCATGCTCCAATGAAAATGCCATTAAACTTGTTTTCATGGCTTATCAGGTTTGCATATTTTTTGTTGTTATTAAAACTTTTGTTTTAATCCACGACTTTGCACTTAACTATAAACGTGGGGATGAATAGTGGAAAGAAGAAATTAGTGCCTAATTTTAAGAGACCATCATCATCATCATCATCAGTCTGCACAAAGATGCTCGTCTCCTCTACAGAGGTCATCTTATGTGCAGAGTTCATCTCGTGCACAGAGGTCATTTATGTTTTGGATTTCACTAATAGATTGTTTTCCTGGTACCGAAATCTTTAAATTCAGAGTTATTCATCTTAATATCGCCATTTTTTATAAGTTACGAAGAGCGAGTGAGATAGGCTTGCTCATCAATTTTGACTTCTTTTGGGCCTTTGTAATTTTTTTCTTTTTTTTGCTGGTTACCACTTAGCATATATCTCAGCCCATTTTTATTTCACAGAGAAGGTTAAGGGGTGGACAGCCACCCACCCAAGAAGAGCTTGAAAGCTGCATCAACAACAGCCACCCGGGAGTACCTCGTCTCTCCGTACTCTCCTTTGACAAGGCTTTTCATGGAAGAACTATGGGTAGGGGTTTTTTTTTGAAAGAGTCAACCATTTTTTTTTAACTAACAACTCTTCACTTGTTTCGATTGAAATTAAAAAACGTTTTTTGTCTTCATCGCCACAAAGCAATGAAAATTTTTATTGCGTCTCTTTACTTTTGAAGCTGTCATGAAAACGCTTTACGCAAAATATAAAGTCAGATACGAATAAGTGAAATAAACAAACAATAGTTATTAGACATGGGACATCATTTACATCATCACCAGTCTTTATAAACATAACCATTGTTAACATCGCACATGTTATAACGCCCAAATAAGGCTGCCTTGGTCTCACCCATACTAAGTGGCCAGTCAAATTGGACGTTCCCCATCCACGCTGGCCTATTGCCGAATTCCCCAAGCTGAAGTATCCTCTGGAAAAATACGAGATGGAAAACATTGCTGAAGAAGACAGATGCCTTGGCATAGTTAGTTGCAATTGGTTGCTTGAAGTTGTTACAATTGATTTGGTAGCGTTCTATCAAGATTTATCTAATGCACAGTGTGAGATTTGATTGGTTTTGAAGCTGAGAGACTGAATTTATTTTATTATAAACTATTTAAATATATAACATTTTGATATTTTAGACGATTTTCTAGTTTTTTTTTGTATTCTCAAATGAATGCCTGCAGTTGGAGGAGACCATCGTTAAAGCACAAGAAGATGGAGAACCAGTTGCTGGGGTCGTGGTCGAACCCATTCAGGCAGAGGGGGGTGACAACTACGCATCGCCTAGATTTTTTAGGGGCGTGCAGCAGATATGCAAGAAGGTCAGTTAACAATTAATAATAAGAATCTTAATTGATCGTCTCCACTATCAACAAATATTTTTTGAATTATTATTATTTTTTTAATATTTTTCAAAAATTCGGATGAATGGTGTAGCAATGCATAAAGGACATATATACATACAAACATTCATTTATATATATATATATATATATATATATATATATATATATATATATATATATATATATATATATATATATATATATATATATATATATATATATATATATATATATATATATATATATATATATATATATATATATATATATATATATATATATAAATATAGAAAGTTTTAAATGTTAATACTTTTCTTAATACGTGTTGCAGTAAACAAAAAAACGTTGTTCCGAAATATTGAGAAAGTATCTATAAAACTCATAGCGGCTAAATGGAGACTTATTTTTAATCGAGCTTGTCTTAAAGAAAATCTCATGCCATCTTACATTATTAATATATATATATATATATATATATATATATATATATATATATATATATATATATATATATATATAATTATATATTAGATTTTTTAAATAATTAGTAATTTTCATTGAATTTCGTAAAATTTCAGATTATATTATGTTAGAACAAATTTCAGATTATATTATGTTAGAACAAATTTCAGATTATATTATGTTAGAACAAATTTCAGATTATATTATGTTAGAACATAACACCTGGCATTCTTTTTTTTACCAGCACGGCTCTTTCTTCGTCGTCGATGAGGTGCAAACCGGGGGTGGAGCTACCGGTAGGATATGGCACCACGAGTCCTGGGACCTCCCTTATCCCCCCGACGCAGTCACCTTCAGCAAGAAGATGTTGACCGGAGGAGTTTATTTCACGGAAGAGCTTATGCCTCAGGAGGTATGCGTATTTTTGTGTGTACGTATGTGTGTATGTGAGTGTGCATGTACTTTCCTCGTTATACTAACATTCTATTTTTATCATCATCTAGTCTTTTCTTTTTTTCTATGGTAATATCTCCTTCTCTGATCATTAGTTATTAAAAATTCATAATGCTTCTTACTTATTCATGCAAGCCTGGATGAAAAAGGAGGGACAGCTAAAAGATCAAAAATTATCTATAACAGGAAGTACTTAAGTTCTTCCTACATACAGCCATTTCAGTCTTAAAACACTTGATGTAAAGGACCATAAACTATTAAAAAATCATTATCATAACCCTCAGGGCTACAGGATTTTCAATACGTGGCTTGGCGATCCTTCAAAAATCATTCTTTTGGAAGAGATGGTCAGTGCCATAAGAAATGGAACATGCTCGAGCATGTAACGAAAACTGGAAAGATGTTCCTGCAAGGACTGGAATCGCTCCAGGTATGCTTTTGAATTCTGTTATAACGATGGCGGTTGCGGTGATGACAATGACTGTGGTTGCGATGACAGCGTGGTGCTAATTTAGTTCTTCGTTACAGGAAAACTACAAAAGCCAGATATCGTGTGCAAGAGGTAGCGGTTTTTTCATGGCCATTGATGTCAAAGATGAAGGACATAGGAATCGTCTGCTTGCAGAATTGAGAAAACTGGGTTTTTACCATATAATTTTGACATTTTGTACAGCGCTCTTTTGATGACGATTTTCATTGTACTGCGCTATATAACTTATTTGTGTTATTATTCTTATTAATCAATTTCACATATATACTTATAATATAAAGATTTTAGCGCTTTAAAGCCATCGAGGGCAGTATATTTGATTGGTAATTTTGAGAAGAGTGGGTATATGAATGATATATTTTAGAAGTGTGGGGCATTCCGAGTTTAAATTATTTTTTTAAAAACGTCTGCAGGAATCAGCGCCGGTGGCTGTGGAACGTCCACGCTGAGACTTCGACCATCTCTTGTCTTCCAGAAGATCCACGCCGAAATATTCCTCGACCGATTCCAGAAAGTTCTCGAGAAAAGTAAATGAATATTTTGAGCTACACACAGATACAAATATATTTATGTATGCGTGCGTGTCAGTAATTATCCCGTTTATAATTGAATTTCCTGTCGTGTACGCCCGTAAACGCGCACGTATACAACACGTATTACACTACTGTTTGTGCATTCATCCAATCCCGGTTAAGTATCTTATTTTCAAATTTTAAAGTATCAGCTGAAGTTTAACGTTTTTTTAGATGCTCATGTCTTCTGAAAATATCATTTTGTTTCTGTTATAAAAATGCTTGCTTGTCATAACATATTAATGGCTTCCTACGTGAGATCAATATATTTGAATACATTATTATAATAAAATTTCAATGTGTTACAACTGCCTGTATCGTTAAATAACTGAATAAATTATTATAATGAAGTTTCCAAGTGTCGGTAATGTTAGCACGACATGGGAATCATTCTTGGATGTATTTTCAGTAGCTCATCCCTTAGTAGAATTTGTTCGTATGTCCATATTTTTATAAAATCTTAATTGGTAATTCTACTAGCAGGCAATAAATTATTTTCTAAATTAATAATTTAAAAAAAACTGAGCTTTTACTGTCTGGGAGCATTGCATGTTTTATGATGCTTGACATTGGAAGCACCGTAAAATCTTTCGATCACCGATTGGGGGCCATTTACATATTAAGTACGCATTAAACTCAAGATTTTGACCCCCTCCTCTCCCCTGTTGCATCTCGTACATTTTCAGACCCCCCTCGTCTATGCGTGCATACGCACAGCGGATTTTACCCCCCCCCCCAGTATAAAATAACCAGTTTTAACAACAGGTGGGTGTATTGCTTCAGATTTAACATTGACTATGACGTGCTAGAGCTAGACTTATCTCAACATGTTTTTGGAAACTAAATTGAAATTTACTGAAAAACCTCTTGAGGCTTTGGCGTGCACAAGCGCACAAAATTAAAAAATTTATCATAGCATTCCAATGCAGCCATGGAGATACAGCAGATTTATAATCTTAAATAGCATTATTACTAGTATGCTGGAGGACGCCATTTCGATACGCCAAATTCAAACATTCAGCCGCGCTTTTCTAGACACGCCATCGTTGATAGTTGATTGAACCTTTGAATTTTTGAAAAAGGCGCAATACAAGTTTGTTAAATTGATTGATCTCAGATACTACTCGATAAGATTTATTCAATCAATTCAACGGAACTGAAAAATAATATTTACCATTTTTTGCTTACATACGCATTTGTTGGAGCCCCCCTCCCTCCCCATAAGCCATAAGCACTTATACGCAAAACATTCACTTCATACACCCCCCTCGGTGCGTACTTAATAAATGGATGCCCCCTTTATGGTGGGTGGTCGTCTTCAACAGTTTTCTCGTAATAAGTATTTCCAAAAAAACATAAGTGTCACATATGCTCTTTTTAACTCATTGAATCATTTTGTGGTAAACAACCAGCCAGGGCAGCCCCATATGATGTCTCCCCACAACCATGCAGGCATTGTCACGATTTAAACCGCTGATATTTCTTTTATTCAAGTGAGTGTCATATCACTATGCTATCAATTTATATTAAGTTTATAACAACACATATGTAGTAATGAACCTTACGATTTACTGTAAAAACCACATAAACTTTGGAACAACAAGTCAGACAGTCAAAAACTTCCATTTAAATGAAATCTAAAATCATTAAAAAAAATTATCAGTTGTACCATAAAGCACTACTTTCCAATCAGAATTTTTTGAACTTGTCAACTCATTTTCGGGCCCAATGACTGTGACACCCGTATTTTTTGCATCTGCCAAATATTTTTGTGCCACGGAGATCATCTGGTCTTTCGTGGTGTCTTTGATTCTTTGACGAAATTCTGCAAACTGGTCTTCAGTTATGCCTCTGAAAAAGAGTCGAAGTCCCTGGTTTCCGGGGCTTATCGGTCGATCCACCGATAAAAAGACTGACAGTTTTGCTTCGCTTACATCTTGATCTGTGAACTTTCCGTTGATGGCCCAGTCGATTGATTTCGTGAAACTCTTGAGAGTTTTTAATAAGTTTGGGTCTCTGTAGGAGAAAAATTGAAAAGCATTTGGACTGGCTTCTGCCCCGCCGCCATATGCTCCACCCATTTCTCTTATTTCTCGATGAAGGAACTTTGACGAAAGTGTTTTACCAAGGACGAGCAGAGGTGCATAATGAGGATGAGCAAAAGGTACGGTCAAAAAAGACTTGCCGATGTGGTTGACTTGCAATGGAAACTGAAGGTGGACATTACGTCCGTAAGGATGGTCTAATGTATAAGTATTGTACACAACGTCATTATTAATAGTATTAGTAGCAAAATCTTCAAAATGGAAATATTTAAGTTTTTCAGGTGCTTTGGTAATACCACACCTATCCAGATCAATGTGAAAGCTCTCCAGTCCCTGAAGAGCTGTGTCCATGACATCACCTCTAGCAATCAGAGAAGCCCTCATGTGTTCCTCACATGAGAGCAAAACATGATCTGCTATTCTTATAATCGAAGATAGAAGGCGATCAACCATTTCGGGATCAAAAGGAAGAGATGGATATTTTTCTGCAGATGAAACAAGGGCCACCATTCTCTTGATGGATTCCAGCTGGCTGACACCTTCAAGATGTTCTTTGTATTTAAATGCATTCTTGAAGTACGAAGCAGAATGACACATTGCGAACCTGTGCCCAGAAGACGAAAGTTCAGACGCACCCTCGGCCGCAAGGGACGTTAGGAGAGTGAAAAATCTATCGCGATCAGTCAGAGAAAGAGACACAAAAATATCTGGTGTTCAGCGTAAAGTTGAACTTAGAATAGGAATCCACACAGGTATGCTATGTATGTATGTATGTATGTATGTTAGTAATTTCACGTAACGCTATATATATATATATATATATATATATATATATATATATATATGGATTGATTTTTATAGGACCATGTGTTGCTGGAGTTGTTAGCAACAAGATGACAAGATATTGCTTGTTTGGAGATACTGTCAACACAGCCTCAAGAATGCAGTCAACTGGTCAAGGTTAGTAAGGAGATTGTCTTGAAAAAAAATCGAAGTCTGAGAATAGAACATCGATTAGAATTAGAAAGAAGTTTATCATTACACTGTCTGACTATTGATAACAATCAATTAATGACTTGCTTAGACTGCTGATTCTTGATTTTTAGAAACTTTTTCAACCAATTAGCTCAACTTCTTGTCTACAAACTATTAATATATGTTGCCGCTTTATTAACATAAAAAATAAAATTATTTTGAATTATATAAAAACCAAACAACGGCTGTGATTTGAGAAATGAAATTAAAAAAGTCCTACGTTGTGGTCTTCCAATAACGATAGTAAAATAGCTGATACGGATTATCGGCCTGTAAAATCTTTGCATTTTTATTTAACAGCAATGCGTATTTGTTAATCATATTAGAACTACTGGAGCAATTCAAAATGACATTTTGCATAGCGGTAGTTTTTATTTACAAAAAAAAAAGGTTTCGAACCATTAAAAATAATAGCGGTCCATTTCTTTAAGTTTTTTCAACCAAAACAGGAAAAAAACCTAAAACGCTGGGTTACCCTGCTATTAAACATTAAATGAACAATTTTTTATCTTGTTTTTTGTTGCAGTTTCATATAATTTCTCTATGCAGCTTCACGAACCCAGCTGTCAGAGCAAACCTACCTGGCCCTTAAAAAAGTCGATGCTTATAATATGCAGAAAAGAGGACCAATAGAAGTAAAGGTGTAGAAGTGGCTCGCATTATTTATTTTTAGAACTATTTTTTTATATTATTTCTGCTATTAATTATTTTAGTGTGTTAATATCATCTTTGATTGATTAGTAAACAATTTGTAAAAACATCTTAACAACGTAGTTTTTTTATTGAATTTTTTTAATTTTAAAAGGGAAAAGGTGCAATGGAGACGTATTGGCTGCTTCAAAAATATTCAGTACTGATTTGAAAAAAACTATTTTATTTGAAAAAAATACTTTTTCAAGATGTTTTCTTAATTAAGTATTGTTTAAATATTAGCGTAACAACTGTTTTAATAACATTTTTGTTTGACTTCTATTATTAGAAAACGCTCAGTATGTGAAATGGTTTGGTAATATAATTTTTTATGGTTTTTAACAATATTAAAAAATCATTTTCGATGCAATTTGAAAACAATTTTATAACAACACTATGTGATAGATAAAAACATTAGTTATTTTTCAAAGTATTTATGTCAATAAACAGTGTTGAAAGAAGCTGACGCAGGTACAAATGGAAACTATCATGACTGCTACTCTACAAAAAAACTGAATTGAAAAATTCTTGACTAAAAAACAAATGACAGTAACGTTTTTTATTTTAAATCCTAAAAAACTTAATTATTTTTTAATTTCTAAAAACAATAAACCATAAAAATATTTCAACTTTATATCGAGTGATTAAACAGTAAAATCTACATACATAATTTCCGGCCGCGCTGGTTATCAGTCAGCAGTTCATAAAATTATGGCGCGCAGGGGTGTAATAAAAGTTATTACGCAATTGTACAATGCGTAAAATAATATATAATGAGATTTAAAAAAATCCGTCATTTTTAATGGACTATCCCTAGTTTAATTAATAACAGCGAATGTGAAAATTGCTTCCTAGCCTTAATTCGTCTACGTCAAGTTTCAGATTTGTCTATTTTCAGTTTCAAGTTTTAAATTTTCGTGTCGTTTTGAGAATATATACAAACACCTGTATCTCACACTAATTGCTTTATCCATAAAGCTCTCCTGTCCCAGGCTTAATTCAATAAATTGCAGAATCTCATTTCCCTCCGGCATTACATTTTTCGTAAATTCGTAATACATTTCATACGCCGTTATACAATGAGTAATTAAATCCGTAATAAACCAATTGTGTTCAAAATTGTAACCTTCTGTTAGGTTAAAGTCGCGAGACAAAATGTTTGAAATCCAGTTCAGTTTTGCTGATAGTAATCCTTTCCATATAACAATGTCTACAGGTTTTAAAGATCTATCAATTACTTCATAGATCCAATAGTTACTGTATCGAGAACTCATTATTGCTCTTATGAAGTTCTCAACGTAACTTTTTTCTAAGCCAACTTTTGACAAGAAAATAATTAAATCGAAAAACTTATTGATAATTCTTGGTCGATGGAATATATTGTAATAATACAATCCTCTGTGGAGAAATTCAATTATAATTGAAAGTTTGGTTTTTATGGCTGAATAATGTTGATGATTGTTTTCAAAACTTGACAAAAATATAAGACACCATTCAAACATTTCTGATTTCCAGTAAGCTTTTTTCATTGAGGCAACAATTCCATCAATTGTGCTAAAGTTGCTTACTACTTCGGAGCTTATATTTTCAGGTGTTTCAAATTCGTTCCTCCCACCAAAACGCAATCCTAAAAATTGAAAATTTCTTGAATGCTTCCATTTGACAGGTTCTTCAAACTCAGCATCAAAATTACTTATATCTAAATGAACTAATTTTGGTAGTTTGTCTATCATTTTGTATATTAGTTCAATACTGATGTTATTAAATACTTGTAAACAACTGTTTTCACTGATATCAAGCCACGTTAGCTCAGACAGATATGATATCGAGCTTATCAACTCCTCTAATGCCATCCCAACAGACGTTTTAAATGTCAATTTTTGAAGACTACTAAAGCGAGGAAATTTGTTCATAATTTTTTTTGCATAACCGCAACCGTATATAGCTAAAGTTCTTAAATTTTCGTGAGGAAATTTGATTTTAAGAAAATCAATTAAGTCTTCCTTTGCGCGAACATCATGTTTACAATAACAATGCAGAGAGAGTTTGACCAATTTGGGACACAACCACGGAGACATTTTGCTCATGTCGTTTTTGTAATAACTAGTTATAAAATCACAATCTACTTCCAGTTCTAAGTCTTGCAATACTAAGGAGAAAGATGGATTTTTACGGAAATGTTGTGAAATGTTTTCCGATTGATCAATCATTTTATGATAGAAATTATGGGAATTCCCAGTAAGTGAAAGACGGGTAAGATTTCCTCTGCTAACAATATTCTGTATAGGCTTAGAAAACTTGTCAAGATCAATTTCTTTGAGTATTAAATTATGGTAGGAGTGAAATTTAAAATAAAAAGGAATTATGAACGTTGGATCTAAAGCTATTCCTAATTTTTGACTTTTTGAGATTAGGTCATCCATAATTTCCGATGATAGAATTACGCTGTCTTTCACCTTAAAAGGAAGACATTCCATTTCGAGAGAAGGTTCAAGAAAAGTTTGTTTAAAGTTAAATAAAACAAAATCTTTGCATGAACATTTTAATGACAGTGGATAAGAACGTGAGCGATGACTCATTGTTGAACGTTAGAAAAATATTGTTATTATTGTGCATATTATTTAAATTACTTTCTCCTGAAGTCGATTTCAAACAATAATTAGGCAATGATAAAAAACAGTTTTGTATATATATATATATATATATATATATATATATATATATATATATATATATATATATATATAATATATATATATAATATATATATTTATATATATGTATATATAAACGGATATATATATATATATATATATATATATATATACATATACATATATATATTTATATATATATCCGTTTATATATATATATATATATATATATATATATATATATATATATATATATATATATATATATATATATATATATATATATATATATTTATATATATATATATATATATATATATATATATATATTTATATATATATATTTATACTAGCGGGGTTACCCGGCGTTGCTCGGGGGTTTTTAGAGTTTTTATCGGTTTTCTCTAGCTCCCGTTTAATTCCCCGTTTTCTCTCCCGCTCCCGGTCGCTTTCCCGTTCCCGCTTGCTCTCCCACTCCCGGTCGCTTTCCCGATTCCGGTTGCTTTCCCGCCCCATCTATCTCTTAATAATTTGTAATAACGCGCAATCGGTCACCATATGTGGCAGCCGGTGGGGGCGGGTAGGCCAAACACTACCCCCTCTCAAAAAATAACGAAATTTAGAAAAAAAATAGTTAAATAGAGAATTTGAGAAATTGAGAGAATAAAAAGAGGGGTAAAGAGAAAGAAAGAAAATAGAAAAAACAAGTGAATCAAAAAACAAAGTTTTTTAAAAACACACTTTTATATAATCGATTGTGTAGGCCACATTCTGTTACATAAACAACGAGCATATTAGCATAGACAATACGACGAAAATATCACAAATAATTATTTAAATACATTTTGTCCAATCGATCCGAAAATTTGATAGAATGCATTATTAATCAGTTCGGAAGTATGTTTAAATTTTCAAGTCTCTAGCTCATTGGGAAGTTAGTTTAAAATCGATTGAAAAATTTGACGACAGACAGACAGATAGACAGACAGACAGACAGACAGATAGACAGACAGACAGACAGACAGAGAAGTCAAGTTAAGTAAAAGTGTGTAAAAAAAGAACGGGCAGGTCAAACGCCACTCCTTCCCTTCAAAAAAATGATCGAGGAATTGAAAAAAGTCAGGAGAGGGAGATGGAGGAAGAAGAAAAAGAGCGGTATAGGAAAAAAACGAAAAAGTGAAAAAACGAGGGAGAGAAACAGCAAAAGAAAACCCTCTAAAAACCCCGGGCAAGTGTAAGTTTAAACGCATTAATGGGCTAAAGGGAAGCGCAGGTAATAAAAACGCCTAGACGCAAACCTACGAGTATAACGCGGTATGGCGTGTAAAAACGCGTATAAACGCGTATAAAGCTCGCGTCATATAACGTGTATGTCAAAAATACGTAATATACTAAGTGATGTTCAAATGCATTGCAACTTTGCACACAACTTTCGTTAGCATGTTTTCTGTCATGGGCGTTATTAGTCACGTGGCGTATAGGCCTATAGGTATCAGGTATTATTACTAGGATGTCAGATAAAAAAAACAATTTCCAATTTTGTGGGCCATGGCCCTTTGGTCCCTAGGTGACACCAACCCTAGCCCCGCCGTTGCTGCAAAGTACTTTTGATGAAAGATAGTTGGGGGACTTAACTCTGGTTGAGAAAGCTACATTCACTTCTATATACTTATCTTTATAAAGCAGAAGAAGTTCACAACCATTTTGTGCAATCTAAAGATTGTTTCCGTTCGGGATCGACCGCTCGACACTTGAAATTAAAATGTACGGGTCCTGAGATCTGGAATTCTCTGCCGCATGACATCAACCATAGTTCTCACAGCTCATTCAAGGCCTCTCTGAAAAACTACCTGCTAATTTGAAAGACTTCATACCAATACAGTGAAGATATTTGCTCTTTTGTAAATTTTTACTTTTTTATAAATTTATGTACAGGGTTACAGACTTGCAGGAATATTTGTTCTTTTTCTGTTGCACTCTATTTGTTTATGTGAAAATTGTGATTTTTTTATGAATAAACTTGAAAAAAAATACTACTAGCGGGGAACCCTGCGTTGCCCGGGGTTTTTAGAGGTTCTTCTATTGTTTTTTTATTCTCTTGCTCCCATTTTTCCCCTCTTGCTCTCCCGCTCCCGGTCGATTTCCCCATCCCGGACGCTTTTCCGCTCTCGCTTGCTTTCTCGTTCTCGGTCGTTTTCCCTTTCCCGCTCGCCCTTTCGCTTTCCTTTTCCTGCTCGCCCTTTCGCTTTCCGTTGCTTTTCCGTTTCTGCTCATTTTCCATTTTTCCGTTTCCGCTCGTTCTACGCTTCCGCTCCGCTCATTTTGTGACCGATTTCATTTTTTTTCATTATAATTTTCTCCCATTGACTCTCAATGTTTTGTGAAAATGTTATTATGATCGTATGAATAGTGTACCAATGCATAAAAGACATACATACAGACGGGATGCGGAAAGTTCGCCCTTGGCTTTGCGCCCCCGTCTTTTCGCCCCCGTCTTTTCGCCCCGTATTTTTGCCCCCGGGAAGTTTTGCCCCGGGAAGTTTAGCTCCCGGTTTTTCGTCCCTGAGAAAGTTTGCCCCCGGTTTTTCGCCCCGTCTTTTCGCTCCATTTTTTCGCTCCCAGTTTTTCCTCTTAGTTTTTCACTTCTGGTAAAATTTGCTCCCAGTTTTTTGTCCCCGGGTTGTTTGCCTCCGGTTTTTACTTCTGGATTTTGTCCTGAGTGGTTTAATTAGCAAAATAATAATGCTTAACAGCAAAGATACGAAAGTGACTAAGAGAGGAAGATCAAAGACCAGACTTAGGAGGGATTTGTCTATATATATATAAAGGAATGTTTGTATGTATATATTCATGTCCTTTATGCATTGCTACACCATTCATCCGATCGTAATGAAATTTTCACACAACCTTGAGAGTCAAGGGGAATCAAATAGAGAGAAAAATTTTTTTGAAATCCGTCACAAAATGAGCGGAGCGGGTGAGCGAGCGGGAATTATATATATGTATGTGCGTATGTATGTGTGTATGTATGTATGTGTATGTGCATGTATGTGTGTCTGTGTGTGTGTTTATGTATGTACTAGCGGAGATACCCGGCGTTGCCCCGGTTTTTTAGAGGTTTTTCTAATGTTTGTCTCTTTCTCTCCCGTTTTCTTTCCCACTCCTGTTCGCTTTCCCGTTTTCGGTCGTTTTCCCGCTGCCGGTCGCTTTCCCGCTCCCGGTCGCTTTCCCGCTCCCGGTCGCTTTCCCGCTCCCGGTCGTTTTCCCGTTCCCGGTCGCTGTCCCGTTCCCGCTCACGTTTGCTCTCCCATTCCCGCTCACGCTTGCTTTTCCGTTCCCGCTCGCTGTCCGTTCCGGGTCGTTTTCCCGTTTCTATAATAGACAAACTAACCCACAAACATTCATATATATATATATACTAGCAGTGCCCGTAGCGGCTTCGCTCGCATGAAATTAGAGAGTTTGAACCGTGCATCCATAGTAGAGATCAATTTTTTAGGTCTCGGCTCGGCCCATCGACAACTTAGCCCAGCCCGTTTTAAAAACCTAAACTCCTGGCCCGGAACAGCCCGTTTGAATTAGGCCCGGCCCATTCTTACAGGCCTAGAAGTTCTATATACTTGATGAAAAACTTCGGCCCGTCCCACCTTGACTTCAGGTTTGGCCCGGCCCAACTGAAGACCCTAAAATCACTAAAATATCTATATACTTGGTGAAAAACCTCGGCCCGTCCCACTTTGATTTAAGGTTTGGCCTGGCCCGTGTGAAGACTCTAAAACAACGGCTTGGCCCAACCGGTGATAAACTGGACTTAGCTACTTTTAACCGGCACAAAACTTCAAAATACTAATTTTTACATTTGTAGCACTTACAGTTTGTGAGTAGCAATTATTTTGAAATCAAATAACCTTTATTTCCACCCCACATTTGAGGTCCTGGAAACCAAATTTTTAATCTAATCATTTTTAACAAATAAATACAAATTAAACAATCGAAAATCGAAATTCTTCTACTGTATCTTCAACGACAATTCTGCTCCAAAGCAGACGTCATAAACGCATTCAGCAAATCAGAAAGCTCAGAAGAAACCAACTCAACCAATCAGCAAAGCCCGTACAATTCAAGCGTGTAGTAACACCATCTTTTGATTTCAATCGCCATTATTTTTTTTCAAAGTTCAGTCGTGATTTAAAAAAAAAATTTTTTTAATTATTTAATTTACCTCTTCAATTATAATTTCATTCTACTGGTCATTTTACTTTAATTTATGTTATAGTTTTTTATTATATTTAAATAGTTAATAATTAAGCTTTATTCTCTATCGTATCAAGTGAAATAATATTCTTAATTTTAGTCTCTACGTCTTTTTCTTTTTTTAAATGCCTGGAGGAAAAACCAGAAGTGAAGCTAAATTGGTGAGCGACATTGCAGGGCTCCATTTGTGCGAGTGCTGTATTAAAGCAAATGATGAGCGATTGAAGGAGTTGATGGAGCGGGAAGATAGACACAGTGAAGTTAATGATCTAATGCTGGAGATGAGAACCTGTGTTAAAGAATCCAGAGAAGGTACCATGGAGACGAAAGAGATTAAATCAACCATGAGGAAGATGCACATACGTCTGGAAAGTTTAAACAGTAATGAAGATCTACTCAAGCAGCAGCAAACTCAAATCCAAGAGGCAATAGAAATAATGAAGAGAGACTCTAAAAAAAGAGAGGAAACACTTGCAGATGAGAGAAAAGAATCCTCTATGAACAAGAAGAAACTAAATGAGATTCTCGAAGAAGTTAAGGGGTTGGCAAAGAAAATAGCTGGAGTTGACCTTGAACCCATTACAAAAAAAGTTGATATAGCGACCAGGAAGTGGTCGGAATTGTTTAAAGAAAAGGTCGACGAATTAACAGATGATGTCAAGAGAGTTCAAAACACTGTTCTGACTGGAAGGGATGAACAGGTGTCAAGCCTACAGACTTGTCTCAAAAGGGCACTTGATGTTAGGAAGCAGGAGGATAAAGATGAGGAAGCAGATAAACTCAGAAGAAAAAATTGTGTTGTTATCTATGGACTGCGAGAATCGGAATCGTCAACGGCTGATAAACGCATACTGGATGACAAGACAAGAGTCGAGGAATTGTTGAGGGTGATTTCGTGCGATGATGCTGAAATTGTCAAGGTAATCAGGCTTGGAAAAAAGATCGAGGGTGAATGCGAACTCTCTAGACCCAGACCGCTTAAGCTGGTGTTAAAAAATGAAGACCAACAGACAAATATTCTCAGATCGGCAAAAAACTTGAAGATGATGAAGGAAGGAGAATGGTCAGCAGTTTTTATACACAGGGATATGACTGTAAAAGAAAGGGAAGCACGAAAGCTCCTTGTCGAAACCATGAAACAGAGGATACGGGCCGGAGAGACAAACTTGATCATCGTGAGGGACAGAATTGTGACCAAAAGATTTCCCGTTGTGGGAAAAGTCTGAGAAATTCTGACTCAGAAGTATTCAATGAGCGATGTAAAGCACGGGGACTGACGGAAATAATTGAACGTAGCAGTGCGATGATTGATGCGGATTTGTTGAGTGCGTCGGAATGGACAGGCGGAGATGAGAGAGTTGATGGACTCAGAAGAAAGACAACTGAATTAAAAAGTGATTATAGTAATAGTATTGCCACCATATCAAATTTTGGTTCCGTGAATGAGAGCAAGTTTTCTTTGTCTCAAATAGCGGAAGAAGAGATCTCTGAATTTGCAGTGAATTTTGGACTTGGGGACATCGATCCGGATAGTAATTTTCCTGAAAAAGGACTCTCAAATGCCTACATTACTCCATCAGACTTTGATAAATTACCAAGATCTTCTCAGGAAATATCTTTTCTACACATAAATTGTCGAAGTCTATTGCATAAAGTTCCTGACATTGCTATTCTAAATAATTTTGGGAGGTCTAAAATAATTGCGGTGACAGAAACGTGGTTAAACCCTGACACTAGCGAAGCCGTAAATATGCCTCATTACTCCTTCCACTCAGCATGTCGTTGTAGCGGAAGGGGAGGAGGCGTCGGCTTCTTCATTCACCACACCATTGGAGTCTCTTCACTTGAGGTGCCCCTTCAGGTCACATCATTCGAGTATCTATTTACTAAACTAAAGCTACAGAGTGAAACAATAACAGTTGGAGTCATTTATCGTCCACCTGCTACCAATCTTCAAGTATTTAATAACGAATTTAAATTATTACTGGATCATGTTATCAAGCAACAGAACTGTGTACTCTTAGGAGATTTTAATATAAATATAGCAGAGGAATCGTCAAACATTATGATTCAGGAATTTAGTAACATTGTATCAAATTATTGCCTGCATCCGAAGATTGTCCTACCAACAAGAATTACCTCAACAAGTGCAACGGTTATTGATAACATATTTACTAATATACTTGATAAGGAGGAGGTTGTAAAAATAATTGTTGACGACATCTCTGATCACCTCCCTGTCTATTACTCAATCAAAACCACAAAAAATAAATCGGTGAACCCTAAAACAAAATGCAAAAGAGATTTCAGTGACGAAAATAAGAAGAACTTTATTGGACAACTTACCGGTGTGAATTGGACCGAATCATTATTGCTCTGTGACGAAGGATGTGCCTCAGCAGCTTATTGTTCGTTCATCAAAACTTATTGTACAATATATGATACCTGTTTTCCCATCACTCATAAGCGAACAAACTTATATCATTTCAAAAAACCATGGATGACTCCTGATGTCCTAAAGTCTTGCAGGACAAAAAATACTCTTTACAAAAAATTTCTCTCCAAGCGTACAGGTGACAGCAAGCTAAAGTTCACCTGTTCCAGAAACAAGTTTAGAAAAATTAAAAAAGTTGCTATTACTGAATATTATTCTAACAAATTTCGTTCATATGAAGGCAACTGCCGTAAAACATGGGATCTAATAAAGCATCTCTTAAATAGAAACAGTCATGAAACTGCCTCCTGTACGTTCTATAACGCGGAGGGTTTTCCACTAGCGTCATCTACGGACATTGCTCACTCGTTTACCACATTTTTCACAAGTATTGGGACTGAGCTCGCAAAGAAGATTGTGTCAAGCAATTTAGACTTTCGACAATATCTTAAAGATCCCATACCACAATCAATTTTGTTATCAGATGTTACTCCAGAGGAAGTCATATCAATATCAAAGACTCTCAAAAGCTCTCACAGTGAAGGCTGTGATGGAGTCAATTCAGCTCTGGCAGGATATTCGGTACCTGTCATTGCTCATATTCTGACGGCCTTAATCAACTGCTCCTTTAAATCAGGCGTCTTTCCGGATCTGCTGAAGATTGCCAAAGTTGTTCCAATTCATAAGAGTGATTCAAAAGAGAGTATTTTGAATTATAGACCAATATCGATCCTTCCATACTTTTCAAAAATTTTCGAGAAAGCAGTCTTCAACAGATCAATTTCTTTTTTCAACAAGTTCTCAGTTATCAAAGATGACCAATTCGGATTCAGGGAGAAACATTCGACATATATGCCTATCTCTGTTATTCACTCAAAAATTTCTAATGCTCTAGATCGAGGCCAGCCTACAATTGGGGTCTTTCTGGACTTGGCCAAGGCCTTCGACACAGTGGACCATGCAATCTTACTGGAAAAGCTGCAACATTATGGTATTCGTGGCAGGTGTTTAGCATGGTATCGGAGTTATTTGAACAATCGTACCCAGATGGTCTCTTTTGAAAATTCTATCTCTTCTACAATACCAATTACCCTGGGAGTTCCACAGGGCTCGGTGCTTGGCCCACTCCTATTTTTGATATACATCAACGACATGTGCAATTCCTCTGAGTGCCTTGAATTTCTGCTCTTCGCCGACGATACGAATGTATTCATATCTGGTGATGACATTACCGAACTTTTCTCTGTTATGAACAAAGAATTGATGGGAGTTGCTAACTGGTGCAAAGCAAACGTTCTTTCACTCAATGTAAAAAAAACTGTTTACATGTTGTTTCATAAAGCAAGGAAAAATATTAGCCTTAATGAACTGTTTATATGTATTGGTGACTCTGTTCTGTCTCGTGTTAATGCATGTAAATTTCTTGGGATTGTCATAGATGAACATCTTACTTTTAAACCTCATATTCAATATGTAACTAGTAAGTTATCAAAAAATGTTGGAATCATTTCACGTATTCGCCCTTACATTACTCTACCAGTAGCAGTCACTTTATATTACTCATTTATATTTCCTTATTTAAATTATTGTAATTTAATTTGGGCTTCTAATTACTCAACTTATCTGCAGCCTTTGCTTAAACTTCAGAAAAGATATTTACGTATCATCTTCAGGTTACCATGTAGTTCTCACACTGATCCATTTTTTAGACAATTGAACATACTTAAAATTCACCAAATAAATCATTTTCATGTGGGAATCTTTATGTATAAACTTGATCATAATATGCTTCCTGATTTATTTAGAAAATTGCTACCTCAATCATCCTCATTACATTCTTGTGTGCCTCGTTCATATCCAAGGTATAGACCCCCCTTTGCTAAATCCAACATAAAGCTTCGCTCAATTGTATGTGCGGGTCCTAATGTGTATGAAAAAATTCCGATGACTATATCTCAACAACCAAACTTATCCTGTTTCAAACGATTACTTAAAAAGTTTATTATTGAGTCGCCAATGTTTCAATAGCACTTGTACAGGTTCAATATATTTCTAATTATTATTTGTGTACAACGAACTTTGTAGGTAGCCTTCTTAGCGGGATGTAAATACCCTTTAGGTTTTTGCCTTTTGACATCTTTTTTGTTTTATGGACCGATAACCTCGTTGTCATTTTTTTTTAGTGTCCGATTGCTGATGCTGTTTTGTTTTCTGATGTCAATAAAAAAAAAAAAAAAAAAAAAAAAAAAAAAAAAAAAATGTTGAAACACTTATATCATTATTTTTTGAGTAAATACTAAATACTAATTTTGACATCTGTAGCATTCACAGTTTTTGAGTAGCAGTTACTTTAAAAACCAAAGAAACCTTTTTCCACCCCACATTTGAGATCATGAAAACCAAAATTTCATATATCCTTATTTTTAGAGTAGAAACTAAATACTAATTTTTACTTTTGTAGCATTTACAGTTTTTGAGTAGCAGTTACTTTAAACACCAAGTAACCCAATTTTCCACCCCACATTTGAGGTCCTGAAAACCAAATTTTCAAAAAATAGTGAAACACGTATATCATTATTTTTAGAGTAGAAACTAAATACTAATTTTTACTTTTGTAGCATTTACAGTTTTTGAGTATCAGTTACTTTAAAAACCAAGTAATCCTATTGTCCAGCCCAAATTTAAGGTCCTGGAAACCAAATTTATAAAAAAATGGTGAAACACGTATATCTTTATTTTTAGAATAGAAACTAAATACTAATTTTTAAATCTGTGGTATTTACAGTTTTTGAGTAGCAGTTACTTTAAAAAAAAAATAACCCTATTTTCCACCCCACATTTGAAGTCCTGGAAATCAAATTTTCAAAAAATGCTAAAACACGTATTTTAATATTTTTGGAGTAGAAACTAAATACTAATTTTTACTCCTGTAGCATTAACAGTTTTTGAGTAGAAGCTACTTTAAAAACCAAATAACCCAATTTTCCAACCCACATTTGAGGTCCGGGAAACCGAATTTTCAAAAAATGGTGAAACACGCATCTTTTTATTTTTCAAAAAGAATCTATATACCAAATTTCAAAATCTCCTCATTTTTGGTTTTCGAGATATACATTGTTTTAGAAAAAAGTTTGTTTTCCAGTTTTTTCCCCTCAGGAGCAAAATTTTCAAAAATCCTTTCTTAGCGAATGTTTACGCTATAAATGTAATATAAGTTCCAAATTTCACGTTCCTAGGATGAGGCGTTTGAGCTCGGCGTTGATTATCAGTCAGTCATCTGTCAGTCAGTCAGTCAGTCAGTCAGTCAGTCAGGACATGTTCTTTTATATATATCTATATATATAAAAGGAAGTCGGGTTTTGTGTTACGACACTTATAACTCAAGAACGGCTGAACCGATTTTAGAGATTTTTGATTTTTTGAATTTCTCTCAGCTCCTATTAACAGAATAACTAAAAAAAAATTGACATTGAACCATGGAGTGGCCCATGGGGACCGCAGTATGTACCTTGGTAGCTATACAGCCTTAACAGTGCGTCCTAGAAAAAAACTTCAAATGGCAAAGTTGTAGAGCACCCTCTATTTGGTCTTACAAAAAAATAAATTTTCAAATTGGAGTTTGGGTTATCGAGATATACAGATGTTTAATTTTCCGCAACATGACATTTATGCGCAAATGGGGTAGAGCGCATGTTATTAAATTTTCTGACTATTTCATTGTTTACATTGAAAATCTCACAGAAAAAATAAATGTAAATGTAAAATATATATTTAAAACATTTACATTTTTTTTAGAAAAAAATAAGTAAATATCTTTTTCAATTAAAATATAAAATAAAATAATTGTTTATGGGCCATAAAAATATAAATATATATATATCTATATATATATATATATATATATATATCTATATTTTTAGCATAGATATAGTTTCGCATTTTTCGTTTTCTATTTGGCATTAACAAAGTGTCGAGATGTTCTGTCAATATTATATTTTCGTTCGTTGGAATTAATCTGCAAGTTTTAAAGTTTTATTGCTTTTAACAAAACATTATTAATAACAATGCCGCGACCCAGAAGATCTAATCTTTCCCAAAATAGCCGTCGGGCAATTAGGAATCGGAACAATGTTAACCAATCCACCGCGGAAGAACTAGAATTAGCGCGAGAAAGGCGCCGCGTTAGTATGGCCCGGCTTCGTGCTTCTCGAAGACAAGAGCAAAGAGATTTACTCCCCGAAACTGCAAATTTGAATCGAGCAGCATTTCTCTACGATTGCACAATTGATTACGGCTCTCATCCTTTCGTGTGCATTGGTCCAATGCACATTGTTTGCGAACATTGTGCCGCATTGAAGTTTTCTGGAGAAACGCCTGGATTGTGCTGCCTTAATGCCTTAATGGTAAAGTGAAATTGCCATTATTGACACCACCGCCAGAGCCACTGCATTCATTGCTTCGTGGCGATACACCAGAATCACGTCATTTTCTAGCAAACACTCAAAAATACAATAAGTGTTTTCAAATGACTTCATTCGGAGCAGACATTGTTGAAGAATACGGATTTAATCCCACTTTCAAGGTTATTTATGTTGAAATTGTTTAATAAAGAAAACGTTCATTTTTTTTTTAAAAATTTAATTAAATTTAGCTTCAATAATACTTTGGAAAAGTTTTGTTATATTTTTGTAAATCATTTAATGAAATTTCTAATCAATTACAAACCAGTTATACTTACTTTGTTTTCAAATTTACAGATTCAAGGCCAGATTCACCATCGAATTGGATCATTGTTACCTCTTGAAGATGCACGTCATAAATTTTTACAAATATACTTCATGGGCAATATGGAGGAACAACTTGATCGGCGTCAAGAGATCAACACAGCAGTGAAAAGAGCAACTCTTCATGATCTTCAGCATCTACTTCATGAACATCATGCATTGGTCAGGCTGTTCATGACTGCGTTAGAGCGCATGCCAACTGATGACTACAAAGTCGTGATCAGAGCAGATAAACGACCAACTGGAACACATGAACGCACATTTAACGCTCCAACAATAGATGAAGTAGCAATACTGATCGTTGGTGAAAACTTGGAAAGACGTGATATTGCGCTTGCACGTCGTGATACTGGGCAAATACAACAAATATGTGAAACGCACCGTTCTTATGACACTTTGCAATATCCACTGATGTTTTGGCAAGGAGAGGATGGATATCACTTCAATATCAAGATGATAAATCCATTGAATAGTGAGTATCAATATCAATTTATATTTCAACATGATATAATTTTTACACCGTTTGTTTTTTTTTAATTTTCAATCACTCAGTTGATTATAAATGGGCTCAAACTTCGGAATACTAATTTTAATATTTTTATTTCAGGTGGCGAAACTAGCAAGAAAGTTAGCTCGATGAATTTTTATGCATATCGTATGATGATTCGTCAAAACGCTGACAACCATTTGCTTCGATTTCGTCAGTTGTTTCAACAATATTGCGTCGACATGTATGTCAAAATTGAAACGGAACGCCTAACTTTCATTCGACTGAATCAAGCCAAACTGCGTTCAGAGGAGTATATCCATTTACGCGACGCAATCAGCACCGAAGGAGATGCAGCTAACATTGGTCGATTAACTATTCTACCGGCTACTTACATAGGTAGTCTGCGTCATATGCATGAATATGCGCAGGATGCAATGACATATGTTCGTCATTACGGTCGGCCAGATCTATTCATTACCTTTACCTGTAATCCAAAGTGGATTGAAATTGTTCAAATGCTGCTTCCCGGACAAACATCAAGTGATCGGCACGACATCACCGCACGTGTCTTCAAACAAAAAATTCGGTCGCTGATGAACTACATTGTAAAGCAACACGTTTTTGGTGATACTCGATGCTGGATGTATTCAATCGAATGGCAAAAACGAGGCTTGCCTCATGCACACATTCTCATTTGGTTAGTTGAAAAAATTAGACCTGACCAAATAGATGATATCATAAATGCCGAGATTGTTGATCCCGAAATCGATCCAGACCTACATGATGTTGTAGTTATGAATATGATTCATGGACCGTGTGGCGCCATCAACACCCAATCACTGTGCATGGTCGACGGCAAGTGTTCCAAACGTTATCCACGAAAATTTACGACAGAGACCATCACTGGCACTGATGGCTATCCATTATATCGACGTCGATCACCCGATGATAACGGTCGAACTGTCACAAAGAAAGTGAAAGGAAACGATTTCGTGGTTGACAACAGTTGGATTGTTCCATATTCGCCACTTCTTTCCAAAACATTCAAGACACATTGCAATGTTGAGTATTGCAATTCTGTAAAGTCAATTAAGTACATCTGCAAATATGTAACGAAAGGCAGCGATATGGCAGTTTTTGGCATTCAAAACTCAGATAACGACGAGATTAGACGCTATCAAATTGGTAGATATGTGAACTGCAATGAGGCAATTTGGCGTATATTCTCATTCTCTATTCACGAACGTCATCCCACTGTTGTCCATTTGGCTGTGCATCTGGAGAATGGTCAACGAGTTTATTTTAACGCATCAAATATTATTCAACGCGCTGAAACACCATCTCCAATTCAGATACGCACATTATTTGCTATTATAATTTCCACCTGCTTTCCATCAAATCCACGTGAACTGTGGAACAAATACAAAAATAGCATGTCAGAAGACATTTTACATCAAATACGAGTCAGTTCAACTAATCCCGACCTTGAAGTGAATGAAGAGATGCATAACCAGGCTTTGCTCTTGATTGAAGACATTTGTTACCTGATGTGTGGTAGTTTGTTAGTCAAGTTAGGAATGCCAGCGCCAGATCGTAGAATGAATGATGCTTTTAATCGAGAATTAGAACGTGAACGTGGCTATAATCGACATGAATTAGATCAATTAGTTCAATCGAATGTAGCCCTTTTAAACCTTCAACAAAAAAAAGTGTATGATACATTAATGAAGGCAATCGATAATGGAAATGGTGGCTTATTTTTTCTTGATGCCCCAGGTGGAACTGGAAAGACGTTTCTCATGTCTTTGATATTGGCCACTGTTCGTGCGAGATCAGACATCGCGGTAGCAGTTGCTTCTTCTGGAATAGCAGCCACATTGTTAGAAGGATGCCGTACGGCTCATTCAGCATTAAAATTGCCCTTAAATCTTCAAACTACTGAACAACCAACATGCAACATTGCAAAACACTCTGCAATGGCAAAAGTTTTAGTAGCATCTAAAATCATCATCTGGGACGAGTGCACAATGGCGCACAAACGCGCATTGGAAGCACTTGATAGAACACTGAAAGATCTGCGCAATGACTCGCGACATTTTGGAGGTGCAATGATTTTATTGTCTGGCGATTTCCGCCAAACACTGCCAGTCATTCCAAGATCGACTGCTGCCGATGAAATTAATGCTTCCCTCAAATCATCATATTTGTGGCGCTATGTGATGAAACTTCAGCTGTCTTCTAACATGAGAGTTGCATTGCTGAACGATCTATCTGCTGAAGATTTCTCCATGCAATTGCTCAACATCGGTAATGGCCGTGTTCCTGTCGACAAATCGACCGGATTGATTTCTTTTCCTCCCAATTTTTGCACTTTTGTTTCATCGAAAGACGAGCTTATCAATAAAGTGTTCCCAGACATCATTGCTAATCATAAAAAGAACAAATGGTTGAGTGAGAGAGCAATTTTGGCGGCTAAGAATAAAGATGTGGATGACTTAAATATTCTAATTCAGAATCAAATTTTTGGTACTCTGCATTCATTCAAATCTATTGACTGTGTAACAAATGAAGATGAAGCCACTAACTATCCAACTGAATTTTTGAACTCCTTGGATGTGCCTGGCTTACCACCGCACAATTTACAACTGAAGGTTGGATCAGTAGTTATTATGCTTAGAAATCTAAATCAACCAAAACTATGCAATGGAACGCGTTTGGTTTTAAAGAAACTAATGGTCAATGTGCTTCACGCGACGATCCTCAAAGGAAAATTCAAAGGCGAGGAAATACTCATTCCGAGGATTCCTATGATCCCAACCGATTTGCCCTTTGAGTTTAAAAGAATTCAATTTCCGATTCGCCTAGCATTTGCTATGACTATTAACAAATCACAAGGCCAATCTTTGAGTGTTTGTGGTCTGAACTTGGATAATGCATGTTTTTCTCATGGTCAATTGTATGTGGCGTGTTCACGTGTCGGCAGACCATCAGATTTATTTGTTTTTTCGCCCGATAATAAAACAAAAAACATAGTGTATCATAAAGTGCTGGATTAAAGAGAATCGACCCGAGTTCAACCAATGTTTTTCTAATAAACTATTAAAGTGAACGTTTTTTTTAATATTTGTTTTCTTTTAAACTTATATATAGGATATTTGTTATTATTGTTTTTTATTGCTTAAAAAATACACTCTTTGAGGTGAAACGAAGTTCGCCGGGTCCGCTAGTAGATATATATATAGTCTTAGCAAATCTATTTTACGTTTTATAGGCTAACAGAAGTTATGAAAGAATGGAAATGAGAAAATGAGCGTGAACGGGGACGGGAACGGGAGAGCAACCGTGACCGGGAATAGGAGAGCAAGCATGACTGGGAACGGGAGAGCAATCGTGAGCGGGAACGGGAAAGCGACCGGGAACGGGAAAGCGACCGGGAACGGGAAAGCGACCGGGAACGGGAAAGCGACCGGGAACGGGAAAGCGACTGGAATCGGGAGAGCAAGCTTGGAAGGAAACGCGAGCAAGAAAGAAAATCGATAACAAAACGTCTGAGCGGGAAAGCGACCGGGAGCTGGAAAACGACCGAGAGCGGAAAAGCGACCGGGAACGCGACGAAAACGGGAAAGTGGAGAAGGAAACGGGAGCGAGAGAGACAAACATTAGAAAAACCTCTAAAAACCCCGGGCAACGCCGGGTAACCCCGCTAGTCTATATATATAAAAGAGCATGTCCTGACTGACTGACTGACTGACTGACTGACTGACTGATAATCAACGCCGAGCTCAAACGCCTCATCCTAGGAACATGAAATTTGGAACTTATATTACTTTTACAGCGTAAACATCCGCTAAGAAAGGATTTTTGAAAATTTTGCTCCTGAGGGGAAAAAAATGAAAAACAAACATTTTTCTAAAACAATGTATATCTCGAAAACCAAAAATGAGAAGATTTTGAAATTTGGTATATAGATTCGTTTTAAAAAATAAAAAGATACGTATTTCACCATTTTTTGAAAATTCGGTTTCCCGGACCTAAAATGTGGGTTGGAAAATTGGGTTATTTGGTTTTTAAAGTAGCTTCTACTCAAAAACTGTTAATGCTACAAGAGTAAAAATTAGTATTTAGTTTCTACTCCAAAAATAATAAAATACGTGTTTTAGCATTTTTTGACAATTTGGTTTCCAGGATTTCAAATAGGGGGTGGAAAATAGGGCTAATTGTCTTTTATAGTAACTGCTACTCAAAAACAGTAAATACCACAGATATAAACATTATTATTTAGTTTCTTTTCTAAAAATAAAGATATACGTGTTTCACCATTTTTTACAAATTTGGTTTCCCGGACCTCAAATGTGGGTTGGAAAATTGGGTTATTTATTTGGTTTTTAAAGTAGCTTCTACTCAAAAACTGTTAATGCTACAAAAGTAAAAATTAGTATTTAGTTTCTACTCTAAAAATAATGATATACAGGTTTCACAATTTTTTGAAAATTTGGTTTCCAGGACTTCAAATGTGGGGTGGAAAATAGGGTTATTTGGTTTTTAAAGTAACTGCTACTCAACAACTGTAATTGCCACAGATGTAAAAATTAATACTTAGTATCTACTCAAAAAAAAAAAAGATTTACGTGTTTCATCATTTTTTGGGTTATTTGGTTTTTAAAGTAGCTGCTACTCAAAAACTGTTAATGCTACAGAAGTAAAAATTAGTATTTAGTTTCTACTCCAAAAATAATGAAATACGTGTTTTAGCATTTTTTGAAAATTTGGTTTTCAGGACCTCAAATGTGGGGTGGAAATAAGGGTTATTTGATTTCCATATAACTGCTACTCACAAACTGTAAGTGCTACAAATGTAAAAATTAGTATTTTGAAGTTTTGTGCCGGTTAAAAGTAGCTAAGTCCAGTTTATCATCGGCCGGGCCAAGCCGTTATTTTAGAGTCTTCACACGGGCCAGGCCAAACCTTAAATCAAAGTGGGACGGGCCGAGGTTTTTCACCAAGTATATAGATATTTTAGTGATTTTAGGGTCTTCAGTTTGGCCGGGCCAAACCTGAGGTCAAGGTGGGACGGGCCGAAGTTTTTCATCAAGTATATAGAACTTCTAGGCCTGTAACAATGTGCCGGGCCTAATTCAGACGGGCTGTGCCGGGCCAGGAGTTTGGGTTTTTAAAACGGGCTGGGCTAATTTGTCGACGGGCCGAGCCGAGACCTAAAAAAATGATCTCTACTATGGATGCACGGTTCAAACTCTCTAATTTCATGCGAGCGAAGCCGCTACGGGCACTGCTAGTATATATATAAAAGAACATGTCCTGACTGACTGACTGACTGACTGACTGACTGACTGACTGACTGACTGACTGACTGACTGACTGACTGACTGATAATTAATCAACGCCGAGCTCAAACGCCTCATCCTAGGAACGTGAAATTTGGAACTTATATTACTTTTATTGCGTAAGCATCCACTAAGAAAAGATTTTTGAAAATCTTGCTCCTGAGGGGAAGAAACTGGAAAACAAACTTTTTTCTAAAACAATGTATATCTCGAAAACCAAAAATGAGGAGATTTTGAAATTTGGTATATGGATTCTTCTTGAAAAATAAAAAGATACGTGTTTTACCATTTTTTGAAAATTCGGTTTCCCGGACCTCAAATGTGGGTTGGAAAATTGGGTTATTTGGTTTTTAAAGTAGCTGCTACTCAAAAACTGTAAATGCTACAGGAGTAAAAATTAGTAATTAGTTTCTACTCCAAAAATAATGAAATACGTGTTTTAGCATTTTTTGAAAATTTGGTTTCCAGGACTTCAAATATGGGGTGGAAAATAGTGTTACTTGGTTTTTAAAGTAACTGCTACTCAAAAACTGTAAATGCTACAAAAGTAAAATTAGTATTTAGTTTCTACTCTAAAAATAATGATATACGAATTTCACCATTTTTTGAAAATGTGGTTTCCAGGACCTCAAATATATCATCAAGTATATAGAACTTCTAGGCCTGTAAAAACGGGCCGGGCCCATATTAGACCGGGCCAAGAATTTCGGTTTTTGAAACTCAACTCAACTGAACCCGACCCAACTCAACCCGACCCGACCCAACCCAACCCAACCCAACCCAACTCAACTCAACTCAACTCAACTCAACTCAACTCAACTCAATTCAACCCAACTCAACCCGACCCAACTCAACCTGACCCGACCCGACCCGACCCAACTCAACTCAACTCAACTCAACTCAACTCAACCCAACCCAACCGAACCGAACCCAACTCAACTCAACTCGACCCGACCCGACTCAACTCAACTAGACCCGACCCGACCCGACCCAACCCAACTCAACTCAACTCAACTCAACTCAATTCAACTCAACTCAACTCAACCCGACCCGACCCAACCCGACCCAACTCAACTCAACTCAACCCAACCCAACCCAACCCAACCCAACCCAACCCAACTCAACTCAACTCAACTCAACTCAACTCAATTCAACTCAACTCAACTCGACCCGACCCAACCCGACCCGACCCAACTCAACTCAATTCGACCCGACCCGACTCAACTCAACTCAACTCAACTCAACTCAACTCAACTCAACTCGACTCAACTCAACTCAATTCAACTCAACTCAATTCAACTCAACTCAACTCAACCCGACCCGACCCGACCCGACCCGACCCGACTCAACCCGACCCAACCCAACCCAACCCAACTCAACTCAACTCAATTCAACTAAACTCAACCCGACCCGACCCAACCCAACCCAACCCAACTCAACCCGACCCGACTCAACTCAACTCAACTCAACCCAACTCAACTCAATTCAACTCAACTCAACTCAACCCGACCCGACCCAACCCGACCCAACTCAACTCAACTCAACCCGACCCGACTCAACTCAACTGAACTCAACTCAACTCAACTCAACTCAACTCAACTCAATTCAACTCAACTCAACTCAACCCGACCCGACCCGACCCGACCCGACTCAACTCAATTCAACACAACTCAACCTGACCCGACTCAACTCAACTCAACTCAACTCAACTCAACTCAACTCAACTCAACTCACTTCAACTCAACTCAACTCAACCCGACCCGACCCGACCCGACCCGACCCAACTCAACTCAATCTCAATTCAACTCGACCCGACCCAACCCGACCCAACCCGACCCAACTCAACTCAACTCAACCCGACCCGACCCGACCCGACCCGACCCGACCCGACCCGACCCGACCCGACCCGACTCAACTCAACTCAACTCAACTCAACCCAACCCAACCCAACTCAACTCAACTCAACTCAACTCAACTCAACTCAATTCAACTCAACTCAACTCGACCCGACCCGACCCGACTCAACCCGACCCAACCCAACCCAACCCAACTCAACTCAACTCAACTCAACTCAACTCAATTCAACTAAACTCAACCCAACCCGACCCAACCCAACCCAACTCAACCCGACCCGACTCAACTCAACTCAACTCAACTCAACTCAACTCAACTCAACTCAACTCAACTCAACTCAATTCAACTCAACTCAACTCGACCCGACCCAACCCGACCCAACTCAACTCAACCCGACCCGACCCGACTCAACTCAACTCGACCCGACCCGACCCAACCCAACCCAACCCAACCCAACCCAACTCAAATCAACTCAACTCAACCCAACTCAACTCAACTCAACTCAACTCAACTCAACTCAACTCAATTCAACTCAACTCAACTCAACCCGACCCGACCCAACCCAACTCAACCCGACCCAACTCAACTCAACTCAACTCAACTCAACTCAACTCAACTCAACTCAATTCAACTCAACTCAACTCGACCCGACCCAACCCGACCCGACCCGACCCGACTCAACTCAACTCAACTCAACTCAACTCAATTCAACTCAACTCAACTCAACCCGACCCGACCCGACCCGACCCGACCCGACTCAACCCGACCCAACCCAACCCAACCCAACTCAACTCAACTCAACTCAATTCAACTAAACTCAACCCGACCCGACCCAACCCAACCCAACTCAACCCGACCCGACCCGACTCAACTCAACTCAACTCAACTCAACTCAACTCAACTCAACTCAACTCAACTCAACTCAACTCAACTCAATTCAACTCAACTCAACTCAATTCAACTCAACTCAACTCGACCCGACCCAACCCGACCCGACCCAACTCAACTCAATTCGACCCGACCCGACCCGACTCAACTCAACTCAACTCAACTCAACTCAATTCAACTCAACTCAACCCGACCCGACCCAACTCAACTCAACCCGACCCGACCCGACCCGACCCAACTCAACTCAACTCAACCCGACCCGACCCGACCCGACCCAACCCAACTCAACTCAACTCAACTCAACTCAACCCAACCCAACTCAACCCGACCCGACTCAACTCGACCCGATCCGACCCATCCCAACTCAACTCAACTCAACTCAATTCAACTCAACTCAACTCAACTCGACCCGACCCGACCCGACCCGACCCAACTGTAATTGCTACAGATGTAAAAATTAATACTTAGTATCTACTCCAAAAAAAATATACGTGTTTCACCATTTTTTAAAACTTTTGTTTCCATGACTTCAAATGTGGGGTCAAAATAAGGGTTATTTTATTTTAAAATAACTGCTACTCAGCAACTGCAAGCATTACAGATGTAAAACTTAGTATTTTGAGGTTTTGTGCCGTTTAAAAGTAGCTGAGTCCAGTTTATCACCGGTCGGGCCAAGTCGTTATTTTAGGGTCTTTTTACGGGCCAGGCTAAACCTTAAATCAAGGTGGTACGGGCCGAGGTTTTTCACTAAGCATATAGACATTTAAGTGATTTTAGGGTCTTCAGACGGGCCGGGCCAAACCTGAAGTCAAGGTGGGACGGGCAGAAGTTTTTCATCAAGTATATAGAATTTCTAGGCCTGTTAAAACGGACCGGGCCCAAATTAGACGGGCCGTACCGGGCCAGGAATTTTGGTTTTGAGACGGGCTGGGCCAAGTTGTCGACGGGCCGAGCCGACACCTATGGATGCACGGTTCAAATTCTCTAATTTCATGCGAGCGAAGCCGCTACGGGCACTGCTAGTTTGTAATAAGTTAGTTAGAGAGGAGAAGGTTAATTTTTAATCTGAAACATTGGCAAGTAAAAAATAATTATAGGCAATGATCATATCTATGGCAATGATAAAGAAACAGGTATTTTACCTGAAAGGTATTTTTCAAAGAAACCAAGAAAAAAGTTGTAAATTTTTTTAATTGTTATAATTTTCTAAAAATGTAAGTTTACGTTTTTAAAACAAAATTGAAACTTGTAAAGTAATTTATTTTTATTTAAAGTTTATTAATCACCGTTAGATGGCAGTACAAAGTAGGTACATAACGTTACAATGAAAACCATGTAAACCATATCTATGATGTAAACGCTTTACTTTACCAGCATGTAATTTAGAATTTAGATTGTGTGTTAGAAGAAAGTGGTTAAAAATCATTTTAAAATGCATATACATTATCAGGCCTCAAAACTGATTTCTAGACTGTCATTGAATGCTAGATGTGGTGGTCATTTTATGTTTTTATGCAAACTCAATCTTAAATTTATTTTAATTAAAAAAAATTGGACTTTCCATGTTAATTTGATGATATTTATATATTGTAACGCCCACTTTGAAATCCTGATAGTCAGGCGGTTTGTGTTTAGGTTCTGCAAAATAAACGTTGTGCGGTTTTATTAGAAATTCGTCAGTTCACGAGACGATGAGTATTATTTGCATTTCAGGGCGGATTTTGTTTTTTTGCTAATCGGTTTACTGCGCGCAAAATCGTTTTGTTGTTCATCCTCATAAATAATAAAAAATTGAAGTCGGGTACGAATTATACTTTATACTTATTGACTATTGAGTATTGACTTTACTACTTTACTCTGTTCTGTAGTCTGTAGTGTAGTCTATACATAATGCATACTTATATTTATATTACTTATGTCTTATACATTGTATACTGTATACATTTTGGTTAGTTACTAGTCATTAGTGAGAGTGGCCCTCTGCCACCCTTTAAAAAACAGCCACTACACTGCAATAATTGCAGTGTAGTGGCTGTTTTTTGAAGGGTGGCAGAGGGCCACTCTCACTAATGACTAGTAACTAACACTAATATAATCTGCTAAGAGATAAAAGATGCTACAATACAAAATTATGGTGTATTAAATTGGTTAATTGCAGCAACATTATTCTTTAAACCATACATGCTAAAGTGATAGAACCCAGGCAAAAGCTACTTATGTAATTTATTTTATTTTTAGTTAGATTGCACTTTTTTTAAAATAATGTAATGGTTATAATATGAATTCACATTACAAACCTTCCCGAATCTCTCATCTCCCTCTTCAGGAGATGGGTTAAATTAATCGTTGCAAGATATTCAACCTTATTCCTATAAAAAATATTTTTAATGCATGATATAAAAACTTACTTACAGGAGATGGTGTCCATCTTGAGAGACAACAAGGACGTCAGCTGCTATTTTATAACCAAGCACTCATGGAAGGGAAAGTCAGTCATTATTTTTTATTAAATCAGAAGCTATTGCATGTTTATTTTTGTATATTGTATAGAATTTATAAATAAATGAATGTTTCCAGCTTGATTGTATTTTAATAAGTTTAAGTATGATATTTTATGTGAGATAATGGGCATAAAATTCTCATTTTCTTGGAGGATGCAAGTCGAGGATGATGTAGACACAATTGCATACTTTCTTTATAGGCTAAACAACTTTTCAAAGAAAATCATTGATGACTAGGGGTAATTGTGCTGTCGCTCTCATAAAATTTCTTTTACATTTCAATTTTTTCTGTGGTGGTAAGATTTCGTCCATGGTAAGTTGCCCTTTTTACCCCCAAACTTTATGCCTATGCTGTGAGAAAATTGCTCGGTGAAAATTGTAAATGAAGTTGTTATTAATTTTAAAATTTTCTATTATTATATCTTTACTTACATTTACTTTGTTGTAATTTTTAAAATTCGTATTAAAAAAAACTCACTCTTCTTGTTCTTCGTACAATTTCAGATACAAGAGAATCTTCTCCGTCGGCACAAAGGGCATAACCACATACAATCCCACAAGTCTTGAGGTGACCAACCAGTGGTCCTACGAAGAGTTCATCAGCATCAGACCCAACGATCGTTCAGCGGCGTCAAATGAGTTCTGCATAACGATGAAGAAGAATGTCAAGAAGGTCGACACCATGAAGTTCTCGACGGACCACAGGGCCGATCTGCTCACGGAGGCACTGCGGTTTTACAGGCTGTTTGCGGACAAGTCGTTTGTTGTCAAGGTGGGTGAATATATGAATAAGTGAAAGAGTGGCAATGATCATACCTAGTATATGTATTATGTCTTTGAGAGGATGCAAATAATATATTTCGAAGTATCATTTCAAGCAGCTTATACTCTTGCTTTGAATTTTGTGCTACCTTATTGTGGACACCTCGACTATGCTGAATATTATCGATTACAATCAATTTTCTGTATATTCAGAGATTTTTTCATAGTTGTATTTAATTTTTTATTGTTATTAATGCTTGCTGAAATTTCTAATTTGTGCATTCTAAAAAATACAACAAATGTGCCAGCCACTTATAGTTATGGTAAAATGCTCACAATTTTCAGAAATTAGCATAAAAATTCCCATAAAACATACAATAAATATAATTTGTTTTGTCTAAAATTAGTTCTCTTTTTGAGAAATAATAGAAATAGTTGAATAATTAAACATACTACCACTGAAATAATAATTTATACACAGAAGAAACATGGACTTAATTTTAACTTGATGTTCACAATTTTTCGGATGTTACTATCGCATGTCATTATAAGTTGATATCGTGCATTGCTATCAAGTGAATTATTAAATCAATAACTTTTTTTAGTCTTTCCGTGCTCTCAAGCGCCACTGGTCAGAAAAGAAAATACCGGTCGTTCTTGAAGTTTGCCCGGGGTCCTTGAACCAGGTTGATGAAGTCACTGGCAAAGTTCTCTGTTCCTACGACTATAAGGACATGGAAGGGGTTGCTTCTGTGAGTAGTTACAAGTTTATACAATTATATTACACGTGCCTACCATTATATTATGTGTGCTTACCAACTTACCATTATATTAAATATTCCTACCCTTATATTACACATGCCTACCATTATATTACACGTGCCTACCATTATAGTACACGTGCCTACCATTATATTACACGTGCCTAACATTATAGTACATACACCTGCTACAGTACAGCACGAGTTGATTTTTCTCAGCCTGGTCTGACCCATTTCATAGGTCGGAATTCCGGGTCCGGTCCAGGCTAATATGGGCCCGGCCTGTTTGTATAGGCCTAAAATTTATATACTCGGCACAAAAATCTTGGCCTGGCCCGGCCCCACTTCAAGCCTGGCACCTGGCAGTACTTTATATTATGTGTGCTTACAATTATATATCTTCATGCTAATCATTATATTAGTTCTTCTCTCAGATATTGAGAGATAAAACGAGGAATTTGTTTTGTGGCGGATGATTTTATAATCAAATCCAACTGTTTGTTGGTTTCTTCCAGCTCAGCGATTCTTCAAACGGCGTCGCCATCATCCACGGAGGGTTCGGCAGGCTGGTGAGCTTTTCAGGAGTTTCAGTATTTGTTCTAGTTATATTATTGGGTGGGTGAGAGAGATAAGGGAGGTGGTGGGGGGAGGGCGGGAAAGAGAGAACGTGGGAGAGCATACGAGTAGAGAGATGAATGGATCAACGACTGATTGAATCATCAGTGGTGACCGATTCACAAATTGATTTTTTTCTTTTTAAACTGACAACAATCATTAAATTCGCCATTAATCAATTGATTGGTCGATTGTTTTCGTCTTTGTTGGAAAAAATGAAATTCTTAAATAAGTTTTTTGGATGACTCGTAATCAAACAGACTTTAAACATTTTCCTGGGTTCAAAACTACCTCGTATCTGCCATTTATTTATCGTCTTGAAAATTTACCAATCACTTTCTACTAACACGTCCGTTAAACTTTTTTGCATCAAAAAAAAAAAAATCAGCACCTGTTCTACATAGACAACAAAGAGGAACTGATCCGCGCCATACAGGACGCTGCCATCAGCTGCATTGGCATAAACATCAGACAGAGGAAGGACCCGATCTCTCTCGATCATTTTCTGACTCAGAAATTTGGAAAGTACAGGTCGTCTGTCAAGTGCCATTTTGATTGCTTCAATGAAAATTGATTGGATTATTTGAGTTTTAAGTTAATAATGTGGTTGTTCAATGTCAATTTGACTTAGGTATATTTTTTGTATATTCTCAAGGCATTTACTTTTTAGAATTGGAATCTTAAATTCTAAATTTGTTGGAATTTTAAATTCTAAATTTGTCGGAATCTTAAATTCTAAATTTGTTGGAATTTTAAATTCTAAATTTGTCGGAATCTTAAATTCTAAATTTGTTGGAATCCTAAATTCTATTATATGTTCACATCCTTACTTATTTTTAGTGATATTAGTAGTACAGAGGCATAGCTAGGTAGGCAGGGGGCACATGGATCCCCGGGCACCATTTGGAAGGGGGCGCCCAAAGCCTTTTCGACCTGCCGCCAAAGTTTTCGGAAGAAGTACCTATGACTACCCTCCCAGTCATCAGCTGTTTTGGAGGAAAAGCTTACAGATGGGAATTTGTAAGGGGCGCACTTGTTAGACCTTGTCCCCAGGCCCCAAAAACTCTAGCTACGCCACTGTAGTAGTTTGCTGTAACCTCGAATTTGTGAATATAGTTGAATTATAAGTTATATTAAGTAGTTATGTGATGAAGAAAGAGGAAAATTCTTAAAATATTTATATTTTAAAAATTAAAATAATTTTTTTTACTAAACAATTTAAACCTCAGTGATGACGAGTCTTTGACATCGTGTGCGGAGTTCACGATCATGAAGTCGACCGTTCGGAGTGACGGACTGGTGAAGAGGATCCTCTGTCTTTCCGAGGCGTGCCTGGTCGAGAGGGATCCTTCCACTTACAACGTCGTAACCTGTAAGCCGCTCTGTGATGTAAGTGTAATCGCGACGGCGGAATTAATAAATTATAAAATGCTGACAATTAATTAAAGCGGTGGTGGTGATGATGATGATAGTGGTGGTGGTGGTGTTGATAGTGATGATAGTTGGTTGTGGTGTAGGTCATGATGATGATTGGTTGTGGTGTAGATCATGATGATGATTGAAGGAAGTATTGATGATGATTGGTTGTGGTAGTGTTGATGATGGTTGGTGTTGATGATATCAACCTGTGATAGCAATCTTATTATAATTACTATCGTTAGATATTTTCCATCGTACGATCCGTGGAGAACCCTCAGGAGTTCCACATCGAGTACGTCAAAGGTGAAATCAGGACTTACACGTCGACAGACAGGTAGCAAAGTCTTGGACTGTGTCAAGTTGTTTTTCAGCTCTTAAGCAGTTTAAGCAGTCGAGACGTTTGGCTTTTTAATTCTATCTGAGAAAATTTAGTGAAAAGTTGTTTATAATTTTAAGTTATGGTTTCTTTTTATAAACTCATTAAATTTTCAAGTGGTCAATACTTTGCATCAGTGATTGTCTCATTGATAGACTGACTAATTACTAACCTGATTATAGTTAAATGTTGATTTCGATTGTAATTATTCTTTTTTGATCGATTAAGTTCTGATTGGTTACTCTGAATTTATTTATTTATTTATTAATTAATTGTAGGGATGCCTTATTAGCTTCCTTACTGGATGGGGTCAGGTCATCGGGCAATAGAGACATCCACGTCAAGATGAGATTCACCAGCAGGGGGCATAGATTAGGTTCTTTATTTATTTATTTTTTATAAAAAAAAATTATTTTCAAAATAATTATTTAATAATTTAAATTTTTTTAGCATTATTTCCTCTATTTATTATATTTTAAAATAAAGATCCACTTATTTATTTATTTTTTATAAAAAAAATTATTTTCAAAATAATTATTTAATTATTTAAATTGTTTTAGCATTATTTCCTCTATTTATTATATTTTAAAATAAAGATCCACTTTTCATGATATTTTGGAACACGTATTTTAATGTTTGTTTCTTTTTTTGCACGACGGCCCGTTCAGGACCCTTCACCGTGCCTATGGACGAGGAAGTTGAAAGTCAGCACTTGAAGTTCCTTCAGAATCCTCCGAACGGCATGCAACCGTCCGAAGCGCTCTCCAGGTTCAACAGCAACGTCTCGTACAGCGGACTCTTGCACGCCGTCACTGCAGACGTGAGTCATCATGTATCGGAATTCGAGTGGTTTCGCCCGATTGCTGTTATTTGCATCGTGGTCGTAGGGGGTACTGGTGCATGACGATTACGAGGAACTGTTTTAAAAGCCGGTCGTTTTTGTGAATTTTAGTCTCACAAAAAAGTGATAGTTAATTATTAAAAAAAAAATGAAGAATCTTCTATAAAAATGTAGTGATATTGAATAATCTTATTTGCATTTGTTTTTTATTCTGATGACTCATCTTTGTTTTAATTGTATAAAAAATTGATTACGTTTGTTAAATTTCCTCTGCTATGGGCACGAATCTATCCTAAGTCTATCCTATATTTCCTTGCTACAGCAGTGGTTGAAGTCTCTGTTATAGTGCTCTCTAATTTGCTGTGAACTTTTACTTATTTCATGCCTTTTTTTTCATTCTCACAGACCCTGTTTGCTGAGAACAAGGAGAGGTTAATCAAGGGGGCGCTGGCCTCTCTACTCGAGGGTAGTAGTGAGGTCAAGGTGATGAGTCTGGAAGAGTTGGAAGCACAGTTACAAGCCCTGAGGAGACTGGTTGCTTCCAAAGCAGGATTTGCTGCTTTCACTTCTCTTCCTCAGTGAGTTCAGCTGGTTTTGTATTGCAATGTATTTATTTATATATAATTACATAATGATTATTTCTATCAATATGTTAAGAGGCTCAGTGGTGTAGCGATAGGAGTACAAATCGCGTAGTTTCCGTAGGTAGGTAGTCAGCTCGTTCTTATGCTTTAAGTCAACACAGTTTTTACATGCCTGAGCCAGTCAGATGAGTTTCTACTGGGTTAAGCGAGGTACTGATTATGGCTGCCTAGGTCATAGTGGTCTCAAAGTTCAATCACCATGAAGAAACAGTTTTACTCTGTTTCTCTAATAACATTGGGCTACTAGCCGGTGAGTGGCAGTTTATCCACAACCATTTCCGTACAAGTCCGGGACTATCCGATTACCAGTTTGTAGATTGATCGATGATGACATGACTATAATCTCATCAATTTTTTTTAAATTACATTATATTTATATTGTAGAATATGTGGTTTTCTTCTATAATAGTTAATTTTTCTATTTATATAATTTTTTGCTGCAATAAATATTTTATTTTTCATAGCAGTATAAATGAATCGATATACCAGGCACTAAAACTTGCCTTTTTAATTTAATTTTATTGAACACGTTTCTTTTTCGCAACCTTAATTTGTATTGCTAAAATATTTCCGAATTTTCCTACATCTATCCATATACATTTAGTGTTATATTAGACTTTTAATAGTTTGTCTAGATTCCATCTAAAGAGAGGTAGCAGTTTTCACTTATCTTTTGAGTAATTCT
The DNA here is from genome assembly GCA_963978895.1 of Erpobdella octoculata. NCBI lineage: Eukaryota > Metazoa > Annelida > Clitellata > Hirudinida > Erpobdellidae > Erpobdella > Erpobdella octoculata. Next base: position 3,178,091 of record OZ022245.1, on the reverse strand, counting down.
ATCTATTTGTAGGTAACATAATCTTAGGTTCATAAATTACCTTCAACTGTGAAACTGCAAGGGCATGCAACTATCTAATTACTTCAGCAGTTAGATTGTAGTTAATTGAGTATTCAAAGAAATCATCTATCAATAGATGCTGGTTGTTTTATAAGCAAATGATGTTTTCTTTTTCTGATGAATCAGCAAAAAATAATAAATGAAACAAGTTTCTTTAAAGTAAATAAAATAATCTGTTGTTTTTTATTATAAACATTTATACTCAAGAAATTGTAATGTTTCTATATGATGGGTAGTAGGTGGATTTATTCCATACAATTTTTCAGATTAGCTGCGACCAATAGATTCTTGACTTTTTTACTTTGTCTTGAATATTATTAGCCCGAAATAATAATTTCCTTAAAAATAGAGGAAAAGTAATCGGTGGTTGAATTATGACAATGTTGATAATATTGATGTGTTTTCATATCATTTCAATTGAAGATACCTATACACTTTTGTGTACAATTAACTACCATTCTAAACTGTTGAATGCAAAAAATATAGTTTAGTTAAATGAATGAAAGTCTGTCTTATCTGCTTGCTCTAACTTGATGTATGGTTCAAATATAAGTTACTGTTCATGCTGAGAGCCAGAAGAGAGAGAAAGAGAGATACAATAAAAGAGAGAGAGATACTGAGGATCTAAATAGGAAGACTTGGCAAGGTAATTGAGACATGTGTAGATGTTTAATTGAAGTATGACTCATCTGCTATATAGGAGAAAGCCACCTAGTTTTACTTTAAAAAAAAGCAAACAAAAATTATGTTATTATTATTATTTATTCGTTTAGTGAGTAAAAACCTAGCAGAACGCAGGAAAATTACGACCCATATAAAGCCTAGAATGAGAAATTAAAAGAAAAAGAAAGTCTATAAATGCCGTTCGGTAATCCAAAAATACAAAGCCACTTTTTTGCATTGGAGCTAAGAATTGATGGAATATCATTTCCACTGTAGGTTAAAACACCACTTATTTGTTCCATGTGTAGATAAGGGCCCAATTTATTTATTCCCACTATAGGTAGGTTAGGGCCCTACTTCTTTATTCTCACTACATATTAGGGTATTACTTATTTATTCCCACTATAGATTAAGGCCCCACTTATTTGCAGTTATTTAAATTTAATTTGAAAAATTATTTTACGTTTGTTTAATTATTTCCTGATTTTCTATTCTTGCAACAATTGTATAAAAATTTATGAATAAATTTATTTAAATATATTATCAGCTTCATTTTTATCATTATCATCATCACTTTTAAAAATATTAATTTAGTAATTTAGTGGATAATTTTGTAATATATATATAAATGTATATATATATATAAATTTTATTAGGTTTTTTTAATTATTCAATCAGTGATGATAGTAGTAGAGAGTAAACATCTCAAATTATTGATGTCATTTCTCAGGATGAGAGAAAAAGTTGGCTTGAAAGTCGTGAAAGCATTGAAGAGAAACGACTTGGGTGTCAGTCATGCTGCTATCGATATGTTGTGCTCGCTAATCCAGGTAGGTCGTTCATTTAATCCAGGTAGGTTTTCATTTAATCCAGGTAGGTTGTTCATTTAATTCAGGTAGGTTTTCATTTAATACAGGTAGGTTTTCATTTAATCATTTTAAAGATAATCAGTATGTATAATCTTCCAATCTTGTTGACTCACATAAACTAATATGCGATTGGAAAGATAATAATTAGAATAATAATGTATAATAATATATATATGTAATTAAACTATGTTTTATAAACTCAAGCACATATAAGCTTTCTTAAAATATAATGATTTAAATAAATATGATTGAGTTAAACTTGGTAATTAAAAAATTAGAAAAATTATAATTTATTTAAGTATTGATAGCTTGGGTGCTTGTGGCTACTAAAACCTAGTTCACGTGATATATATTTTTATCACAATTTTACTATTAATCTCCATATTCTAGATTTAATTCAAATGTTTATTATATAACTCCATAGAACCTTGGTGATTGCAAATGAATTGATTCATTGATAAGAGTTATTGCAGAAATAATCAGTGTTAAGAGAGAAATTTCATAAGAACAGCTGTTCTCAACTACTTCAGTGCCGTGAACCCTTGATAACGTTTGCCATGCTGTGGCGCCCCCAATGATAAAATTAAGTGGATTGTTCATCTTCCACTCTGGACCACTGCATTGTTACAGCAATTAATATTGAACTTAGACTTAACAGTTATACTCCTGTGCTTGCTTCATTCTCACCAGATCAGAAATTCGGGCGGCAGTCTTAGCAAGGGCAAAATGCAAATTATTTCCATCATTAAGTCTACTCCTGTATTTAGACTTGATAACTAATAAGCTAACTTAAAAAGCCTGTTTCACAAATGTATGTTGAAGCAGACTAGTACTATTGTGCATTTTTATTTCACAAATTTTATTTCAACCCACGGGTTGAGAACCGCTGCATTAGCATGACTTGATTTGGGGAACCATTCGATCCCATGCAAGCATGGAATGGTGAACAGATTTAAACCATTGATGATAATGATGATGATGAAGAATACAAATAACTATAATATAATAAAATTATATATTTTGAATATTAAGCACAAGTGAACATTATACGCTTCAGGATGCTGAACTTTTAATCTGAGTAAATAAAGCTATTTTTTTAAATTGACGTTACAGCCGATGCACGAAAACTACGACTTGAAGCAGGAGCAGATGAACAAATCCTCGGTTCTTTCGTCGAAGAAGTTTCTCGAAAATCTCCTCGACATGTTCACCGGACACGTGGTAAGTTTGCTTGCCGGATTTTCTTACGTTTTTGTTTTCCCCCTTGCAAAGTATGTTTGTGTCAGTTTGCCTGCTCGATTGTTTCCATATGTTCCCCTGTGGGACGTGTTGGTCTAGTGGTATGGATACCGGCTTTGAGAGTCGTAGAACCCGGGTTCGATTCCCGGTCCGGGCACGTAATTTCCTTGAGCAAGAAACTAACTCACATGTGCTCACGTCAACTCAGCGTTATCTAGGGTTAAACTCTCACGTCTATGTAAATAGCGTGTTCTTCGAAGTTTCCAATTCCAAAGGAACCTTCGTAAGCGCCTCTGACTTTATCTGGCGCTATATAAATAAATTCATTCATTCATGAATGAATGAATGTTAGTATGTTTAAGTTTGCCTGCTTGCATGCATGCATGCATGTTTAGGTTTTATTAAAATCATTTGTTTATTATATTTTTTTGTTCATTACTGCTTTATCTATTAACATTCTGGACTCTTTGTGCATTTTTGCTGTGTGGATGGAATTTTGGTATATATGTGCTGCAACAAGTCAGTATTTACATAATGATAATATATTAGGATGTGACAGATGCCTGGTTGCATCAGGTTGATATTTCTGAGTACAATTCATCATTTGACATGTATTTCATTTTTAAGCCATTCAGACCTAAGCAAATTATTCTCTATGGAGTATTATAACCGGCATCTGGCTGAATCACCGATAGGGTTAACTGTCTGGCACATCCTTAATACATATATATATATATATATATATATATGTATTATAAATATTTGCGTTACTTGTGGTGACAGTTAAGTCATCCTATTTGTAGGCTCTTGAAACATTTCAACGCAATGTTTCACTTCATAAATTATCTATCTGGCAGCAGAATAAGCTGTCGAGCCGAAGTAAGGAGTCCTGAACCTATCATAGTCGTAGTCTAATGTTAAGTAGCTCCGAAAGACTGAGACTTCTAGCCATCCTTTTTTGGGGATGGTCGGTGGCTCAGTTGGTAAGAGCGCTTGCATTTAGGCGAGGCGGTGTTGCCGTAGACACGTGGGTTCGATTCCTAGTAGAGTCTTATATATATATATATATATGTACATATTTATTTATAGATTATTTAATTATTAATCTTGTGGTTTTATTTTTTCTATTAAGGGTAGAGGTTCAGGGGCTCTTGTAATAGCAGCGATGCTGGACTTCTTGACCTACTCCTTGTGCGCCCCCTACAGTGAAACAACGGACGGAGCATGCTTTGACACACTGCTGGAGATGGTGGCTAACAATGGAAGAGCCATTTTTAAGCTCTTCCAAGTGAATAATATTTTTGACTTGAAGAACTATTACTATTTAAAATAAAACTTTAATTTATAAATTATATATTTTTATTTATATTTCACTGGATAAAAATTTACTTTTTAAATATTATTTTTAATTAATAAACATAGCATCGAAACATCGCCCGATAATTTTTTTTCACTGCACAGCATCCATCGATGGCCATAGTGAAAGGTGCAGGATTGGTAATGAAGGCCATCATCGAAGAAGGTGACGCAGAGGTGGCCGGACGGATGCAAGATCTCTCATTGGCCGAAGGAGCACTCCCCCGACACCTACTCAGCGCCCTGTTTACCCAAAGCTCAGATAATCGCTTACTCACTGTTAGGTAGGTAATAATGGGTTGAAATTCTTAAGAGGTCAACTGGTATGATTTTAACGTTGAGTTAAGATTTTTTGATTGTTTAATTTTTTTCGACGTTAGGCAGTTGAGTCGACATCTGATCAGCTTGTGGGTGACGGGGCACGACACTTCCATGTCGCTTCTTAAACGGATACTGGTTGGTTGATCTTGTTCATTTTTATTGGAGGTTATTTGAGGCAAAACTAAATTATTCAGAATCTTATTGATTAGTTTATTCATTCATCAAAGCCTACTAACCATTAACAGCTGTTCATTTTATATTTAGTTGTTACTCAACGCTTAATGAACGATTATTTTATTGGTTAGTTTTTTTTTCCCTGTTAGCCAGCCGGGCTGTTGATGTTCTTGGAATCAAAAGACGAAGTTCCGGATGAAGACGTTGACAGAATAAACATCAGGGACAATCTCAAACTGGCACAGGTACATCTTTGATTCAATAAGAATTTTTGTATTAGCTCTAATTAAGGACAAGGAGCCTATTTATTTTAAAACAGCATTTTTGAATATATATATATATATATATTACTCTGTGATGGTTCAGGAGGACGGATGTTTCATTACTTAGTTTTTGTGTGTGTGTGCATGTGTGCGTGAATGTTTACAATTAGCACGAGCTGTTCTGTCGTTTCCTGGTTAACTCTACTGTTGCGGAGGATTTTCCGGGGCTTGATTCCTACTTGAGTTGCACAAATATTGAATCAATTAGGGTGGGTAGATGGTTCAAAGCCGTTCTATTTATAGGTTTTTGAAGCATTACAGTGCAATGTTTCACTTCATAATTTATAATTCATTAAATGAAAAGTCGGCTTATCCTGAAATATAATATAATGAAATATAAATATTTGTGAAAAAAACTTGTTTTTTACGGTTTGCTTGTTAAATCAATTATATTAACTTTACCACTGGTCTTGCTTGCTTGAAGGTTTGCAAACCTTGAAAGTGAAAATTAATTTAATAATAATTAAAGCTAATTTAATATCCAATCTAGCTGAAATTTGAAATATAGGTTCGCTCCTCATTCTATAAAATTTTGAAAATTTTCCAACTAAAAATAATTTCTATTAAGAAAATTGCTTATCTATGTTTTAGTAAAACAGCAAATCAAACATAATTATGTAATTATTTACATTTGAGAAATTTAAAAAATATTGTTTTAAAAGACAGATATAGCTACAATTTTCAAATTCTCATTAAAAAACTCGATTTTAAGAGAATCAATTAGATCTTCTTTTGTTTCGATTTTAGTCCCACAATCACAAAGCAGAGACGGTTTGACTGATTTAGGACACCACCCCTTCTTTAAAAAAAAGTAGCGCTGGAGAGACAAAAAAGATAGAGTTAGGGTAAGTCAAAAAGGTAAGCAGAGGGAGGAAAAAATAAGTGAAAGAGAGGGTGAGGAAGAGATAGGGGGAGAAAGAGATAAAGCGAGAATATGCCACCTATGCCACCCCTGACATCAATCTCAACATAGTTGACCACTTGGATGTCTGAATGGGACTTCAGTGGTATGTAGAAGGAGAATGTCCTTTAATAAATCCTTGTCAAAAACAAAAGTGGAGATAGTTGGATGATTATACTCATATTTTTATTCCAACCATCATGAAACTGCAACGGTTTACAGAAACCCAAAACTGAAAAAAGTGTAAATATAAAAAATAAAGATATAATTAAAATTGTTAATATAAATTAAAATGAAGACATAAAGTGAAATAATGATTTTTAGAGTTTCAAGCTTTGCAAAATATAAGAAAATATTTTTTTTTTTCAAAAAAACTATTGTGTTTATTTGGTGGTTCATTCTGATTCGAATTAAACATAGATGAGTTCTGTTGTTCCTAATGAATGCATGTAAAAGTATTTATCTATGGAGTGTACACCTATCCTGATTGGATGCATGCATCTCTGTAACACAAATACAATCTTCCATTCAGGAACAGGAGAATAGACGAAGAAAGAACATACATTGGAAGCAGATAGAAAGACATGTGGAGAATCTCTTAATGCATTGGAAGGCCAGAGTTGGCCTCGATACGGCTCAGGTATGACATCTTTTTATAATTGATAAATATTTCTCGAGGCTGTTTACATCAGCAAGTATCTTATGACTAATACCAGCACAGCAACCTGTCATACGTTTACTAATACAGCAAAACATAGCCATCAAATAATAGCACGTTTAAACACACACACACATACACACACACACACACATATATATATATATATATATATATATATATATATATCTATATATATATATATATATATATATATATATATACATGCTATCATTTGTCTGGTGTTGCAATAAAAAGCGTCAGCAACAAGAGAAGATTGTAATCTTGAGAAAACGAAGGCAGAGGATCAAGCCGGTAGCAAACTGGAAGCTCTTCCACTACCAGTTTGGCAAGGACCATGCAAAACCAAACCTTATATGGAACTATAAGGTAATAATAACTGAGATATTTATAGGTTTTCTTTTCTTATTTTATGCTTTGGTGTATTTGTATTTTGAATATTTATTACTGAATCTCATTATATATTTGATTGAATATTGATTGTATTCTATATTATTATCTATGCCACCAGGCATCTGTCGATCGTTAGTTCGGCAGTTTGATCCTTACCAGCGTAACTCCCTTAAGCAAGGAGTTCACTCGCATTGCTAGAGGGGTAGGCGCCTATAAATGGCTGCCTCTGCAATAGTCTGCAAGGACCCTTTCTCACTTTTGAGCAAGACTTGTCTTGATAAAGTCGTGTGCTAAATGTTAGTAATTAATTTTCTCCATATCTCAAGACAAGAGAAGAACTGAGAACAGCCCTTGAGGATGAAATCAGAATCTTCAATGCAGACAAAGATCTGTCTGGTGGAATGGTCATTTCGTGGAACCATCAAGAATTTGAGGTTCACTACTCCAGTCTAGACGATGAGATTAAAATAGGTCAGTGACTTGAATGGAAACAAAACATATGCTCGATATTATACAGTGTATAAATTATAATGAGGTCATTAGTAAATAAATTAATATAAATTTTTGTTTATAAGTGACTTAACCTAAATGCATATTTAATTAGTGAATAAATTATAATAAGTATATGCTAATTAGTGAGTTAATTAGAAATTGTTTATTACGTTAGTTAATTACATGTGGTTATATGCGGAAGAGGTTGAGTTAATTTGTTTGAATTAAGGGATCAAGATTTATTCTAATTTATTTTGATTTGATTGACAGGAGATTATTACCTGAGGATTCTATTGGAAGAAGATGAGAAGAACGAGAATAGCGTCATCAAGCAGTCGTTAGTGTTGTCGTCACGATTATCTTTGTTACTTTTGTTATTCTTATTAAAATAATAATTATTATTACTGTTATTAGTGTCGTCACGATTATCTTTTTTACTTTTATTATTCTTATTAAAATAATAATTATTATTATTGTTGTTATTATTAGTGTTGTCACAATTATCTTTGTTACTTTTATTATTCTTATTAAAATAATTATTATTATTGTTGTTATTATTAGTGTCGTCACAATTATTTTTTTTACTTTTGTTATTCTTATTAAAATAATAATTATTATTATTGTTGTTATTAGTGTCGTCACAATTATCTTTTATACTTTTATTATTCTTATTAAAATAATTATTATTACTGTTATTAGAAGAAGAAGTAGTAGTCGTATTAGTGCTGTTGTTGAATAAATACTCTTTATCTTGCTATTGGTGTTGTTTTTATATCTACTTGTTGTTGAAAATAATATTTTAATCAAAGCAACTCAACTTTATATTAATAGAATACATGTGTCATTTTAACAGAGCATAGACTTAGTGGTTGTGCATGCGTTTTGTGAGAAATGATGATGATGATGATGATGATGATGATGATGATGATGATTATGATGATGATGATGATGACGACGACGATTATGATGATGATAATGATGATGATGATGATGATGATGATGATAGACCTTTACAATGATGTTTTTCTAATTATTTTTGTGCTGTTTAACCATCCAGGTACGAGTTCTTCAACGATTTGTACCACCGATTTCTGCTGTCATCGAAGACCTCCATGAAGTGCATGTGCTTGCATGCAATGTCCGTCGTTTACGGCCGATGCCACGAGGAGATCGGTCCTTTCAACGACACGAAATCCATCGTAGGAATGCTGGAGAGGGTCAGTCCCGTCCGATATTTTGTTGTTTTTTTTCTTTCTAAAATTTAATTTCAGTTATTTTTTAATTGCTTGATTTATTTATTGGGTTTTTTTTTATCTTTTATGTTAATTTTGATTTTGTGGCTGTCTGGCTGTCATTCTTTAAAAAGTAATTTACTATCATCCAATCCAGCTGAAACTTTGCGCAAGAACTTCTTGCTGATGAGAATGCAATCTTTTTTAATTTAGCAAGAGAGGTTTAAATATTGATGTTGCAGATTAAAGAGTTTTATACAAAAACTGTGTTCTTAATTGTCACATATTATTTAAAAATTTATTGTTTATAAAACAATTTTATTACTTATAAAAAAATTTTATTACATATAAAAATTTTTTATTATTTAACAAACAATTTTAGTATTTAACAAACAATTTTAGTATTTAAATTCCCATTTTGTTTTAATGGTGTATCTACTTTCTCATTGTGTTGTCATCATCATCTCTGTAGTTGTTATTGTTATTATTATTATTATTTGAGAAAGAATTGAATTTATTTTCCATTCATTTCTCCACCAGTGCACGGACAGGCTGGAGAGAGATCGGTTGATTGTCTTCATAAGCAAGTTGATGCTGCACAAGGTTCGTTGAATTTTATTCTATACAATTCATATATATAAACAATAATAAACTGTACATCATCATCATTTATTTTTGAAATGTCCCTATTCCACGCTATGCTAGGGTTGGACGTTTTTTCCATATCAGGCCCCTCCACAAGTCACGATCCAGGGCAGACTGTCGCTTCAGGCCGAGCTCATAAATTCTTCTTCAAGCCCATAGCTAACTTTTCACTTCCGTCTAGGCCGAGAAAAGGAAGCGCGGACCTTGTAGACCTTGTTTGATCAGGCGGAAAAAAAAATCTGTACAATAAAAATAATAATAAAACAAATTGTTTATGTGACATGCAGAGCAACGTGAAACACGTGGTCGATGCAAATGGCGTGAGGATTCTGGTAGAGTTTCTGACACTTGCGCATCTCCATACATCAAGAGCTGTTGTTCCTCTACAGGTAGTACTACTATACTTAAGTATGTAAGTATGTATGCTTGTTAAGTATGTACACAATAATACACATGGCATGTCTGTATGTTTGTATCTCATTTTCTTTTTTTATGTAATTCTTTGTTTATTATAATATGTTTGTATTATTATTATTGTTATTTTGTTTTTGTCTGTATGTTTGTATCTCATTTTCTTTTTTTATGTAATTCTTTGTTTATTATAATATGTTTGTATTATTATTATTGTTATTTTGTTTTTGTTTTCAGAGCAATGTCATAGAGGCTGCACCGAACTCTCAGAGAGAGAGTGAGAAAGAGTGGTACTTTGGCAATGCGGAGAAGGAAAGATTAGGTCCTCACAGTTACGATGAGGTCAGCTTTGATTTAATTGATTTAGTAATACCTAATAATGTTTTACGTTAGGTGGTTGTGATAAAATATGTCAACTTGTCGTTAGCTGTTAAGTTTTAGGTGGCTTGTAATATTGTAATACATTCTGTGAGGTGGCTTGTAATATTGTAATACATTCTGTGAGGTAACTCTGAAATGTTATCTTCTATTTTAAATGAAATTTAATCAATCAAAATGAACTTAATGAACTGTAAAGGCTAGTTATTTCTAAAAAGATGTTATCTTTTAAGATCTATCAGAATCATTTAGGAACCTAATATATTTATCATACTGGTAAATATCATCATTTTGTTTCTTTAGATGAAGCAGTTTTGGAAGGATGAAGTTATAACCACGAAAACCAGATGCTGGGCTCAGGGAATGGATGGGTGGCGACCGTTACACTCCATCCCCCAGTTGAAGTGGGTACTCCTGGCTGGTGGCCAGCCCCTTTTCAACGAGAGTGACCTTGCCATTCTCATTCTCAATATACTCATCAAAATGACGGAGTACTATCCGAGCAGGTGAATTTAAAGTCAAAATAAATTCGGTTTTATTTCTTGCTCGTAATTTGTTCAAATTGAATGGGTCAGAAGAATGTCTATTTATTACACACGTCTATTTATTCCACACACGTCTATTTATTCCACACAGTCTATTTATTCCACACATCTATTTATTCCACACGTCTATTTATTCCACACGTCTATTTATTCCACACGTCTATTTATTCCACACGTCTATTTATTCCACACACGTCTATTTATTCCACACGTCTATTTATTCCACACGTCTATTTATTCCACACGTCTATTTATTCCACACGTCTATTTATTCCACACGTCTATTTATTCCACACGTCTATTTATTCCACACGTCTATTTATTCCACACGTCTATTTATTCCACACTTCTATTTATTCCACACGTGTATTTATTCCACACATCTATTTATTCCACACGTCTATTTATTCCACACATGTCTATTTATTCCACACATGTCTATTTATTCCACACGTCTATTTATTCCACACTTCTATTTATTCCACACGTCTATTTATTCCACACTTCTATTTATTCCACACATGTCTATTTATTCCACACGTCTATTTATTCCACACGTCTATTTATTCCACACATGTCTATTTATTCCACACGTCTATTTATTCCACACGTCTATTTATTCCACACAATCTATTTATTCCACACGTCTATTTATTCTACATGTCTATTTATTCCACACGTCTATTTATTCCACACAATCTATTTATTCCACACATATGCACACACACACACACACACACTATAACTTACACAAAATTGATTGATCTGACAGAGACTCCGACAATGCAGTGGTGAGGCCACTTCCAAAAGTAAAAAGGGTTCTCTCTGATTCGTCATGCCTTCCACATCTAGTTCAAGTCAGTTATTTTGTTTCTTACTTTTTTAAAAATGAAATATTAATTAATGAATAATAATAGTAATAATAATAATTATTAATTTATTAATAATAATTCATTTATTTAATTAAAATGTTTCCTATTTTCGCAAGAGAAAATTACCAGCTTATTTATTTATGAATACAAAAAAGTCATACAACATAATTTCATTTCTTTTTCTTCAATAAATAAATCATTATATTTCTATTTGTTCCAGTTGCTGCTCACCTTCGATCCGGTTTTAGTGGAAAAGGTGAGCAGCTTGTTATTCATGGTCATGGATGAGAACCCCGCCGTGCCCCGACTGTACCTCACCGGTGTTTTCTATTTTATACTCATGTACACCGGGTCCAACCTCTTGCCCATAGCTCGTTTCCTCAAGGTCACTCACATGAAGCAAGCCTTCAGATCAGACGAGGTTCGTGTGTTTTCTTTCCGATAAGTTTCCGTTAATTGAATTTCTTGTTATTTTAATTGGTTTTTCAAATAAAATTTATCGATTATTGATTAATATATAAAAAAAAAGTGGAAGCAGTTATTGAAAAAGTTATATTTCCTGTTAATAAAAAAAAGTGTCTTGCATTTGCAGAACAAAGGATCAGACATAATGCTCAAGAGCGTCTTGGGTAATCTCCTCCCCGAAGCCATGGTCTGCTACCTGGAGAATTACGAGCCGGAGAAGTTTGCCGAAATCTTCTTAGGGGAGTTCGACACCCCTGAAGCCATCTGGAGTCGAGAAATGAGGTGAGTTTTTATTATAGTTTTTATTTGTTTTTCTTTTCATAAATAAACGTTGCTCAAATATTTTTCGGGCAGACGTATGATGATAGAGAAGATAGCCTCTCACGTGGGCGACTTCTCTCCTCGGCTGCAGAGCAACACGAGGGCATTGTACCAGTACTGTCCCATACCGGTCGTGGTTTACCCGCAGCTCGAGAATGAACTCTTTTGCAGTATTTATTACCTCCGGCACCTTTGCGATACCATTAAGTTTCCAGACTGGCCTATCAAAGATGCGGTAAGTGCAGCAGCTGTTCTTGTTGTTTGTGTTGATAGAGCTTTAATTTCTTGACTTCAATGCTAATTAATTATTATCTTATTAGGACTGGTTGTAATGATTATCATGATTATGATTATGGTAGTTATGATCATGATAGTTTTGTTTTGGCCTTGTTTGTTATTATTATCTATTTTTGTATCCACGTTTTCATATCGTTAGCAGTGTTGTTTCACTTCTTTACAACAGGTGAAATTGTTGAAAGACATATTAGAATGCTGGAAAGTGGAAGTGGAGAAAAAACCGCCGTCGATGACGATTGACGACGCTTACGAGACTCTCTGTCTGGATCCGAGCGTCAGCGGGTTGATACGCAATTATAATAATATAATTATTTTATTTAATACATTCAATACGAAATTATAATAATAATTATTTTATTGTTATTTTATTTAATACATTCAATACGAAATTATAATAATAATTATTTTATTATTATTTTATTTAATACATTCAATACGAAATCATAAATATAATTATTTTATTGTTATTTTATTTAATACATTCAATACGAAATCATAAATATAATTATTTTATTGTTATTTTATTTAATACATTCAATAATCAGTTTGCATCGTTTAATAATAATGTAACATATCTTATTGTTACACGTTACAAAGTTTATTAGAAAGTAATGCATTACGCAATAACTCTTCCAACTCCAGCGTTAACTCTTCCTAAGACCCCCTTAACTTGGCGTAATTAAAAATTATTACCAGGATTGAGAGTTTTCATTTTAGTAATGAGCAACAGTTAACGACATCATTGTGGTATCCTTTCAGATCGGATGAAGCAAAGATACGCAAAGCTTATTTCAAAATGGCGCAAAAATACCATCCGGACAAAAACCCGGAGGGACGGGTGAGTGATTGATGGTGCGCGGTTGTGGTCGTAGAAAAATGATTGCTGAGACGAGATGGCTGTAATTTTTTTTCTTACTAAAATTCCGGAGTTAATCATCATTCTATATTCTATATAGGAAACGTTCGAAAAAGTCAACAAAGCCTACGAGTTTCTGTGCAGCAGAGCCAAGCTGGTGGAAGGTCCCAATCCGCACAACATCTTCCTTGTACTGAAGTCACAAACCATTCTCTTCAGTCGATTCAAAGATGGTGAGCTGCTGACAAGTTTTTTATTTATTGCATCAAAGCGATGATGATGATGATGCTAATAGTAGTGGTGCTAGGAATAATGCTTATAGTGGTGTTACTAATGATGCTGATGGTGTTTGGAATGATGTTTACAGTGGTTGTGTTAGGAATGACGTTTAAGGTGGTGGTGTTGGTTGTTATTATTATCGGGAAAAAAGTGAATGGAAATCAACCAAAACCAAAATATGACAGAACGAGTTTATATTTACAAAAAAAATAAAGTGTCAATGCAAATTTGCTATATAAATTGAATGAATATTAGTATGAAAGTTATTTATAGTTCGAATGTTAGGATCGCCTCGCAAGTTTTGAAATCAGTAACAAAAAAGAGGGCTACGTCAACTAGGGATGTCCTCGCAATGATGATGATGATGATGATGATGATGATGGGTGGTGATGTTGATGATGATGAGTGGTGATGATGATGGTGATTATAGGGAGGGGTTCTGGTGGATTAGGATTGAAGCGGATTTTTGTAATCACCAGTTCTGGAGCCGTACAAGTACGCTGGCTACCCGATGTTGATAAAGACCATCAAGCTGGAATCGACAGACGAGAGCCTCTTCTCGAAATCCGTGCCGCTACTCAGTGCAGCGGCTGAACTCTGCTACCACACGATCAACTGCTCTGCTCTCAATGCTGAGGAGCTGAGGAGAGAAAACGGCATTGAGGTGATGATGGTGATGGCGATAATGATGATGGTGATAATAATGATGGTGATGATGATTATAATGATGGTTGGATTTGCTTTTCATCCTGTTATCAATTTAGAGAAGTTAAGATTGACTAGAGCTGCTGCTGTTTTTATTTTTATTTCCTCTATGAATTAATTATGTTAATTAATTATTTATTTTGATTATTTATTTATGTTTCTCAATCAACCAAAAAACACAAATAACTGTTTGTCGGAATTTTAAGGTGGAGAAAATTCAATTTTATTTTATATTTTTTTAATAACGTTAAAAATTAATTTACCGAGTTTTTCAATCAAATTAAGTTTTTTTTTATTTTAATAAATTCAAAATCCAAAGATCCTCCATGAAGCCTTCTCCAGATGTGTCGGCATCCTCAATAAATCCTCCAAACCTGATGACCTCGCAGTCCAGGTTGGTGCTCCGAATGAATTTGAATTTGTCGCGTTTCGCGTCCGTCTATTGAGCTCCGACCGAAGCAGCAGAGCTCTTGATGCCCTGTATGCCAGCTCGCGCATGCCATGAAATATGAAATGCAAGAAAGATCATTGTGTTATTAGGACTGGTAGTAATGATGATAATGATTATGATTATGGTAGTTATGATAATGATGGTTTTGTTTTTTGGCCCTGTGGTTTGTGAATCGAAACGACTGAATAATTGAATAATTAAGGTGATTAATTGAATAATTGAATAATTAAGGTGAATAATTGAATAATGAAGGTGAATAATTGAATAATTAAGGTGAATAATTGAATAATTAAGGTGAATAATTGAATAATTAAGGTTAATAATTGAATAATTAAGGTGAATAATTGAATAATTACGGTGAATAATTGAATAATTAAGGTGAAAAATTGAATAATTAATGTGAATAATTGAATAATTAAGGTGAATAATTGAATAATTAAGGTGTGCTCCCACGTCGTCCAATGCCTGGGCGTGTCTGCGCAGTTCGAATTGTGTCGGACGAAAATACTCGAAATTCCATCGATCGTACAAGAAGTTTCCAGGATTCTCTATTACGAAGTGAGGCCGATGAATTTGCATTTCATAGGAGTGTTGTTTCACTGTTGTTTGAGATGTTTTTTATAATAAAAAACATTGAACTATACTAATTTATTTCTGCTAAAGATATTCGCTATTTGGTTCAGCCCTGGTTTACTTTTGATGTGCTGTGCATTTGTTATCCTAACATTCTTAATTATGCTATCCTAGTTTATGCTAGAGAGTTTTATTCAATAATAGTTATATAATGACTGTTTCAAGACGTTTTCTTAAGTTGATCATTTTAATGAATTCCTGAGCCTCGAAATAGAAAGAACTTGAGACACGATTTTCGAATATTTTCTTGACAGAATGTTCCAAAGTTGTGCCAGCATGCCACTGAATGTGTTGGTCAGATGTCGGTCGACTTTCTGCTGCAGACTGAACTTTTCAAGGCTGGTGTCCTCTGGCATCTTCTCAGGTTCCTCTTCAAGTACGACTACACTCTGGAAGAGGGGGGAGTTCAGAAAAGTGACGAGTCAAATAAACAGGTCTTGAATTTGATGCGTAATTTATTTTGATATCTTTTATTTATTCAATTGGTTGTAAAATGTAATTACTATTTTTTATTTAAGTTGTTCCTTCAAATGTGTTTGTATTGTTTAATGATCATTTGTATGATTGAAAGTATTTCACTGTCGTTTATAATTATCTGCTGCAATTGATTTCATTAAAAATTAGAAATTTAGCAGGTTTGCTAGGAGATGTTATATTAGTTAATTATGTACACATTTGTTTCTATGACAACCAGCTGTTAAATCATACAGATGTTATTTTAATTATTTACTTATTGTCATCAGGAAACTCAAAACTCCCTAGCCAAATCTGCAATCAAAAGCTGCGCTCGATTGGGTGGCTACCTAACCAATGGAGAAGCAACTCCAGACAACCTGCCAATCAAAAAGTCTCTCTCTGCCCTACTGACACCATATCTTACCAGTAAACTCTCAGAAAACGACCCGGCCATGGTAGCTGCTAGTGACTTTACTTTCATTTGTTACAATTGCTTCCATTTTCTATTAAATAGATATATTTCTCAGCGAATGATAACTCATATTCAAATGCTAAAATAAATATTAATACATTAAGGATTTTATTTCTTTTTGCGAATTCACTTCATTTGGTTACGGTTAAAAATAATATGAATGTTTAGGTCTATATAATTCTTTTATTGTGTAATATGGAATGCACACACACACACACAAACACGCACTTTTATATATAAAAGTATTTTGCATTGTTGTACATTTGCTCAAATATTATTGGACAGTTGTTTTGCATTGTTGTACATTTGCTCAAATTATATTGGACAGTTGTTGAAGCTGTTGAACAGCAACACGGAGAATCCGCTGCTTGTGTGGAACAACGAAACGAGGGCTGAACTCTTGGAGTTCCTTACTGACCAGCAACAGCAGAAAATCAGAACGGTAACATTTATTCATTTCTATATTTATTTACGTATTTATATTTATATTTATTTACGTATTTATATTTATTTACGTATTTGTTTTTATATTTATTTACGTATTTATATTTGTATTTATTTGTGTATTTGTTTTTTTATTTATTTACGTATTTATATTTATATTTATTTATGTATTTATTTCTATATTTATTTGTGTATTTGTTTTTTTATTTATTTACTTATTTGTTTTTATAATTATTTACATATTTATTTTTATATTTATATACATATTTATTTATGTATTTGTTTTTATATTTATTTACGTATTTATTTTTATATATATATATATATACATATTTATTTATGTATTTGTTTTTATATTTATTTACGTATTTATTTTTATACTTATTTACTTATTATTTTTTTTATATTTATTAACATATTTCTTTATATATTTATTTTAATATTTATTTATGAATTTATTTTCATATTTATTTACATATTTGTTTTTATATTCATTTTGATATTTATTTATGTATTTATTTTATTGTTTTTTCTTCATTTATGTTATATTATTTTTATTATATTATGTTTATTATATTATGTTTATTATATTATGTTTATTATAGTTAATAACAAATATTATAATTCAAAAAATGAGTTATGTTTCTTTGAATTCAATCCAGGGAGAATGTGACGAAACATATGGCAGCACTTTCCAGTTTTCCTCTCTTTCCAAAGAGCTAATCGTTGGAGACGTTTTTGTACGCATCTACAATCAGCAGTCTGCCTTTGTTCTTGAAGTTGGTATTATTTCACTTTTTATTCATATTTTTTTATATTGATTCAAAAAACAATAAAAACAATTTTTTATTCTAATTTAATGATCTAACAAAATTTCGATAATTTTATTGCATGTCTTATATTTATGTGTGTATAATCGTGGGATTTTTTTTCTCTGATTGAATAACTTGATTTAAATGTGATTAAAAAACTTTTACAGAATCCAAAAGGTTTTACGCTCGATTTATTAGATTACTTGGGATCACAAGCTCAAGTAATTTACTTTTTTTTTATATAAAATTGTTTTTTTTTAATTATTGTAATTTATACAGCCAGAATAAATAGTTAGATATCGAAAATTAATCAGTTAAGAATTATAATTATATAGGAAATGAATTTTAAATAAATTTTAATTAATAACTGTATTAAATCTCTGAAAAAGACAAGCTCCTATATGAATTATTTTAATTTACTTATTTCCTTCGTATTCATCTACTCTTAATTGTATATTCTTATTTTAATATTATTATTATATTTTTGTTTATTTATTTTTATGCATAACAATTGATTCTTCATCTTGTGTAAATAACAGACTGTCTGTTATATCGAAAAAAGTTAAAGTTAAGTTAATTGAAAGTTGTTTTTTTCATCCGCACAGTACCTTCATTCGCTCATGACTCTTCAACAGCAGAACTCGACTTCGACGAACTCGAGCCTCGAGAGGATCGCAAGCGTCGAATCGTGTCTCGAAGCGCTGAGGAATGTCATCAAGAATAATCCGGGTTCGTAGTCGTTGTTGGAATGTTTCCAAGTGGTGGTAATATGTGGTAATGAAATGCGGCTGTGATTAAACATCAAAAATGAGATTCTTATTATCCTTGGTCAATTCACATAGATATTAGTTATATCTATTGTGATAGAAGATTTACAGCATACTCGTTAGTTATACCCGTTGTAACAGAAAATTAATAACATCCTACTCATGGAGACTTGTTATAAGACTGATGGATTTTAAACTGATGATGATGATGATGATGATGATGATGGAAGGTTGAGCTGCCTTTGGAGCACTTAGCTGCTGAAATATAACTATTAATGAGAATAATTCAAAACTGTTTGAGTCTTCAAATGTAATTTCAAGTTTTATGACTTATCGACTTGTCGTTTTAATTTCGTTTTTGAGAATTTTGAGACGTGAGCAATTCTGAGAGGAAAAAATGGTTTATTTTTTCGCTTTCAGGGGTTGAGATTCAGTGCATCGGTCATTTCAAACTTCTCTTCTCTCTCCTGAGGATCGACGGCTTTGTCAAAGTTCAACAGCTGTCCCTGGAGGTAGAAACTCTTAAATCCGTACCCCATTCACTTCACGTCAATAACAAATAAAGTAATCTTATTAAATTCCAGGTAATCTCCTGCGTGACGGGCAACCAGGAGTGCATCGACGACATATCAGCGTCGCAGGTCATGGCTTACCTGCTCCTTCTCATCACCTCACTTCCTCAGAGTTATTATCTTATTTATATATTTATTTATTTATTTATTTATTTATTTATTTATTTATTTATTTATTTATTTATTTATTTATTTATTTATTTATTTATTTATTTATTTATTTATTTATTTATTTATTTATTTATTTATTTATTTATATTTATTTATTTATTTATATATTCATTCATCCATTTATTTATTTATTTACTTATTTATGTTATTAGTTTAAATTGTTTTTTTTAATATCAACATGTTTTTTTCTTGTAAATTAACTTTTAATGACGGCTGCAAACGTGACCTTGTAAAGTTTTACAAGGTCAAGACCGGCCGACACGTACCTGTCTCAGGTATTTTGTCGTGTCAGGCCAGTTGGAGCATGCTAGTCTCGGGTATTTTTGAAATGCATCAATTTGATTTGTCTTTAAATTTTTAGTGAACCAGCTGACACTCCAGGTAATCTACCCACTTATGGCCAGTACTAAACTTCTGAAGGAGATCATCAACAAAGGTTTGGATGATTGATTGAATAATTTGCTTAATTGATTGGTCAGTTATTTGGTTATTAAGGTAATAAAATTAAATTGTTGCTTAATATAAAAAAATTTATAAAATCATCATTTAATTTAGAATTAAAAATTTATAAGCAAAAAACATTTAATTTGAATTTATAACACCAGGTGGCCTGTTGTACCTGCTGGATCTGTTCTGCAACTCCACGTCTTCTCCGGTTCGCGAGCAGTCTGCAGAGCTGTTCGGGCGGATGATGGCCGACAAACTGGTCGGTCCGAGGGTCAGGATCGTCATGACCAAGTTTCTGCCTCCCCTCTTTATGGATGCCATGAAGGACAGTCCTGAAACCAGTGTTCACATCTTTGAAGGTAAGGTTTTAGTTTTTATTTTGAGATTGCATGGATGTTGTTCGGCTGGTCTGCTATAAAGAGACCTGGTCTGGTTTGTTAGTGGTAAACACATTTTTTTTGGTGTTATTGAGAGGGGTTACCATTGGCAAGTTGAAAGTTGAAAAGTGGTAATTGAAGTAAGGTAAAGTGGTTCACTTGAGTCCTTCTTACTTCATCAAGTTTTTTTTTAAAGTTCTTCAGTCCTTTGATGACAGTGATGGTGATTATTATGAGCGAATATTTAAATGAATTGTTTTAATATTTAAAACAATAAATTATTTATTGTCTAAAAGATAGAGAGACATTCTTTTAAGATCTACTACTCTCATCATATATAAATATTTGGAATGCAGTAACAAACATACAATAATTATACATCTAAATGGGATGTTCTAATTTCAATTCTTACCTGAATTACTCATGCAAAGGTGTGCACGAGAATCCCGAGTTGATCTGGAACGAGGACTGTCGTCGACAGGTGTGCGGCACAATCAAACAGATGAAGGAAAAGTAAGACGACTAGATTCTTCTTTATTCGGTCGATCAATTTTAAAAATATCAAATATAATATATATTATCTTGATAATTTTAATTTTGCATTAAATTACTTCAAATGTTATTAATCATTTATTAGCTAGATACTTAAGATAAGAAATTTTTTAAAGTTTGGTTTTATTTATGAATATTTTATTGTAATCTGTTCCATGTTTTTCTATAAAAAAAAATCCAACTCCCATATTTTCTTTCCTCTAGCCACTACAACGTACAAAGGGACAATCCTGGTGTGAAATGGTCCTTCGAAGAAGACATGGAATGCCTCTATGGCGCAGGAAGGGGAGAGCTGGTGGTCGCCGACGTCTACCTGAGGCTCTTCATAGCCAACCCGAGCTGGATGGTCAGGAAGCCGAAAGAGTTTATGGTCGAGTTATTCGAGAAGTGGTCGCAGCTCGTGTCTCGGTCCTCTTTCGACGTGAGTCAACGATATCTGGGTTGATTGCGGTTGATTGCTAGCCGTAGTAAGTTTGGATTTTAGATGGTAGAATTGACAACAGCACTGTCAATAATTAAGAGATAGTCCAAAAGGAATTAGTTTAAACCGTTTTTTCAAGGAAGGATAGACATTGTGATTTATTTGATTAATAAATTTATTTTCAAGTATACTTTAATTAAAAACAAATTAAGTTTGAGTCATTTATTTTGTATTTCTTTTCCTATTTATAGGGTGAAGAACTGGAGATGGTGACTACTTCTCTGGTATCCTTCCTCAGCCAACAGCCTGCCCTACTTGACCAGGTGCCACAGTTGGGACTCCTCCCAAAAATCTTCAAGTCCATGACGAGCAAAAATGACGCCATTCCAAAATCCAGTCTGAGAATCCTTCAGCAGTTGGTTAATAGCGAGGTCAGTGCAAGATTTGTCAGTCCGAAGCGTGACTTTGTAATCATTGTGACACGCACGTTTGTGGTCCGAAGTGCGTGACTTTGTAATAATTGTGACACGCACGTGAGTTTGTGGTCTGTAATGAGGTTTTTTTTAAATTCTGCTGAATAATGTTCATCTGTTAGTCATTTCACTTTATTATTCCATTCCAAAAGTGGAAAACTAAAAATAATTTAAAGCTAACTGGAATTCGGTAGGTGTGCATAAGGGCCATCAGTCAGACCCAGTCGATGGGGGCGATGAAAGAGGCCATGCTGATGAGGAGGGATATGATCGGGGTGGCTTGTGAAGCCCTCATGAAGATGTTCAACAGTGTTGATGAAGATCTCGTTGAACAAGTCTGTGTTGTCGTTGTCATTTAGTTTATCTCGTTGTTGTTGCACATTTCTTGTTGCATATGTGTTTATCTCGTTGTTGTTGTATCCAGTGATATTTTAGTTATGAAAATCATTTTAGTTTTAGTTTTAGTTAGTTTTGGCTAAAGTCATTTTTATTTTATTTAGTTTTAGTTTTCATAAATGCAATTATTTTAGTTTTTATATAGTTTTGGTGTTTTTGAAATTTTTGCTCATATATTTTTATTTCAATATAATGAATATTATCTGTCCGTGTCAACAAGTAGATCTTGGTTTACTTTTAACCAAGCATGCATATTCAACGATTTTTTCATCCTGTTGCGTCTGCCAGCTGTCAAAATTCCACAAACTGAGAAATGTTGCTCCACAAAAGCTTGCGAAGCTGGTGCTGATATTAGATCCTGAACTGTTTTTTCTGGTACCAGAACTCAATTGAGGAGAGGCTGTAATAATATGGAGATGGGCTGACTTTTTTAATATATTGAGATGGTTTTTTAGCACTGCACCATCCACATCAAGAACCACTTGCCTTGTTGACTGTCCAGCCAGTTTTGCTGAAAGAAGGGGAAAATCTTTCATCGTTGAGCGGATTGTCGACAATTGCGGTTGACTTGAAGGCTGCTTATGTAGGGTTGGAGTTCAACATAAAATATGTTTTGACTTAAAACAAATTACATAAATAAGTTAAAATCAAGTATTTCTAAAAAAATGATGCTAGCTACATTATCGAGAGTACTTATACTATCAACTATACTACTATATAACCTTATAGTAAAGTATACTATAGTAGCAAATTAAAACTAACCATCAATTCAAATCTTCTTGTTTGCATTGACACTCTATTGATTTTTTTCCAACTCAATCATGTCTTTAAAAATTTCTTTGTGGTGATGTTGAGATGGTTTTTAAGATTAGTCGGATTCTTAGTTGCAACAAGTGCGTCGCATTTTGAACCATTCGCTAAAGCCACGAGACATCGACTTTTGTTTTCTGTTTCTTCAAATTTAAAATAAGTCCACACACTTCTGCCTCGCTTGCGACCAGAAAACTTTTTAACTAAACTTGCCAAATTAATATCGGTTGCAAAAACAACACACCAACTTCTATAAAATACGGAGAATAAAAGAACGTTCTTAGACATTTCAGGCCGATAATGAGAAACCAAAGAAATGAAATTAATTTTTTTTTTGATTATGATCACTATAAATTTTAATTACAAACTTTTGTCAAATAACGAAAAAGAAACTGAATATTTGAGTTTATTTATTTTAGTTTTAGTTAGTTCTAGGACAAACCATTCTAGTTTTAGTTTAGTTTTAGTTGGGAAATTCAGTTTTCGTTTCGTTATAGTTTTAGTTAACTATGGTCGATCTTTTTCGTATTAGTTTTAGTTTTCGTTACTAAAATATCACTGGTTGTATCACATTTCTTGTTGTTTCTCCATACAAAACAACTTTCATTTAGCGACGCTCCTAAACAAAACTAGAGTCTTATTATTAGTATTATTATTATTATGGCTGTAATTTTAACTTATTATTGGAAACTACTTTGCTTGAATTTTGTAATTTTATTGAATGTCATATTTTCACTTTTTCACCGTTATTTCATTTTTATTTATTTGAAAATGTTTAATCATTCAAAACAAGGCTCTCAAATCCGACATAGTTCCTTTCCTGTTGGATCTCTTGGAAAAAAACGACTTACAAACGTTGGACAGCCCTTCGTCCGTGAAAGCGCAAATAGTCAAAGCCCTCAAGGCAATGCAACTCAGTGTCAGATTCGGAGAGCAGGTAACGAGGAAGATAACATTTCATTGTTTTGCGCTACAGTATTTAATAATCATTGTTTTTGTATTAAAAAAAAATGAAACATGGTAATAATTTATAGAGCGCTTCTGATTACAGAGCTCTAAGATGCCGTTCTTTTACACGCCCCGCAGAGAGCAACTATTTTTACCGCTACATTTTCTAAATAACATGAGC
Organism: Erpobdella octoculata; assembly: GCA_963978895.1. NCBI lineage: Eukaryota > Metazoa > Annelida > Clitellata > Hirudinida > Erpobdellidae > Erpobdella > Erpobdella octoculata. Next base: position 3,154,232 of record OZ022245.1, on the reverse strand, counting down.
TACTAGGTAGCAATTGTGAATGGAACCGTGAAGCCTTCACGTTCAAGGCTGACACTCTACCAAAACTCAGCTAACCTAGCACCTGTGCTCATTTATAATTTGCATTTAAGATGATATTTCTGTTTTCAGATTAATGAAATTCTTGAGAAGAGCCCAGTCTGGAAAGACTACAAAGATCAGAAACACGATCTGTTCCTCACCGACCGACCGACGAGTGGTTATTTGACAGGTAAGTCGGAGAGATCCTTCGTTCGTGACGTTCACACGGATTCGAAAGGATTTATGGAAAACGATTAATGATAAACGTGGGAGAAAAAGATTACAAAACTTTACAGTTATTTTAAATGTTTAAGTTATGTCTCCTGTCAACGTAACGTGGAATTTTTTGTGGGTGTCATAAATGATTGGCTGTGCACCTGTCCTGCATTCTCTCTGGCTGTTTATTTATTTAGCATACAACAGTTGTCTTAATTTATATTCAGTCTCAGTCACACGCAGTTAGTTGTGTCAGGTTATTTTACCAGTAAACCAATCGAAGGATTTCACGACGTTTTTTATCTTTTATATTATATTCGTGGTTTTCACCTTTACCAGTGAGACATCTTTACCAACCAATCAATGGATTTAACGAAATTCATTATTTGCATCTCTCGCAGTTCAAACTAAAAACGCATTAATTTTTACAGAATTTTTGCTAATTCAGCTTTTTGCAATTTTTTTTTTCTCAGGATCTGGGGTGGCAGGATACCTTACATGTTCTACTCCGTCAACATCCATGTCCAGCATTCCACCACCCATCTCGTGACCTGGAAGAATCCACCGAGAGAAAACCAAACGACCGACCACCGAAATGGGAAGGAGCTAATAAATTCAAAACCGTGTTTTACGTCGCTTGAGTGGAGCGAATGATTTTTTTTTTAACATTGTGCTTTCTTTCTTTTATTAGTTATTGCCTATGATGACTGCTTGAATACATCTTTGAAAATGCAGAAGAATAATATATGTGTGTGTATGTGTGTAAGTGTGAGTGCACGCAATGTAAACTTTTTGCAGCGCAACTACGATTTGCCCACGGTTTCTTTTTAATTGTAATGAATTATAAAAACGGATATTCCAAAATGTTTTATTACAGACTCTATTATTTAGTCAAGTTTCATTATGCATAAACGCGCGTTTGATGTTTATATATACATGCATATTGCATACAACATACATACATACATACGTACATACATTGCATGTTTGTATATATATGTATACATAAATATGAACTTCTGTCCATTTCTGGAATCATGAACATTTTCCGTAATGAACCCGAGGTAGAGAAAAGCTACCTGAAGGGAAGTGCCAGATTTGTTTCAATTGAGTCATTATTGATCCTCGTTATTTTCAAGAATAATCTAATAAACGAAGTCGTTAATGACATCGGTCACGTTTCTGATGACATTAGTCACCGTCGTCTTCTTTTGGATGGTGCCGATACCATTCTTTCTCGTTGTTAGCGGTACAAAATTTATTTACAAAAACACGCATTTTATTATAAATACATATATATATATATAGTACTGATATCACTATTGCTGGTAGAAGTCTTAGTGAGTGTTTGTTAGTATAGAAGAAGTTGCTTATTGGTGAAGATTCTCTCGATGATGTAGTCGTTACTGATGCACGAGTACAACTGTCGAGAAACTGTTCTGGACGGGTCAGTTGACTGAGGGGTCACCTCTTCTTCAGTTTTGACCACTTTTCCTTTTGAGAAGAGAAGAAAGTTTTTTTTTTTTTAAAGTGTTGCTAGTAGTAGTGATGTCATGATAGATGGTGATGATAAATGATCATTGCAGGGGTGTAGCATGATATAAAATATATAAAATAAACAATAAAAATATAAAATAAAATAAAAATAAAATATAAAATAAAATATAAAATAAAATATAAAATAAATATATAAAATACTAGTAGTAATGTCATGGTGCACGCAAGATGGTTATGATCATGATCATGCTAGGGGTTTGTCCTAATACGTTATACAAAATATTCCTACTTCCAATGCTATATTTTCACTTGGAGATAATTCTTTCTGTAAGGATGCTTTCAATTCTTTCAGAACTGCAAGTTTTATTTGTTATATTTATCAAGTCATGAGTACTGGTAGTAATTGTCTATTAGCTGGTATTAAATGAGTAATTTTGCAATTCGTAGAAGTATTGGTACATTTTTTGAGAGATTTGATGGAAGTAATAGTGTACATAGTGGAACAATAGCGTATTGGGTGGAATTAATAGTGTGTTTAGTGGAAGTTATTGTATTATTTGTATAAAATTATGAAACAATTTTAAAATAAAACAGCCAACGTTAAGATTTTTTTCTGTCTTGTCAATGTCATTCAAACTGCGGTCAGCAAACCCGTGAAAAAAACATTCAGCTGACTTTCATTTCATGACACAAACATTTATATGTCATTAACATCATAGACCAAGTGTAACCGAAGATGAAAAAAGAGAACCATCAAAGTCACCTTCCATGTCTCCGAGCAAGTCCAAAGCTAGATAATTGATGATGAATAAGCTGCACTTTGTTTCTACAGCGGACGTGTTCAGTTCGCAGAAATCTAAGGTGATGGTCGCCGAGTGGTCGAGCTTAATGATGTTCGTGTCGGGACTGAAAATTTCTTGGAAGATTCGCTGCTTGTAGATGCTCATGTCGAATATCTGATTTTCAATATCAGTCAACAGTTTTAATAGCTTATAACTGCCTGTTAATTCCTAAGTGGTTTATTAATCTATTAAATTACACGAGCCATTAAATATAATTAATAATCTTATGAAACTTTGGGCTTTATAATCATGTAAGACACAGTTAAAGCCACAAATTTGCAGATTTTATTACCTAACTTCTACACCCTCTTAAATATTCAACACAACATCGCGTACTCTCTCATCTCCAGTCAGCCATACTTGCATTATTAATGAATTTGATCGCAACGCACCTTTTGCAAGGCTTCAGTGATGACCCCCCGATTGGCGGTGGCCTCCGGGACGCAGTTGTAAAAAGTTCTTCTTATGACCACGTGGAGACCGCAACCCTGATATTTCTGTGCGTAAATATTGCCACGTTGATCTCTCTTCAAAACTAGACCCTGTATAAATAAGAATATTTCGTTTTTAATAATACATTTTTGAAAATGTTTTAATGGATAAAAAAACAAACAAAAATAAACATACAAAAACCTGATTGAATATAAGTACAACTGATTACAGTTATTCGAAATACTCATCAACATTTTATTTTTTTGAACTTTATATTTTCACTGGGATTGTTTGTTTCCTTGTATTAAACTCCTCAAAGCAGATTCATGTGCTAATCTTATGAAATTTTGGGCTTTACCACCACATTTTCCAGCACTCTCAATCCTTTCTTTCCATCCCCAATTATTATAAACACATGTCTACCTCCTAACCCACATGCTCTCTTTCGAGATGTTTAATCCATCTCAATCTACCACGAGTCTTTTAATTATTATATAAATAATTCATAACTAAATAAAAGTCTAAAAGTTATTAACATTTAAAGAGTCATCAGCATTAAAAACATAGAAACTTTCACGACACGAGAAACCTCTCCGATGAGCTTTAAAATTCCTCTTTTCTCCAGCTTTAGCAACGTCCAGGCGAAATTCTGGTTGTTTATGCCTACGCTGCATTTTGAAATTGAAAAAAAAAATTCTTAAGTTGATGTTTGTTGGCAGCCCAATTGTGTACTAAATTGTATTATTAATAGTGTGTGAATTACAAATAAAAATGTCAGATAAAAATAGGTCAAATGAAAATGTCAGATAAAAATTGGTCAAATAAAAATGTCAGATTAAAATAGGTCAAATAAAAATGTCAGATAAAAATAGGTCAAATGAAAATGTCAGAAAAAAAATTGGTCAAATAAAAAGTACGTTACATGGATCCATCGTAGTCACGTGAAGAGTTGTTGATTGCAATGCTCGCCTGAGACCCGTAAAACTTTGTCACGTAATCATCTTCCAGAAAGCACATTTTTATCCAGACGTTTTTATTAGGTAATTGAGCCATGGATTCATCGAAAAGTTTCTTTGATGACGTATTTAATTGGGAATTAATTATCTTATTGCATATATATTATTATAATTATTTTTATCAAACCAGATTATCATATATAAACATATATATATATATATATATATATATATATATATATATATATATATATATATATATATATATATATATATATATATATATGTATATATATATATATATATATATATATATATATATATATATATATATATATATATATATATATATGTATATATATATATATATATATATATATATATATATATATATATATATATATATATATATATATATATATATATATATATATATATTGAAAAAATTAAGGTTGTAATAAAACGACACTACTTTGACTGTAAGACTGATACATTTCTCGCTCCTGTTTCGAAACATGTTGCATTCATTCGTCCCGGAACCAGGTGAAAGTTCATCAAGGTTTTGATATAATCTGCATTTTTTGCAAATAAAATACTATTGTTCTAAATATTTATTCAAGCAAACACTTTTTTATCTCATTTATTCATTTAATTGAATCAAATTAAAAATCTAAATATGGAAAGTCAAAATCAATCCGAATGATGACAACTTCAAACTGACCCCTCGATCAAATTGTTTAATCTTGCAAACGAATCGTACTTGAGGAAAATTTGCTGAATAAAATGTAATTTTATAATCAATTTAATTAATGAATATAATAACAAACAAATATTTTTTAGAATTAAATGTTATTTTAAATACTAATCATTTTTTAAAACATTAATATACTTTAGAATTAAATATAATTTTAGAAATATGAATATATGTTAGTACTGTGTTGGTATACTGATAATTTCAAATGCTCATACTCTACGCTATCAACCATATATATCATTAAATATATATATATATATATTTATTTATATAAGTCACAATTACCACAAACTACAGATTATCATCGCCTTCATTAATTTTAAAACGAATAATTGTCTACGTTGTTTTCTTCATATCGAATCTCAAATTTAGATTAAGAAAGCCCAAGTGTGTGCTCAGTGATTATATTCATAAAATTAGCTCATAAGCTTTCAATGAGGCGTAATGCACCAGATTGGACGGAATCGTTCACCCGTACAAGCAAGGAAAATTGACGTAAAATTGACGTAAAATGGAAATAAGAAGAAAAAGTGTGTGCAGCACAGCGACTATATTCAACCACGAGAGTAACCGCCACAATAACCCCGCTGCAGAAAAATGAGACAACAACTCTCAAATTACCCCCTCAATGAAACAACAACTCTCAAATTACCCCCTCGTTCTTCTCGGAGACGAGCCCCGTCGGGTCTGCCGCTTTCAAGATCTTCACCGCGTCGATTCGATGGTCGCCCGTCAGAGATAGATCCGGAAGGTTGATGTTTTTGAATCTGGAATAAACGATTCAATGTAAAGCAGAACTACATCAGAATAGCAGTCGAGTCTAGAAAAACTTCTTTTATTTTTAAATTATCAACCCGAAGAAATACAATTATAATTACAATTATGTGTTCAAGATTTAAGTCCTACTTTTGATAGAATTCCTCCATGTCAAAACACACTGAATAGTTTCTCTTCAGCATCGAAACGGTTTCTGGAAGCTTCAAAGAAGAAATCTGCGCAGTCACATGATCGACATCAAACATCTGCGAATCATTCGTGGCATTCAAGCTGATACACCTGTCGGGGATTCGCAAAATTTCATTTATAATAATACCGATTTTATATATAAAAAAAATTTATGAATTTATAATTGCGTGTTATCGATGGCATTATCGCAGCAAAAACAATCATTTTAGTAACAATCAAAGGTGGATCAAAGTTTGAGTAGACTTGAGTCATAAGAGTGAGTTCTTTGCCCTATAGTGAATCCAAAATTACGAAAATGTAGGGCTTGCCTTGCCATAGAAATCAACCCCGGAACACCAAGCATAAAAGCCAAAAAGTCTATTTTTATACCACTGTACTTCCTAACCTTGCAACCAAAACCATTTGAATGAAAACCACCTTTCTCTTGCGCATTTATCAGAGGGGAACTGAAGTTTAAAAGATTTTTCTAAATAGCGGATATTTTGGAGTTACCATTCTGTTTGAGCTTATGGGCCGGTGAAGATGATGGTACGCTAATACACATAAATAGTATTAAAACTACATAACTTTCAATACATAATGATCACAAACCTGATAAAACATGCTTGAGAGTTGAGTGTAGCAAAAATGCCAGAAAGTTTTGCCTGGTACGAATATGTATATGAATATTTAAATAAGCCAACTATTCGGAATATTTATAATGAACCATGTGTCATTGAATATTCATAATGAATCATGTGTCATTGAATATTCATAATGAGTCACGTGTCATTGAATATTCATAATAAACCACATGTCATTGAATATTCATAATAAACCACATGTCATTGAATATTCATAATGAACAACATGGCATTGAATATTTATAATGAATCACATGTCATTGAATGTTTATAATGAAACAAGCGTCATTAAATATTCATAATAAACCACGTATCATTGAATATTCATAATGAACAACGTGACATTGAATATTCATAATGACACATGCATCATTGATTACTGATAATGAACCACGTGAATATTCATGAATATTCATACAACCAACCTCAAATTTCTCGATGACCGAGAGTTCGCTAACCTTGTTCCTGACAACCACTAAAGTGGCAGGTTTCCTCTGGATTATTCTGCACCATTAAATCATCGAAATAACAGAATAAATTATCGATACCACAATTAAAAGCATAAATTTAACTTTGATTATGCTAATGACTTAAAACCTTTTTTTTAAATGTAAAGCAATAATAACAGTAAAAATATAAAATGCTATTCCCAAAACAATAAAAATGTGATGATAATGATTATAATGTTGAGGATGATGATTATAATGTTGATGATAATGAAGATGATGATGATGATGGTGGTGATGATGATGATGATGATATATGTAATGTGTAAGATGCGATACTTAAACAACCGTCAAATCCTAACTTTTTCAAAAAGTCCTTCGGCTTTTCTCGGGCTTTCGCTTCGATCGGCTCGGAGAGAAGTCTGGAAATTCTCTTTTTCTTATTGGAACTTTGATCGCTGTAGAGCATCTCGGCGACGAATTGGCTCTCGGTTTTCTCGAAGCACTTGAGGAGATCTGCCTCGAATGGGTTTTTATTCTTCTCCAGGAAGCCGTTTATCGAGTAAACGACCTTGAAGGGAAGTAAATGCGATAGTTAGGCATTGAAAACGAATAGAGCTTAGGTACGTTGAATTACTGACATTAAAAAAATAAATTAATATGCTATACTATTAATACAAATCACTTTAAAGAAAAACATTTTTATTTAATTATTTTTAATTTAGTATTTTAAAACTAGTATAAATGAATAAATATTAAGAAAATGTTTACTACTGGATAAATGAATCAGTACTAACCGGAGAAAAAGTGTGTCTTATGAGGAACTGATGTTTTTGATCCTCGATGAGCTCAAATCCTTTTCTTTCTATCATTTCTTTGGTTATTCTCTCGAGCAGGGAAATGTCGCTGGCCTTCGGGACGACGGATTCAATCGTCACGGCCAGGAAGATCGGTCGGAGCTGGCGGGGAAAAAAAACCGGAAATTTCGTTATTTAAATTTCAGAATGGATGAAAACCGAATTGTATTAAACCAAAAAAATTGAATCACATTAAACCAGCTTTTTTTTCTTCAAAAATTAAAAATTAAACTATAACAAAAATTAAACCGACAATAAAAAAATAATAATAAAATTAAATCATTACATCGATGCCGGGGAAAATCGTCTTCTCCGAAAAGTCGACTTCTACTCCCTCCGCCTCGCATCTCTCTCGAAACTCTTTGAAGACTTTCTGAACGTAAAAACTTTCGATCCTTTCGTTGAAAGAGTTTACCATGAGTTGCTCGAGGGAGCTGGCAAGTCGCTGGTTGATTTCCTGACCGGGGGCATCCAGTATCGTCAGAGAAGGGCAATATTCCCATCTGTTTTTTTTTTTCATATACGAGGGTTTGATTTGGGAGAAATCAGGGTGATTAAGGGAGCAATAAGGTGATGTTTTATAAGTACAAATTTTATAATTGTAAAGTACAGTTTTTTCAATTATTAAAACAAAAATGAAGCTAAAATGAGGCTCCAACCAAACTACTTTCAAATAGAAGCAATACGTCAATTAATGCAAACTAAAAGAAAAATTTCAGACAGACTTACAAATACAGAAAAAAGATTTACAAATACAAGAAAACAGACTTACAAACACAACAAAACTGACTTAAAAATACAAGAAAACAGACTTATACATACAGCAAAACAGACTTACAAATACAGACCTGCTAGCACAACAAAACTGATTTACAAACACAACAAAACTGATTTACAAACACAACAAAACTGATTTACAAACACAACAAAACAGACTTACAAACACAACAAAACTGATTTACAAACACAACAAAACTGACTTACAAACACAACAAAACTGATTTACAAACACAACAAAACAGACTTACAAACACAACAAAACTGATTTACAAACACCACAAAACTGACTTACAAACACAACAAAACAGACTTACAAATACAATAAAACAGACCTGCTAACACAACAAAACTGATTTACAAACACAACAAAACAGATTTACAAACACAACAAAACAGACTTACAAACACAACAAAACAGACTTACAAGCACCACAAAACAATCAAAAAACTAAATCCTACGTCGAATCGGAAACAGAAGAAATCAAGCACTGATTAGCTTTAAAGACGATCCAATCAACGAGCTTCCTGTACAGGTGTCTTATGACTGTGTGGCAGCACGACTTCGCTTCTTCGACGTTCCTTAAGGTTCCGACCTTTTCTCCTGTATTTGAAATATATGTCAACGAAAATTAATTTGCATAAAAAATTATTAATAGACGTAAATGTTGTTATTTGTATTAAATAAAATATCGAGCAACATATTAATTGCATCATTATTTATTATTCAGACAAAAACATTTTTTTAATCAACAGTAACACAAAAAGACATTTATTCTGGCGAAACATAAAAAAATAATCACATTCAGAAAACAGATGAAAAAAATGATAAATTTTTCTGACCTTTGACAACAGTTATACTTGTGATCAAGAAGCTGACAAAGTCATCTGTAGAGAGGCCAAGGAATTCAGAGACTACCAGATAAAAAAAACTCTGTTAAATCATGGCAGGGATGGTGATGGTGGTGGTGGTGATGATGATGATGATGATGATGATGATGATGATGATGATGATGATGATGATGATGATGATGATGATGATGATGATGATGATGATGATGATGATGATGATGATGATGATGATGATGATGATGATGATGATGATGATGATGATGATGATGATGATGATGATATTCATCATCGTCATGGCTTCTTTTTCCACTAACCTATTTGAAGAGTCTGCTCACATTCGGGTGAGATGTCCACTCCATCGTAATCTTCATCTTTTGTAAACTTGAAGTCCCTCATGTGAATCAGCGCCACGAGTACTGCCAAGATGCCATCAATGTTCTGAAATCAAAATCATAGCTATCACTTTCTTTAAGTTCAAATTATCTAATTATTAAGCAATTGCTTCATCGAAGAGAGATCAAATGAACTCGCTCAAAAAACAATAAATGAATTGCTAAAATGTCAATCTATTTATTTGAACCGCTGAAACAATTTAAACAAAATTTGGCAAGGATACAGTCGTAATAGGGGATAAAGTTAAATGAAAACTTCGACTTTGTGGCCCAACCCCAACCCTAGGGTTGGAGCTACGGTTAAGACCATATATATTCTATATATACGGTTAAGACTAGAGAAAAAAATCGAGAAAATGAGAGAAACAACATGAAATAAACATTTGAAAAAGCCCGGACAACCCTGCTAGTTTATAATATATTTAAGTGTATATACCTATACACTGCTTTTATATGTGTGTGTGTGTTTGTGGGTGTGTGTGTGCGTGCGTGTGTGTGTGTGTGTGTGTGTGTGTGTGTGTGTGTGTGTGTGTGCGTGTGTGTGTGTGTGTGCGTGCTTGTGTGTGTGTGTGTGCATCAACTGTAGAATTAAATAACACTTACAATTGTTGTAAAGCCTAATTCTGAAAGTTTATAAACGGTTTCGACCCATTTTCTCTGACAGTCGTCGAAGTGTGAATCGTCCGTAAAATACGTTGAACCGTCGGACATCTTGACCATCCTGCAAACACCAATCATGACGCAAATATGAATAAAAAATTAAACAATTATCTGTTCAATTATAATCATAATTATTTGCTGATTAATTTACTTCAACAATTCTAAAACGAAGTGATTGAAGCAAAGTATTCAAAAGGAACCAAGCCACACGCATAACTTATACTATATTGCTTATGCCTAAATTTCTCACATAACTCTGTAACTCAACTACCATAAAGTAAATTTTACAAGAAACAGAGAAAAAATATCCAACTTTGGAAAAATTACAAACTGGTACATGAAGATAATAACTATCATGATCATAGACCTAATAGAAGCAGAATTAGAATAGCCTCCACCACAATACTATACAGTGAAGTTAGTAATGACTACAAACCTAGCTAAATCATGGGTTCCTAATTTAGCAACTTAAATAATCGTTGCCTACTCTGATTCGACGGATAAACTCACTCGTGACTTTCGATATCTTTTATACAATTAACTTCGAGTCTTTCCTTTTCGACACCAGCGAAGAGGTAGTAGAAGATGTGGAAGGTTCCTTCGGTAGAACGAAGGCTGGTCAGCCGGTGAGTTTCCAGCAGGTCAAGATGTAGCGATGCTTGAAGAATAATTATTATTATTATGCATTTAATTAGTTTGGGATTGAATCAAAACTACTGCTACCAAGGCTGCAATGGCTAGCACTTGGCCTACTTGCTTGGCATAGAGAAATTTTGATCCACGAAACCAAGGCGTTTGCAAAAGATAATCTACTTTTACTCCGAAAAAGTCAATTACAGAGGGGATGAACCCTAAATCAATTTTACTTGATAAATTTTGGCCTACCTAACAATCACCAGTTAGCCAAGTGGCTCAGTATCAGCCTTGTTGTTAAATATTTAGCATAATTAAAATCTGTATGTTTAATAAATAAATTTAAATAATTTTATTATAGATTATTAATTAATTAAATCAGTTAACAATCGAAACCTTTCAAACAATCTCCACGATCACCGAAGAAGAGCCGAGTCATTTTTGCTACCCTGGTGCTATTTGAGTGTGTGAATGTCCTGACATTTGTGAAAGATTCCAAAACACTATTTGCCTTTAAAAGCAAAAAGTTTAAAAATTTTAAAACAGTTCAAGTCACTTTAAGTAAGTTATGTCATGGCTGTAGTAAAGCAGTCATTTTATCTAAGTGATACACATGGCACATTAAAAATTCTTAATTACTTACCTAATTAAAAAGAACTTATCTACATATAAAAACGACTATTCAGCATTCGTAATAGTTGGCTTTACAAGCCCAACACTGTAAAAATAATCCCCTAGCCCTAGCTCTGCCTCTTGCCCAAGCCCTAACCAACCATGACAATTTTTCTAGACAGTTTAACATCTTTTCGACAAGATTTCCCAGTCAAATTTCTAATGACCAGCTGACAGCAGTAAGATTTTCCTAAAAGAAGATAGCAAAGTTATAAAATCAACTCAACCCACAACGAAAAAAATAACTGATTAAATTGAAACTTGAATAAATTACTTTATTCAGTATCACGAGTATTAGGAAATCTTTAAGTCGTCTATCCATTGTCACAATTATGTTTTGTTTACTAACTTTCAAAAGTAACTAGTAGTTACTTACTAACTTACTAGTTACAGCGGTTACATACGGCAATGCAAAGAAGGATTCACTGATGAGCTAGTTAGTGTGTGATGCGGTAAATAAAACACTCTTTGATTATTTAGCTCAACATTCAACTAAGATAAAAACTAGATTTTAGATTTAGCTAAATTGCTAACCTAGCCTAGCTCCAGATTAATTTTTTTTAATTGAAAACCGTCGTCTGGGCACACATTCGCCACCGCCTCAAAGCGTTTTGAGTTTGAGAAAACATAAGAAGTTGCATAAAGATCTTTTCAAATTAACTTTAGCCGCAAATAAATTGCTTATTTAAAATATTTTCAATATATTTAATTTGTTTAATGTGATTCAGCAAAAAAATTGACAAATGGTGCGGACGAGTGGCGATCCAGAAATTCCAGGTGGGGAGATGATCTATATTTCTATATAAGACCAACGACTGTGGAAGGGGGAGGAGATCGTAACCCTTTTTATTCATTTCTCTCCTGGTTAAATTAGGTTTCATAAAGTCAGTCTTGTCTGCTAGCCTCTTCTTGCTCTTTCTTTTTTTTTTTAGGTTTTGTTGACTGCGCTTTTGTGACTGACTAGTAAAAACTTCATTTTTTTTTAATCCTTAATAAGTTTTTCTTTTCTTTTTAGCGTGAATATTTTAAAATTAATTTTTGGTCGTAACGAGTCTATGGACCAAGTTTCAGATTGATTGGATGAAGGGAAATGGGTTTGTGCTCAATCAGACAGACAGAGGATATGTGTTAATGTAAAGGTGCCAGGTTAGCTGAGCTGCTAGAGTGACTCGCACTCACTGCCTAGTAGCCCATGTCAACAGAAAACTTAGCGTGTAAAATCGCTTCTCTCCGCGGGGAATATAAAAGAACAGCTCCTCTAAGACCTGCAAGAGGCGCTATATAAATTATCAAACAACATTTACAAAGGATTTAAAAACATGCGTAGACGTTTAAGAAAAATCTGTCATTTCATAGGGTTATCACAAAATCTTTAAATGCAATAATATTTTACCTGAACCGGAAATACCACTAGGTACAATGCAAAAATTTCTGCGAGTTTTTCTTATTCCTATATATGCTTTCGTAGAAAAAGCATCAATTTCGCCAGACAGATGTTTGCTTTCTGAATCCTAGTTCACACAGAAATTAGAATGGCACTTGTTAACAATAATACTGAAGAACTTGAAAAAAAATTATAATTTACTGTTACGAAAACTTACCACTTTGGAAGCATTTGAATCCGTGGGCTCGTTGGGGTTTATTGAAATCAAAATGCCTCCGGCAAAAGACTGTATTAAAAATAAACATTAAATCAATACCAGCATTTTATTAGGAACTAGCATTGAAGCCTGTCAAACGACAGGTATAAAAAAGAAAAACGTTTGTACAAATACTTGAATCTGAAAAAAAATTATTTTCAAAATCAGTGTAAAAAATGAGAACAGGTAAGCTAAATTTTATTAAAATCAGTGCAGTTCTATCGAAATTATATCGAGCTACAGACAGACGAAGCTAGCAAATTATGTGTGTCAATTTTTTTGCCTAGCAGCAATTCAGATTTAAAATTTTGAATGCAAAAGTTCTTAGACAGACAAACCAATTGAAACCAACAAACAGGCAAACAAACAAACAAACAAACAAAAAAGTGGCCTAATAAAAACATTGTAATAAAAATGTAGACTCTGGCAAAACTTGTAAACCTTAGGAAATGTTAAAACAAGCAGTAGCAGATATACGGGGAGTGCCCAAAGCTCTCTCCTCTGTTTCACTCCAGGGACGTCATTTCAGCAAACTCTTGGGGGAGGGGGGAAATTTGTTCTCAGGGCCCACTAATTTTTTTAAATCAAAAATTTTTTAAACCATCTTTTCATTTTTTTGCAAAAAAAGTTTATTACTGGTGGGTAGTCGGAGCTACTTTTCCAACCATTTTCAAAACCCTTTTTTTCATTTTTCCTGCCAAAAAAGCTGATGACTGATGACTGCTGTCGCTACTTTTCAAACAAATTTTAATGAACAACTCATAACCTCAGGGGAGACCACTAAAACATCACACCACCCTTAAACGTCACAGGAGCCGCTTATCTATGAAAGGACCTGTTTAAACCTCTGGTGCAAAATTTAAAATAAACTGGAAAAAATTGTGCCCCCCCACACGAAATTCCTCGATCCGCCGCTGCAAACGGCCTTCCCCTTTATTTTTTCAGCGTACGCCAGCGGGTCCGAGAATTCGCGGTGTTTTCAAAATACATACGTGACGGGTTTTTATGGTTTTTTTTTCGGTTTTTTTCATTTTTATTTTTGAAGGTTAGTGAAAGGAGTTAGTTAACCCCGTGAGACAATGCGTGTAACCTGAGCAATGCGTGTAAATTTCTTGCTCAAAGAAGCTACGATGGTGACGGTAATGTTAACCTCATTAATTTCATTTTTTTTCTATTTATAGCAGATGGTTTATATATTAGCGGTTTTTATAACATTTTATAGTCTCTTACACAAGATGTTTTAAGACTGCAATAATAGTAGGATTTAGGAAATACCGAAGTAGGTACTTCCTTTGGCGGATCATGATTTGATTTTTTTTTCTTTTTTTCCTTCCTCTTCATTTATCATAAGACTGGCAGAGGTATATAAACGTCAAAGGATTAAATTATAATAATATACCTTCAGAAATTATCTCTATGAAAACTCATAAGGACATGAGAAATCTAGAAAAAAAAACAAAGTCTAACACACACAGACACACCTACAAAATTAGTCTGGTAGTGCCCGGTCCGTACAGGACTCTAGTGCACAAACCTACAATGATGTACAGACCAACTGTTCATGACAAATCAAACAAAAGTACTGACCATCTTTTTTTGTCACAGTAAATAAAACTAAAAACTCACGTATGTTACTCTCTGCTCAAATTTCCGTTTTAATTCTTCACAGATTTTTTCTTTGCATGGGTTCTCCAAACCTAACAAATTGTCCGCCACAGACATGGCACTAAGTGTTTTCCGTATATTCAATACAAAGTAAAACGCGAGACTTAAAATATAAAAATCGTAAAGCAAAAATAAATTAAATCAATAATGAATTCGATTAACAAGAACGATCTAAGTACGTTGCCTATTCTGGCAGCATTGTACTGTTATGCCTAAGTTATTCAGTTAGTATATTATGACGACAGCTAATACAATGCATGGATTGCTGTATAATAATAGACTTAGTATGTATATATATATATATATATATATATATATATATATATATATATATATATATATATATATATATATATATATATATATATATATATATATATATATATATATATATATATATATATATATATATATATATATATATATATATATTTATGAATATATCTATATATATATGAAAATGACTTTATGTCTGTCGGTCTGTATGTATTGCTACACCATTCATCCGATCGTAATGAATTTTTTACAAAACATTGAAAGTCAATAGGGGAATATTTTTGTGAAAAAAATTTAGATCGGTCACGAATTGAGCAGAGCGGGAGAGCGAGCCGAAACGGGAACGGGAAAACTGGCGGGAACGCGAACTGGAGAATGAGCGGAACGGGAGAACAAGCGGGAACGGAAAAGCGACCGGTTAAGCAAAAGAAAGCGGGAGAGCGAGCGGGACGGGAGAGCAAGCGGGGAAGGAAACGGGAGCGAGAGAGAAAAACGATAGAAACCCCTCTAAAAATCCTGGACAACGCCGGGTACCCCGCTAGTACTAGTATATATCAATGGTTTTCAAAGTGAGCTTTTGCGCACCAGGTTTTGGTATTTTTTAGTCTGTTATTGATTTTTTAATTCACGCAAGTTTATTCAAGCCTGATGAGAATCATTTGATTCGGTAATGAAACATCACCGTGTTGAAACATCACCGTAAGTTTTGCAGTAAATTAGATAAACAAACGCTAGCCTGCCTCGTCAGACGTTACGTTAGCAAGCGTGGTTAATAGGTCGTTGTCTTTAATGGTTTTTATTTCTCTTTAAATTGTGACATTTTCTTCATGACTTTTAAGAAGTTTTTGTGTCGGAAACAACATACATACATACATACATACATACATACATACATACATACATACATACATACATACATACATACATACATACATACATACATAAACGCCTATACTTTTTGTAATGTTAAACTGTGTGACGACACGAGAAGTCAACCAGCTACTATGTATAAAAATTATAATTAATGCCAACAAACATCGTCTTAGAAGAAGTTTGCTTATATATATATATATATATATATATATATATATATATATATATATATATATATATATTCTTATATATATATATATATATATATATATATATATATATAATTTTTTGATGGTTTTTTAAGCCAAAGACATATACATTGATATAAAATCACATATATATATATATATATATATATAGTTTTTTTTTCTTTGCATCGATATGAAACAGCTGGTCGGGAAATTCATCGGTGCTTTTTCCCCACAGCAATAAAGACAGCGTGGTTTGTAAATAGCTAAAAAGTTTTGGATATAACTCTACCGGATTAAAAATCTTTATTCGATTCAAATCACTATTGAAAGACAAAATGAGAAACCGTAAAATCAGCGCCAGCAGTATAAACAGTAGTAACAGCAGTAAGAGTCGCAGCCGTAGCAGTAGTAGTAGTAGCGGCAGCAGTTCCGATGATAAAAGTCAATCCAGATCTCGTGGTAGAAACGTGAGAAACGGCTCGAGGGACCGCAGGGGCAGACACCACAATTACAGGTTGGCATCTAGTTTAAAAGCATCACAACCATCTGTTTGAGACACGCACATGGAAAAAAAGCGAAAATAGGTGAATTGTTTATCGCGACAAGCACGTGCGTCGGCTGGAATGTAAACAACACCGCTCGTTTTGAGTGGCGCGACTTGTATATGCGTACGACGAATAACTTACTTTCCGCAATAAATATCGACTAGTTTAAGAACAATTTAAGCAATTAAATAAGTAACAAGCAAGTCGACGTAACGTCAGTCTTCTGCTGTATATATATTATATTTTATATATAGTAATAATATGTTCTGATGCATAATCTAACGCGCGTGTATATTTTTTTGCCATTAGATTTTACAATGAGCGATCTCCAGACAGAAGAGACAGGTTCAGAGGACGCCAGCGAAAGAGGAGTGCAAGCTCTGAGGCAGAGTCGCCGCCGAGACCAGCAAAGAGAAACAGATGGGAGGGGTGAGTAAACAACAATTTCAACTTATTTTATAAACGGTTATCATCATAAGCCACTGAAATAAGTGAATAATGGTGTAAAAAGATGAATCTAAATTGTTTAAATATAGCAAAAACACATGTTTTGCAAGTCAGTAAAATAATTTAGATTTAATTCAATTAAAATTTTATTTTCAGAAACCAGTACGAAAGGTACAACAACAACAACAACAACAGAAACCACAGTAGAGCTCTGAATCCAGTTAGAAACTTTGAGGCACCTCCTCCACCTGTTGCCTATCAGAATCAGCGATATATGATGTATGGACTCTTTTTATTTTTATTTTCTTTCAATGATGTGGTTATCATAGATGACTATAGAGCTGAATAGAATTTCTCGAATAAGTTTTGTGCATCCATGATTTTTTTATTGCCTGCAACTGTTTTGTTCTGGTTGTGTTGAAGCTATCATTACATGGGAATAAAATAGTCGGTCTTCACTACTAGTGATGATCTTTACGACCTTAACATCAATTGCATTACAACCAGTTTATTTTTAATAATATGCTGTTAATAATGATGATAATATATGTATAGTTTTCATTTATTCGTATCTTTATTTAATTGACGTTACTCATCACTGACCTGACTTAATTTTCTTCACCGAAGGCCGACCCAGGATGTCGATTATCCGACTCAGCCTCACCTGATGACGTTCAAGCAGTTCATCACAACGCAGGAAGACAACATCGACGAAGCAGAAAGCTTGCGACGCTACACAGACTACAAGACGTCTTTCAGGAAGGAGCAAATTGAAAAATACTTCATTCAACACAAGACCGAAGAATGGTTAGCCATCGAGTCGATCAGTTGTTATTGTTTAAGAGTTCCCCTTTAGAGCAGATCTGCCGACATTTATATATATTTGACTAAAACTCAACTCATTCGTATGTGAGCACACTAAACACGTTCTTCGTTTTCTTAAAATTCAGGTTTCGGTTCAGATATCACCCAGACGAATTCCCTCTCAGACAAGAAGAGGCAAAAGCTACGTTCAAACATCGTTGCAACACCTTCATGAAACTCCTCGAGACGGACATTCCGTCCTCAGTATCTCTCGACGTCTCCAACGGCAACGACCTCGTGCGATTGCTCGACTCAGGTGATTAGAATTTTGAAAAATTGTTTTTTTTAGTCTATTAGATTCTTTAAAACAAACCCTCAATAGTAAATAGGTGAAAATCACTAGATTATAATTATCAGAGAAGTTTAGTTTATTTTCTTGATTTATCTGATTTGTTATTTATAACTTTGATTTCTTTAATTTTTAGTAATAATACTCCTGGAGGGTGGTACTGAAGTAGACTTGAAGGCTTTAAAGACTGACAACAACAACAACAATAGTGAGGAAACATTGGAAGAAGAAGAAGCCAAACGGAAGCCACTGCATCTAACTAAATCCATATTCTTGAGGAACATTGCTCCCTCTATTTCCGTCAAAGAAATCGAAGCGGTTTGTTGTTTTTTTCTGATTTTTGTTTAATCAGCAGAAAAGATAAAAATCATTTCTTATCTCCAGTCATTCATTATTCATGCTATTATATTAATGCTTTCTTTTTCCTTATACAGATATGCAAAAAGTATCCCGGTTACATGAGGGTGAGCATACAGGACCCGCAGCCCGAAAGGAGGTTTGCAAGAAGGGGCTGGATCACGTTCGAGAGTAGCGCCAACATTGAGGAGATCTGTTCTAGTTTGAACATGTTGAGGGTTAGTTACTGGGCTGATGGAATAATATGTGTGATTTATTAACTTATTTTTGTGTATTCTTATTATTATTACTATTGTGTGGGGTTTATTAATGGTATGATGAAACAATAGAAATATCATCAAACCAACTGATTGCTTAAATGTCCCTGTGTGTGGGAATTATTTTGCTAAGACAAATTATTAGTATATTTTTATTATATTAGTTTTTGTATTGTTTATTGATATTTTTAGTAATTTTATGCTTAATATATACGTTTATCTATGTTGTAATTGTGCAGGTCAAGGACAGCGACATGGGGGCTGTAGTAAACAGAGATCTGAAGCAAAGAGTGCGAACGGTTCCGGGGATCTGTGTCCACAAGTCCGTCGCCAGGCAGGACGTAAAGAATGCCGCTAAGATCATTTACCGTCTGGACAAGAAGTGGAAAGTTTGGGGCGATGATGATGATGCTCAGTCTATCGTTAGTTTTCTTTCTGAATTTTATAAAGTTTTACCGAAAGAAAGTTTTTCTGCAGACGTTTCTAATCGCTCAATCGTGTTTCAATTGCAGGGTATCATCTCTAGAAATCCAGTTCTGCAGAACATAACTGACTTCATCGTTGATGAAATCGACTATGAAGAAGCTGCTCTTGGTAAGTGATCGTTATTTAGTGGTAGTCTTGCTGATTGATTTTTTTTTATATTTATTTTCTTCTACTAATTATAATCTTTTCTTTTCAGATGAACAGAACAACAACAATGACAAGGATGGCATCATTAAAATAGAAAGAGATGAAAGGCTACTAAAGGTGAGCTTATTATTATTATTATTTTCTCTTTGAACAGGTTTTGTGGGTTTCTTAATTGCGACGGGGAGCTTATAAATTATCTTCTTTTTTTTCCAGGCACTTGATCTCATGCTGCTCTACTTGAGGGTGGTCTACTCGATCGACTACTACGGGGCCT
The DNA here is from genome assembly GCA_963978895.1 of Erpobdella octoculata. Classification (NCBI taxonomy): domain Eukaryota; kingdom Metazoa; phylum Annelida; class Clitellata; order Hirudinida; family Erpobdellidae; genus Erpobdella; species Erpobdella octoculata. The sequence continues at coordinate 3,134,307 of OZ022245.1, read as the reverse complement.
TCGAGTATCCGAATGAGGATGAAATGCCCCACAGGTGCGGAATAATACATGCCCGAGGACAGCACAGTTCCTCTACAACCACCCAAACTGAAAGTAAGTAAAACTGATAAATGAAGATTTATAAACTTAATCAATTTAATTAACAGTAGTTATTAATTTATCAACAAATTTTCAACGAAACTTTGATTTCAAGTCGACAGATGGATGTCTGGTTTTGAAACGAAGATACAGCCGTTCCTCTCTTCCAAATTGGAACTGGACGACGCCGAGACATTGAAATTGGGCAGAAAGAGCGAAGACGAGGAGGTGGAGAAGTTCATACTCGCCAACAGCCAGGAAATCGAGCCGGAGAAGTGGTTCTGTCCTCTCAGTGAAAAACGTTTCAAAGGTCCGGAGTTTGTTAGAAAACACATTCTCCTGAAACATGAGTCTAAAGTTCTTGAAGTCAGAAAAGAGGTAAGAGGTCTACGTTTTATTATTTTCCTATGAGATGTTTTATGGTTTTTATTTAGAATATAAGTTGCATTTGCATTCAACTATTTTGCATTCTTGATTTATACGAGATTTTAATCGATTTAAATGTTACTTTCAGGCCGCGTACTTCAACAACTACTTGAGTGATCCAAAACGACCCCAGCTTCCTGAGCACCCTGCTTCCCGGGTGGGGTTGAGCGCTCCGCCGTCCATGAGCCCGTGGGGAAACAATCGCCCACAGTACAGGCATCCAGCGCCACCGTCCTTTCATGGTAGGTTGAAAACTTATTAGTGTCACATCTTAAGCTGAAGTCTGTCATTTTAATTGTTATTCATATATCTAACTACATAACTGAATTTTTTCTTGCAGGTATACATACCAATGGTTATCAAATGAGGCCAGACATGTTGAGAAATAATCAAATTTCTAGGGCGCCGTTCGATCCGAGACCATTAATACAATACACAGACATAGATGCATTTCCCAATGACTAGACTTGGAAGGATTGATGTTACTGTAATTTATTGTAAAAATTATTATATTGTTTGCATTTTTGTTGTCGCAAGTTTTAATAATAAAAAAAAGAAACATTTCAACTGATGTCTTTTCAATAATTTTTTTGTGACCTTCAAAGTGAAATTATGTTAAGTGCATGATGTATCGATAAAGCCTAACTAATACAGAGTTCTGCATGGTCCGATTTTTGGCGGCTCGATTTGGTGTTAATTGGGGTCCGATGCAGGCCCAAGACCCCTATACTTGGCCAAAAATTCTCGGCACAGTCTGCTTTGGCTGTATACCCCGAAAAATCGTGGCCCTGTCCGTGTAGTACTCTAACCTATGTTTTGTATTAATTTTGTCCGGCGAATTATTAAATTTCACATAAGAAGAAATTTAGCCATTTTCTCAATAAGGAGTGCAATCTTATGTAGATTCATTTGAGAAATGTCACCTGCTTCGCTGCAACTGCATTCCCGGGCACAGCGATAATCGTCATATCACCAAATGTTGGTGTACTATCTCGAAAATATGGCATTAAATTCAGGGAGTTTAAGAAACAAACTTTCTCTGGATCAAATCTTGGGACTCTTCTGGAAAAAAAACTGGTCGCTTTCCTTTGGAAAAAACGAAATATCGGAATTTGATAGAAATGTTAAGACAATAACAACGTTCAAATACGTCTTCATATATAGTAGCTATATTCTCCCCGGTTTTTGCATGATTTTGTCTCGAAAATTTGATTTGCATGTTAGTTTCACCTCACCCCTCCGGGAAAGTAGGAAGTCTATGCCTATGTTTGATGTAGGCCATGTGGGGATGAACTCGTCTATTTCCAATACACATCACAGACAGAAAAAATTAGATTATCCAAATCATTTCCAAAGCTGTGAAATGAAATAATAAAATGAAAATTTGACGATATTTAACGTGGCGTTAGTCTAGTCGATATAGACTTCAAAGCCACGGAACAGGTGAATTTTAAAATCTCTTCTGAAGCACTAAAGCGTCGCAACCGATGTCACAGCAGTTGGTAGACTACCGGGGTGTTGCTCTGTTCGAGCCAAGAAATTGGGAACAATGAAGGACTTGTGGTGGGGTGATTTGCCATGCTGTAGCTTGACCGTGTTTTTGACGTGTAGCTACATTATCCTCGGTCACTATCCCATGTCCTACCGCAAATGTAGACATGTGTAGGGTGTTATTATAGCAATTTGATAGATGCTCCATCGACGGTCAGAACGCACACGATCAACGTTTTCGTTGGTTATGACCGTTGTTAAGCGTCCAGAAGGGGGTTCGTCGGCGACCTCTTCCCGGTCTTCTCTCAACGCATTGTGCCACCTCCCGGCCTGTGATCTTGAAATGCAGTCGTTCTTGAAGACTTCTTGACGCATCTGTCTGGAAGGAATTTAATGTTCCGGTTGCATTCTTTCCAAGCTTCACGCTCAATCGAATCAGCAACTAACTTCTGTAAAATGGCTTGCAATCTCAGCTAAAAGATAAAAATGTTGCATTAGTTTGTCTACTGGCTGGTGAGATCTTGTTGTTTTGTGACCATTTACAGTAGATATCAATGGTTATAGCGGGTAATTGTTACAATTGTTATTATTATACCAGAGATATAGTCAAGACTTTTTTCATCACCAAGCTTGGGGTCAAGACTTTTTTCATCACCAAGCTTGGGGTCAAGACTTTTTTCATCACCAAGCTTGGGGTCAAGACTTTTTTCATCACCAAGCTTGGGGTCAAGACTTACACTCTAAGATCAAGGCCAAGGTCAAGGCTTATATTCCAAGATCATTTACCTCAAAGACCAAGTTCAAGGTTACATTCCTTTGTCATAACTCCTCCTCAAAGACCAAGTTCAAGGTTACATTCCTTTGTCATAACTCTGACTATATCATAGAATCAAGTTTTTTAAGACTATGAAAAAATTAGATTGTTGGCATCATAACAAAATTTGTTGAAAAGGATCTTGCGTTTATATTTTCATGTCAGTATTTATAAACAACTTGTGGGTTACCCGCGTTGCACAGGGTTGTTCAGAGGTTTTATTCGTCGTTTTTTGAATTTTTCTCTCTCGCTCCTGTTCGCTCTATCCTGCTCTTTCTCGCTCTCCCGCTTCCTTTCCCTAAAAAACATCTTGAAATTTGACAAGACTTTTAGGCCAAGATCGAGTTCAACGCCGAGTTCAACTTACATCTCTCAAGACCAAATTCAGGACTGTATTTTTTAGTCCTGGGAGAGTCTTGAAATCAAGACTTTGTTATCGAGAACTACATTTTTGTAATACCCAGATAATGTGACTATTTAAATTCAAAAGCAACGTGCTGCGGTTCAATGAAAGTTTTAAATTTAGCGTGTCAATGAGTTTAAATAATTAATTAAATTTTAAAAATCAAAATTAAATTGTTTAATAAATTCTATTAAAAATTCGGGTAGAATAATAATTTATTAGATAAAAAAACAAAGTAATATATTTTTTAATAAATATAATAACTGTAGTAGGAATGCTGAACTAAACATAACTTGATTTCCTGTTTGCCACCTTCGCCCTTCGCTGGGTTTGTTTTGGATATTTGCATTATAAATTCAGAATTCAATCCAATTTTGATCGATTATTCGGTACATCTTTTAAGTGACAGTTAACGAAATAAACGTTACGTTGCCGAAACCATTTTTTCCATCAATTTGTCTCAGTTCTCAATATATTACGCACGCTTGCACTATAACACTAAATAAAAATAACAGCAAACATAAACAATATTTACTGTATAATCATTATCTTTGCATACGCCTATCCGTTTTAACAGTGATGGATGCAGAATACTGAGCCCGATCCACCATTTGTAACATTATGAATTATTTTATTTAATGCTGTAATGAATGCTGCTTTGTTGTGATAAATATTGTGAGTTTTGGCAACATAACTCAAGCAGATGTCTAATTGTAAAGCATGGTGGCTAAAAAAGACATCTAAATTTAATTTTCTTTTCCATGTTAGCTGGATATACATTGAAATTTAATCTTATAATTTCTTTTAGTGTTTACTCCATTCTTTGGGTTGAAAGAAAATGGTTGATAGCGATGACGAATACGAGAGAAGGAATCGGGACAAGTTCCGTCACGAGAGAAGTGATTACGATCAGAGGGAGGACAGGAGAGGAAGGGATCAGAACAGGTTCACTTTTTGCTATTACAACTGGAGAATGTAATGTAGAAATTTTAAAATGAATAATGAGATGTATTTGTAATCAAGATCCTTATTAAGTTTGGAGTGACTTAGTGAAGAAATTTTGAAATAAATAATGAAATTCATTTTTTAGAGTCAAGATTATCATTAAGTTTATTTTTCCTATGCTACTTGCTTGAGTTTATTTTATTATTTGATATCAATTTAGGTTTTAAGTTATCTAAATTTTTCTAATTACTCAATATACAAATATGGATTTCTATCGCAACAGGTCTGGCTGGTCTAAACAGTCGAGGGATAGAAGGGACAACGATCGAGGCCACAGAGACAGGAGGAGTCCTGCCCGGAATGAAGGCAGTCCACAAGCAAAGAGGATGAGGAGAGATTGGTAAAGAGTTTGTTTGTATATCAACTTACATAATTTCTCAGGTCTCTATATTTGTATGTATGTTAGCAATTTCACATAACGCGGTGGTCAGCAGTCAGCAGTTGCTATAATTAGTGCGTGCAGGCATGTAAAAAAAGTTATTATGCAATTTCACACTATCAGTCTTAAAGATTAAAAGAGGTGATGCTGCAAATAAATTATAATATATAATGATATTATAAAAAATCCGTCATTTTTGACGGGCTATCTCTAGTATTAATTGTAATTGTTATTTATAATTCGAGGAATGTTGTGTTATTTGATGATTTTTGCAATTTTTTATTTATTCAAGGGATGACAACTTCCCCCACTACGACATGCCGTACGGCCCGAGACTCCACGGCCCCCCGCCTCCCATGTGGAGTCCGAGCAATGACCTTTCTATGATGAGTCATTCCTCGACTGTTCAGAATCAGAAAGGGTTTGCTTCTTTCTTTTTTAAAAACAGATATTACTGTGTATTGTTAGTATGAAGATGTTGTGATGAATAATACCTTGGGAGGAATAAGTCTAAAAATTTCCAAACATATAAAAATAATTATTATATAGAAATATTAATTCTGATTAAAATACAAATCTTATAATTTATAATAACATCGAAATCATTGCTAATTTTGTGAAATTACTACCACTATTCTTGTTATTATTATTACTAATATCGCAATTGGAATGCCATCCAGCTCTGAGGTGGACTACCCTACCCAGCCTCCGATGATGTCCTTCAAGCACTTCCTGGCCACCCAGGATGACAACATAACAGACGAGGACAGCATCAAGAAGTACAATGAGTATAAGATTGAATTCAAGAGAGATCAAATTAAGGAGTTTTTCATTCAGCATAAGGAAGAGGAATGGTTTGTTGTTTTTCTTGTTCCTGTTAACTTTTTTTCTTCTTATGATTCTGTTCTTCGACCGCCGAGGCGATGTGTGAAACGCTCCTTCCGCTACGGGGGCGTTCACCTTCGCCGAGGTCGATGCTGGCATCTGCATCGAGTTTTTTTATGAGTTACGGTCGTGTTCCGCACTGTGCACGCTTTGTTGAACATTACCGAAGTAGTGAATGTGTATAATTTGTTTGTCTTGCTAGCTCTCAGTTTACAGGGTCGAAACAGGACGTCCGGTGGAATGCTCTGTTATTGTTTTTGAGCTGACGTCACTCTCTCTCTCTATCTCTATCTCTCTCACAAAATTTGAGCATTTTATATTAATTTGAGCTTGAACAAAAGTAAGGTAGTGAGGTCCAGTAGTTTTGATTGTACCGTAAGTGTTCGCAATAGATATATATATATATATGTGCATATTTGTCATTGATGTTGCGAGGAAGACTTGGATCTAATAGTGGTAAGACAGGGAATTTGGGGTGCTCTTATTTTTTTATTTTATTTTTTTTTATTTTTTTAAATTGAACTTGAATTAATAGTGCGTTTAAGTTATTCAATTAATTTACGAGTTTATTATTTTAAAAAAACCGTTAATCGCTCAGGTTCCGTTCCAAGTACCATCCCGACGAGTACAAGCTGAGGCAGGAAGAGATGAAAGCGTCTCTCAAGTTGAGATGTGACGTCTTCATGAAACTCCTCGAAACTGGCCTGATCGGCTCCGCCTCTCTCGACATGACTTCCAGCAACGAGCTCGTTCGACTTCTCGACTCAGGTATGGCAACGCCGGATGCTATATATATGATGCATATATGTGTGTGATGTGATATGATTTACTTGACAACACTTATTGTAATGTAAAATACAATGAGTGAAGTTTAGTGCCATGAAGAATAGAGAAAGGTACCTTCGTAATATGTAATCTGATGCACGTTAATCAAAAAAACTTTTTTGTCGTTGCAGCCATTATCCTCATGGAAGGTGGAACAGAATTTGATCTGAAGGTGCTCGACATTCCAGACGAGGCCGCCGATGCGAGTGCCAGCGAATCTGCTCCGGAATCATCCGAGAAACCGTGAGAATTTATTTTTGTATTTTGTTATGTTTTTAGATCGCCAGTGTCAGAGAGAGAGAAGCACTAAATGTCCTCTCATCCAATTATGGTTTGACAAATTTATATTGGCGTAAGTCCTAAAGGGCTTCAAGGCCATTGAAACAGATGCATCTTGAATCTTTTCCTGAAGCCTTCAACTGTTGATGCAGAGGTGACATCTGGGGAAAGTGTTCCATACTCTTGGGCCAGCAATGGTGTTTTGTCAAATGTTTTGTACATCACTGTGAAATTAATATAACATAACTCCTATTATTCATAACATGATTACAGATTTGAAATCTAATAATATAGTTGGGCACCTGCATTTAATATTATGCTTAAATGTAACATGTTTGCCAATGTACAGACAGCGCTGGATTTAGTAATCAAGGATTTTTATTGTCCACCTCCTATCTGGTAAACAGTTGGAAAAATGCATGTGGCTGTGTTCAGCTTGTAACATGGAGAACACGTGTCATAGTAAAGAATAGCTGTATAGTAAAGGGGAAGGCGCCTATAAATTACTACCTTTGCAAGCACCCTTTCTCGCCTTTGAGCAAGACTTGTATTAGAAAAGGCGTGTGTAATAGATAAAAAATAGATACCACAACCTGTGGCACTTTTACTATAGCTGATGAGCTCAATCATCCGCTGTTGCCCAGATCTGTTTGATCGGCTGAGAAAGACTGTTTGGTCTGTTAAGACTACGAAAACAGGCAATAATGTGTATAACAGTTACAAAAATAGATCATTTGTTTTAATGCTCAACTTGTTTTCTTCTTGTCTTTAAATTACAGAATAAAATTTTAAGTTGTATACATTTTATGGTTTCTATTTTCTTTATTATTATTATTATTATTAACAGGGAAGCCAGTAAAGAGCCTGAGAGCATGGAAGGAGAGGGTAACCAATCAGAAGAAAAGGAATCTCAAAAGCCGAAGAACGGAGAGGGTGACGGAAGTGCTATAGACATCGTTGAATCGGTATTTGTTATGATTACGCTGAGTTGACGTTGTTTTGAATAAACTTGCATTTCACTGCGAGAGTTTAGTTAACCAAACAAGTAGGAGCGAAAAATAATTTCAATCTACAAATGCTTGTTAATGTTTTAAATTGTAAGAAGGGAATAATTGTACACATTGATTTTGCTTTGCCATGGTCGGTTATATTTTAAATTAAGTTGTTTTAATTAAACTTGACCACATGTCATAAAAAAACTCTTAATTTTGCTTGCTTATTCTAGTGTTTCATACGATTTTTAAAATATCTCTTTAGAAAAGTAAAGTTCCGGATGTGTCCGAGGATAAAGAGGAAGGAGAAGAAGAGGAGGAGGAAGAGCAGAATGCAGTGGAGACTGAACAGGTCAAGGTCATACCTGAAGAAGAAGAAACCAGTAAAGGTGTGTATGATGATGATGATGATTGGGGAATAATATAGGTTGTAATTGTTGTCGTGGGTGGTTGTATTTATCTGTACAAGAGATTATATTTTCTTTGTAATTTCTTGTATGGCGTATAAGAGGTATTCGTCAGTGGTCGTGACGCTTAATTGTGTAGCTTTTATTCAAACTTTGACGATTGAATAATGATGGCCTTGACCTTGAGCTGAAGACTTCTGTTGATAGTGGCCCGTGGAGTAGTGCAAGAGCTGGGTCTTCATTTTCGGGGCCTCAAATCAGACCGTGCCAAAGACTTGGGGGGGAAGTATAATGGTTTCAGGGCTGGAGTTTTGGCATAGGAAACAAGTTGAGGCATACAAAATGGGCCTGTGAACTGCTCTAACGGCTGCCGATATCAGAAACCTTCAAAAAACTAGAATTCTTTTAATAATGTAAATTGATATTATTTGTTCATTTCATGATGCATATTTTTCTTAATTTTCTGAAAGATACCACCAAGGAAGCAAAGCCAAGATCCCTCCACAAGACCCAGTCGATATTCTTGCGCAATCTCGTTCCATCTATTACCAAGCAGGAAGTTGAAGCTGTTAGTTCTTTGCTTATTCATTTATTAATTTATTTTCCTTCTTTATGTTTCTTGAATATTTAATTATAATTTTATTTCTTTGCTTATTTCAAAATATTTAATTTCTCTTTCTTTTTTAGTTCTTTTTTTCTTTTTATTTTACTTTTATTTCTTTGCTTGTTTCAAAATATATAATTTCTTTTTTAATTATCTTTATTTCTCTTTATTTTATTTTATTTTAATTTTATTTCTTTGATTATTTCAAAATATTTAATTACTCTTTCTTTTATGCTTCAACATTTGCTTTGCTATAGAAAATTCTGTTACCATGTTGTGATTAAAAACCTGCACCATAGTATCTGAACGATGACTGTTTCTATAAGAAAAACAAGCAATGCCAACGTCAAAGTCTGTTCTAAAAATAGATTTTTGTAAACATCTGTAGATATGTAAAAGATACCCGGGCTACATGAGGGTGAGCATCCAGGACCCCCAGCCCGAAAGGAGGTTTGCAAGAAGGGGCTGGATCACTTTTGACAAAAGTGTAAAGGTAAAGGACATCTGTTGGAACCTCAACAATCTCAGGGTGAGTTGCTCTTATATTGTATTTATGAATCTATCAATTAATTAATTAATTTTGTGTGGATTTTCATCATGAATGGAGAAAACCAGTCATAATTAATAAATAGTTTGGTGCTGAATATCTCCGAAAATTGATTTTGTTCTAATTCATTCACATTAGATATTTGGGCAGATTTTCTTCTTAAATGAAAGAAACTAGTCAACATTAATAAATATTTTTGTCACTTAATATCTCTGAAAATAAATTCCAACTACAAATAAAATATTTTAGGTCTAATTACTTGAATAATACAATTTTCAGGTTAGAGATTGCGACATGGGTGCCATTGTAAACAGAGAGTTGAGACAGAGGGTTAGAGCCATCAACGGACTCTCGGTGCACAAGTCTGTAGCCAAGCAAGATGTCAAGCACGCTGCCAAGATCATCCAGAGTCTCGATAACAGGTGGAAGATGTGGGAAGATGGCAAGCCGCAGGACGAACGGGAGAACCAGTCATTTGTTAGTTTCGCTTTTGTTTCTATTTTTGGCTTGTTGTGGCGAGCTATTTATTTATTTTATTTCTTCTTGTTGTTCTTTGCTTCAGGGTTTTGTGACGAACAATCCAGTTTTGAAAAACATAACAGATTTTCTAGTCGATGAGATCGACTATGAAGATGCGGCCCTCGGTAAGAAAGTAGCTGAAACATTTTTAACTGAAACTAGATGTACTGTGTGTTATTTGTTATTAATTAGTTATGTATACTTTTGTAAATGCATGATCAAATTATGCGGTTTAATTGTACGGTTTGTTTATCTTTGTTGCACCTTATAAATATTTAGAATATAAATTATTGTTTTATAAACCCGACGGTTTCATAATTTCGAATGCTTATAATTCTTATTGAACATTTCAGGTGATGGTACAAGCAAGGATAAGGATGGAAATGTGAGCATCACCATCGATAGAGACGAGGAACTACTCAAGGTTTGGAAATAATACTGATTTTTTCTTTCTTAGTTTTTCATTTGTATCCATCTTTCACATAATCAAAGCTTGCCAGCTCAGGTGCTGAAAAGCCTAGTGCTTGTACATTTAAGTTAAAAATAGAAGTTTTTTTTAGCTAAAAATAGATTGATACACTATATCTATGTATCAGTTAGAGAAACATTTTGTAATTAATGAAATCATGCAGTTTAACTGTATGGTTTGTGATAAACTCATTGCATCTTTTAAAATACTGAAATCGCCTTGAAAATAATGTAGAAAATAATGTAAATTAAATTTTCATCGTATCTACCAGGTTCTGGATCGTATGCTGTTGTACTTGAGAATCATCTACTCGATCGATTACTACGGTGCCTACGAGTATCCGAACGAAGACGAGATGCCCCACAGGTGCGGAATCATACATGCCCGAGGACTCAACACTGCCGCTAAGATAACAAGTGGTGATGGTAGTTATTTATTCATTGATTATGAAATTTATATAATTTCTTGTTTATTTAATTTTTTATGAATTCAAGAAGGTCATAATTTAAAAGAACTGTCGTTTGATTGATGCTTATGAATTTACTTTTCTCTCTCTACCACAGTGAATGAATGGCTGAGTTCCTTTGAAAATAAGATTGCACCTTTCCTCAATCCAAAGTTCGAATTAGAAGATAGTGAGGCTAAAAGACTTGGAAGAAAGAATCAGGAAGATGAGGTAGAAAAATTCATCATGTCAAACATGCAAGAGCTGGGTAAGGACAAGTGGCTCTGCCCCTTGAGTGGCAAGAAGTTCAAGGGCCCGGAATTTGTGAGGAAGCACATCTTGAGCAAGCATGAAGATAAAATCGAAGAAGTTAAAAAAGAGGTTTTTGATTTGATGCTGAATTCTTAATTTGTTTATAAAGCTTGTAGTTTTGTATGTATATTTATTTAACATAAAAAATTTGCTGTAAAAGATATTTCTCTTAATTATAAAGATAATCTTCTTACTGGACCTGCATGTGGACCTACAAATATATGATTGATAGTGAAATTGTAGTTAAGCTGTAATCATTTGTATAGCTGTCATGTTGTTGACATCGTGTTAATAGTTTCATTAGAAATGTAATTTCGCATTAGAAGAAACAATTTCACAGACTGAATTTGATTTGATAAAAAAAGTGAAAAAGTGAATAAGAATTGGAGTTTTTAGTATAAACCTAAATTTTAACGCGGTACCGCTGTAGTAATTAATGAAACGTATACTTACAACAATGTATTTAGTTATCCAAGGATATAATGTAAGTTTGTGTGAGTTGTCTAGCTCTAATCGTGATGTGGCTTTTCAGGTGGAGTACTTCAACAATTACTTAAACGACCCGAGGCGCCTTCAGCTTCCGGAACATCCCTCTTCTCGTCAGGTGGCCAACCCTCTGCCTCCACCGATGCCACCGAGTTTCATGGGTCATCATCCCTTTTACAGGCCTCCGCCGATTTATCCAGGTTTTTAACTGATTTTTTATATATCTGGTTGCGGGCTGATTTGAATATAGAAAATATTTTGCTAGATAGGCTTTGTTGTGTTGATGATTAGTTTTAATTCGATTTGAATATCTGGCAGGAGTGTATCCAACACCATTCTCTGTGAGGGGGCCCGACTCTTACCGTGGTGACTTCAGGAGAGAAAGAGAAGTAGGTGGCGTGACAAACATCCAACGAAGGTCAGTTAATTTAAATTTTCGAAGAATCAAGTTTTGCGATAAGATTATGATTATATTTGCACAAAAAGTTTTTTTTATATATCAGTTTCTTGTTGTGTTTACCGGTTTAAATTTTTTCCTATGGTTCATTTTAAACAGACTCAGGGCTGATCCAAGAGCAGTCATCAGCTACACTGATCTGGATGCTCCTCCTGATGTCGACTAAAGTGACAAAAACTATCTCGGAAATTTCCGCGTTGACTTTACTGTTTCATTTTTACTGATATTGTTTTCATTATGTTTCATTTTTTGTCATTTAAGCTGATTTTTTGTTGCCGATATGAAGAAGAGAACATGGAGTGATTTAAATTTATTTGCATTTTTTTTTAAATAAGAATTGAGTAAGTTCTGATAACAAGATGTGTAAAAAGTGCTAAATTGCTGGTGTTTGTTTTGTACAGAAGTTGATGTGTGTTCAAACATGTCCTCCATCAGGTGTGGAATGGGAGTGTCAGCTGAGTAAATTAATTATAGGGTTTGAAATGACCCAGTTTCTTATAATTGTCAGTTTGATGTGACCCAGTTTCATTGCGAGGTCTTATAATTATTATCGTAGTGACTATTGGTGAAGTCAGTTTATATCTGGTACAGCCAGAAGAAGATTCTGAACTTTTCGTTAGGCTAAATTGTTGCAGAGCTGCCCCCTAATATTCGTTCGTCCATCTGGTCAAAAGGTTAACTCACAGACGAAAGTGGTGCTGTGTGTTTTAGAAATAAATCCCATAATATAGATTTGACCAATTTTTTAATATCTATTTCTGCGTACAAGTCATTTAAATGACAACACAATATACTTACTGAAAAAGAGTTTTGAATGAATTACTCGGTGTTTAATGTAGCGTCCGACCGAAAGTTCGGTTTCACTTTTCGTTGCTCGCGGCAAATTATGAATATTAAGAATATGAAAAACGAAAAAAGTAACGATAAATATAAGATATTTGGAAGTTTTTTTATTTGATTTTTTAACTGTTTTCAATTTAAATGTTTACTGTAGTTTAGTACTTGATTCTAAATGTGAGTATGAGTGTATGACTGTCCTACTAATTGTGATCTAGGTATCTTTGTTAATTCTAAATGTGTGATCTGATTATCTTTATTGAGACTGGAACTAAGAGTGTAATAATAATTTTAGTAATTATTATTTTTATATAAGAGATATCTAAAAAAGATTGATGATTCTTCTAAGTACAAATACAAACCAAAGTATTAATTAATAAGATTTCAAAATACCAATACTTAGTATTTAATGAAACTGTAACAATTAGTGATATTGATAACTGATAAACATTTTGCTATGAGAACTTAATTTGAAAAAATATAATTAATATTTTATATATTATATTAAATAAATGATTACAACAAAATTAATTAATATACTGCAGAATAATGGGTAACATGCACCAAATTTCAGTATTTTAAGGAATTTTATACTTGACCACGTGAGTTTCGGTTTCGGCCGAAACTGAAGCCACGGCCGAACATTCGGTTTCGGTTTTGTTTTCGGTCGGACTCTAGTTTAATGTGTCTTTTTGTTGTGTGCAAAAATGAAAAAAAATATGAAAATTAATAGCTTAAACAAGAAGTTTGTTTCTTCTAAAGGTCAAATTGATTTATGGACAGCAAAAATAAAAATTTCACAGTGATGAATTTCAGTTTTATATACTGATTGTACCTACAAAAGTACAATTGCGTAATAACTATTATTACACGCTTGCGGGCACTAATTTTAGCAACTGCTGATTGCTGACCACCGCGGCGCCGCATTATGCAGTGGTCAGCAGTCAGCAATTGATAAAATTAGTGGGCGCAGGCATATAGTAACAGATAAAAAAACGTTATTTTTGACGGACTATGTCAATAAAAAACATTAGGCCCAAATAAGTATTTTTTATTACGTTGTGTATCCAGTTGTTATATCAAGATATCCATGATGCAGACATTGGAAATTAAGTATATTGATACTAGCGGTGTACCCAAAGTTGCCCGGGGTTTTTAGAGGTTTCTCTATAGTTTTTCTCTCGCACTCCCGGTCGATTTCCCGTTGCCGCTTGTTCTTGCTTTCCCGCTTGCTTTCCCGGTCCTTTACCATTTCCTGTTCGCTCTTTCGTTCCCGGTCGCTTTTCCGGTTGCTTTCCCGTTCTCGTTAACTCTCCTGTGGTCGCCGCGTGATTGATGACATTTTTTATACCATTGTTTACAAATTTATTCGTGTATAATGAATTTTGCCCCCTCATACTAAAATTTAAAATGTAACTACCTAATAATGGTAAAAATGTGTGTGCTATAAATGGAAATCCATCAATGTTTTTATGTTTGGAACGAGCGTATACATTGATTGAGAGCTTAACTCTTTACTAAGTTTACTTTTATTTAAAATTCGAGAAATTTAAAATTGATTTTATATATATATATATATATATATATATATATATATATATATATATATATATATATATATATATATATATATATATATATATATATATATATATATATATATATATATATCATAGATATATATCTATGATATCTATGAACGATATATCTATGATATATATCATATATATGATATATATATATATATATATCATAGATATATATCTATGATATCTATGATATATATATATATAATATGCTGTTAAAAATTTTTTATCATTGCTTAAACATCGTTGGAATATGAGTTTATTGAAAATTAAATTGTATGCTAACATATGCAATATTATTATTGTTTTTATTCATGAAATTATAAAAGTTTAAGTTTAAAAATGAGTCACTTACTATCACTAAAACTTTCATGCACAGATTTTGTCTTATTCAATTTCAAGGAAACTTTTCTTACAACATGTTCTGAGAACGAATTTCTTCCTTTTAAAGTTAAAGACAACATTAAACTGTCATCGAGTAATTTTGAAGACATAATTTCAAGAAGTCAAAAAATAGGAATGGAACAAGATCTTGAGTATCTAATTCCATTTCATTTAAAATTTTCATGCTATACTGAATTGAAACTTAAAGATGTTGATATTAATACGTTTTTTCAACCTTTATCAACAATTGTGAACAGAGGAAATCTTACTTGTATTTCGTTTTCTGGATTTTCATTTTCTCCAAAAACAAAAAGGTTCAATGAATCAGGAAAATTTTATTATCAATTTTGCCAAAATCATTCTTTATCATTAAATTTAGAAATACTAGATTTAGATGTATTATGCGATAATATAATTTGTTTTCGCAAAGATTTCTTGAATAATTCTGAGTGGTCTTGTCCTAAATTAATTGGGCTTTCTTTGCGTTGTGTTTGTTTGCAAAAAGCCCAACAGAAAAAGGATATAATCGATCTTCTTAAAATTAAATTTCCTTTTAAGAATTTAAAAATGTTCAAGATAGCTAGTTGTAGTTGGGCTGCAAAAACTATAGACAAAATTTCAAATTTTGTTAATCTTCAAAAACTGGCTTTTAATACAAGGGCTAGCATATCATTGATGAAATTAATTGATTCAATATCATGTCTTTCCAAATTAAAGTGGCTTGACATAAGTAAAAACCGTTGCTTAAAAAAGATTAATAATGGTAATCTGCAATTAATATATAAAATGATTGACAAATTACCAAATTTAGTTCATTTAGACATCAGTAACGCGTATGCTGAAGTCGTTGAACCTGTCGCATGGACGCATTCGAGAAATTTACAGTATTTAGGCTTGAGTTTTCGTTGGAGCAATTTTAAAATGTCTACAAATCTAAGCTCTGAGATTGTTACTAACACTGACACAGCTGAAGGTATTGCAGCGTCATTAAAACACGTTTTTTGGAAATACGAAATATTTGATGAGTGTTTTAAAAATTTGGATGGTTATAAAATAGACCTCTCAAGTAAAAAACAAATCCTTCCTATCATTATTGAATCTTTATACAAAATAATTTATCTGTATAACCCCCAAGACGGTACAACTATTAACTTTCGTTGTATGCAATTTTTGCGTCTTTTATTCAAATCAGCAGTAAGCTATTTACTCATCCTCGAATTGGTAGCATTGATTCGGGAAATGGCAACTCTACATCTGACGCTACCGAAATTGCCAACATTTTCAATAACTATTTTGCAAGCGTGTTTACATTCGACAATGGCGTTAATCCCATGTTGGATCCTCGATCACCGAGCTCCTTGGAGGACGTCTCCTTTACGCCGTCGACCGTTGTGAAAACGCTAAAATCTCTCAATAACTCATGTTCTCTTGGTCCAGATGGCATTCCGAACCTACTTTTGAAGAAATGCGCTTTCAGTCTAGCAACGCCTCTTTGTCATATTTTCCACACGTCTTTAAAATCTAAAATACTACCAAAAGAGTGGAAAACAGCATTTATTCAACCCATCCATAAAAAAGGTCCCACCAGCAATCCTTCTAATTACCGACCCATTTCTCTAACTTGTACCTGTTGTCGCATTATGGAGAAAATAATTAATAAAACCATGCAACACTATTTAATTGAACACAATCTCATCTCTCGACACCAACATGGATTTTTACAGTCAAGGTCAACCTGTACTAATCTACTTGAATGTGTATCTGACTGGTCATTGTCAATGGAGGAACGCAGACGCACGGATATAATTTATTTTGATTTTCAAAAGGCCTTTGATTCCATTTCTCATTTCAAATTAAAAAGAAAGTTGGAAGCTTATGGAATAGCTGGAGATCTATTGGCATGGATCACTGACTTTTTAAAGGATCGCCGCCAGATGGTTCAGATAGACCGTAGCCTGTCTGAGCCAAGAGCTGTTACAAGCGGGGTTCCGCAAGGCAGTGTTCTCGGTCCAACTCTGTTCCTGATCTATATTAACGATGTTACAGATAGTGTGGAGTTGGGATCGATCTCAGTTAAACTATTTGCCGATGACATCAAACTGTATGTACCTGTCCAGCCTAATGCCAACAACTTACAGAAGGCAATTGACCACTTGCTGGTATGGAGCAAAGACTGGCAGTTGAACTTGGCACTGGAAAAATGTTTTGTTCTCTCTATTTTTGGTCCCGCAGGTGCAAAACTTAAATCTCCCATCTACACCATTGACTCTTACCAACTAAAGAACGTTGATCATATCAGAGACCTAGGAGTAATTGTGGATGCTAGCCTGAGTTTCAAATATCACGTGGCAAATATCGTTCATGTTGCGTCTGTGAGATCGCGTCTCATCATTAAATCATTTACATCTAAAGATCCAGATTTGCTTAAGCAAGCTTTTTGCACATATGTTCGACCTCTTCTGGAGTATTGCTCGCAGGTGTGGAATCCTCATCACCGATATCTTATTGACGATATCGAAAGAATTCAAAAAAGATTCACCAAGGCGATCCCGGCTCTCAAGAACCTTCCGTATGCGGTGAGACTCAAAACTCTCAATCTCCCATCACTTGAACACCGAAGACTCATCAGTGATCTTTGTTTGTGCTACAGCTTTTTGAACGGTTTTATTGATTCCGACTTAAAACATAGTTTTCAGTTCAATCAATCAATCAATCAATCATTATTTCTATAGCGCTATTTCCGCAGTGTTCAATAGCGCTCGGTCGTGAACTTAGTAAACAGATATGTTTTAAGTCCACGACGGAAAACTGCGAGAGAAGTAGAGTTAGTAAGAGAAGAAGGAAGAGAGTTCCAGAGATAGGGACCAGAGTAGGAGAAAGAGCGTTTAGCAAAAGAATGCTTAATAGTGAAGATGCGAGAGTGATTACGAGAAGAAGAACGAAGACCAGACTTAGGAGGGATATGTATTAAATTAGTTAAGTAGAGAGGAGAAAGGCAATTTTTTATTTTGTACATTATTAAACAGATTTTAAAAATCACCCTATATCTGAGAGGAAGCCAATGGAGAAGAACAAGAGATGGAGAGATGTGAGAGGAGTAGGAGGTGCGAGAAACTAAGCGAGCAGCCGAGTTGAAGGCTTTAGAGAGAGGATAGAGGGTAGTGTCAGGAAGACCATAGTATAGAGAATTGCAGTAGTCAATTCGAGACAGGACAAGAGAAGAGACTAGAAGTTGCAGCGAAGGATCATCCAGAAGTGGACGAAGCTGCTTAATACGGCGAAGATGAAAGTAGCAGGATTTAGTAACAGAATTAATTTGGGGGGTTAGCGACAAGTTAGAGTCAAAGAGAAAAAAAAAGTCAAAGAGAAAAGTTCTCCATGTATCATTCCACTAGGGGTCACCAGTTCAAGCTAAAATCTGTCTTTAATAGAGTTGATGTTACCAAATTTTTCTATACTAATCGTATTATTAATATATGGAACCAATTGCCTAGCGATATTGTCAGTTCAACTACTCTCAGTAGGTTTAAATGTCTCGTAGCGGAAGCCAACCTATCAAACTTTCTCACATATAAATAGATATCTGATTGCTCTATTATTACTCCTTCTGTGACATCCTCATTTAAAAACTAGTATCTATCTGGTACCTAGATCTAAATACAAATATTTATCTGATTACCTTGTTGTTACTAATCCATCTATTATGTATTAGTTAATATTCATATATAGTCATATAGTTTATATTTTGAACAAAACTTTTCTGTTTTACTTTTGCCTGGCTCGTCGCCTCACATCAGACGGTTTATTTTGTTTTGTTTTTCTTTAGTTTTTATTGTGTTCTGTCCGAACAGTATTAGTGGCCCTTTGGGTCCCTCTGTTTGTGTACCAATAAATAAATAAATAAATAAATAAAACAGCGAAATAAAAAAGGTTTTTAATGTGCTGTTGAATTCAAGATACAGATACTTATGGATAAGCGAAATATATCATTCCACTCATTGCGATTTTATATGGAAAGCGCTATTATCACCAAATCATAAGTGGATTACAACCGTTTTGTCACAAAAGCCTGAAAATTCTCAAAACTTGGTGGATTATCTAATAGAGGCATACGAAAAGTATTACGAATTTACAAATAGGATTATTCCACAAGGCGATGCTATTACAAAATTTATTAAAGAAAACTGCTCAGATCCTATTTTTGTACAGAAATTTCGAACACGTCATAAATGTCTGAAACAAAAATTAAACTCAGCAACAAATTTGCCTAGAAAAATGCTATAACCGAACTTTAAAAAAATTTCTTTTTTATTTTCAATTTTCTTTACTTAAACTATTTTTTACACAGCAATAAATCTGATATATATATATATATATATATATATATTATATATATATATATATATATATATATATATATATATATATATATATATATATATATATATATATATATATATATATATATATATATATATATATATATTAGCTGACTCTTGTTCTGTTCTTCTCTCTTGCTCTCGTTTCCTTCCCGCCTGCTCTCCTGTTCCCGTTTCCTCATGTTTTCCCGTTCCGTTTGCTCTCCGTTTCCTCTTGCTTGTAAGTCTTTGTCTTTTATAGAAATCTGAACCGCTGGAGCGATCTTGATGAAATTTGGCAAGGAGAAAAAACCATTCAAGGCCAAAAGTGCCTATGTACGACGATCAAAGGTAATTTCGTAATAAAATTCAATGTTAGTTTACGTAACAACGTTTGAAGGCTTCATGCTACAAGCAACTTTTAGCCAGTTTTAGCAAATCTATTTTGTGTTTTGAAGGGCTGAAAAAAGTTAGAAAAGAATGGAAAGAGAAAATGAGCGCTAGCTGGAACGTGAACGGGAGAGCAAGCGTGAGCACGAAAAGGAAAGCAAGTGTGAGCGGGAACGGAACAGCAAGCGTGAGCGAGAAATCAAGCGTGAGCAGAAACGGGAGAGCAAGCGTGAGCGGGAACTGGAGAGCAAGCGGGAGCGGGAAAGCGACCGGGAACGGGAAAACAAGTGTGGCCGGGAACGAGAGAGCAAGCGTAAGCGGGACCAGGAAAGCGACCGGAAACGGAAAAGCGACCGGGAGCGGGAAGGCGACCAGGAGCAGGAAAGCGACCAGGAGCGTGAAAGCAAACGGGAATGTTTGTACCCAGTAAACATGGTAACCATTTTGTAACGTTTCTTGTCCGTTACTTTTCAGTTACCTGGTTATGAAAAGGTTACCTGGCCCAAAGCAACTAAAAAGAAACGTTTCTGCAACGTTTCCAATGTAACGAAAAAGTAACATGTAACTTGCGACTAAAAAGAAACGTTTCTGCAACGTTTCCAACGTAACGAAAAAGTAACATGTAATTTGCGACTAAAAAGAAACGTTTCTGTAACGTTTCCAATGTAACGTAAAAGTAACATGTAATTTGCGACTAAAAAGAAACGTTTCTGTAACGTTTCCAATGTAACGGAAAAGTAACGTGTAATTTGCGACTAAAAAGAAACGTTTCTGTAACGTTTCCAATGTAACGGAAAAGTAACGTGTAATTTGCGACTAAAAAGAAACGTTTCCAATGTAACGAAAAAGTAACATGTAATTTGCGACTAAAAAGAAACGTTTCTGCAACGTTTCCAATGTAACGTAAAAGTAACATGTAATTTGCGACTAAAAAGAAGTTACTACAACGTTTCTAATGCAGCCAAAATGTAACGATTTGTTTTATTCATAGATATCTATGGTTTTATTATTACGGATAATATAAAAATCTTTTATAGCATATATAATTTTATAGAAAAAGTAAAGTGTTTGTTTATTTATAAAACTCAATTGCTAAAAAGCATTTAATAAAGACGCTTAATAAATGGTATTTGCATTGTGTCGTATTATATTTTCCTAGATTTTGTTCTATCTCATCGGTTCACTGAGAGCGTCGAACGAGTCGCCTGGGATGAGATAAGATGCTAATCAAAAGTTAATTAACGACTCGCTTCTACAGCTCTTGTGTTAGAAATAATTTGAAGGTACAAAACAAACTATACTGGTTAAAAATCACCAATCAATTCGAAACATTAGATTTTTAAACCATTTGAAACCTCTGCTTCCTGCTGCACTACTACCCCTGCGCTGTTTGTGAATTTTTATTTTATTTATTCATTCGTGTTTTAAGAAAAGACCTGACAGAACGCAGGAAATCATAAAAAATAAGCAAAAAAACAAGAAATTAAAAGAAAGTCTGTCTAGTCTATAACGAACATTCAATATTCCGCTAATTATAATGACTGGCAATAGTTAATTTTAGACAATAATAATAGAATAACGTTATTGAATCAGCTAATAGAGTTGAAAGAAGTTAGGTTAGTAAGAGTCATAGAAGAGCATTCTAATAATAAAATTACAAGCAAAACTAGCAGAGTGATGTTGCATTGAAGGGAGTACAAAATCATGTTTCCTCTTGCGAAGAATATGACCATGATTTATCATTACGTGGTCATACTCATTTGTAAACATTTCACTTTCATTCACACTGACATAATCTAAATGGCCATATTCTCAGGTGAGACATTCTTCTTGCTTGACCAGCGAATTGCTTGATGTCACAAGTGTCTACCAACCCGTGGGTAGTCATAGACACCTTTCACTCTTCCCCATCAGCAGTTTTTTCATAAACTGTTTGAGTTTTAACTTCGAACCCTTTACCAGGAGGTGTAATTTCTGCCGGTATAACACTTTGGAAAGAAAGCAAGGAGCTAAATCTGGCTCTTGTTTAATGCCTTTCACAGAACTAATATTGTTTGTTTCTTGTTCCTAATGTTCATTCTTGCTAAATCTTGACAAGAAACATAATCTTTTTGTTAAAAGAATGAGGTAATGTAAATAAGCCAAAGTTGAGGCTCTCTGACATTGGCTGGCAAGTTGGTAAGCTCCGCCTCCATACCAATTACGAACAACTTATATATAGTCTGAAAGTGCGCGAAAAATCTGTTTGTTGTGAGGTCACGCCGTTGTTGTTTCAGTAAATCTATCGTGTTTTGTCTGCATTTGCTAACATCTAACGAGTTTAGTTCATTCTCATTGTGTTATAATAATCAGTTAAATTCGTTGTGTTATAATAATCAGTTAGATTTTTTTATCGAAACTTTGTAACAATATGAAGAGCAGTTAGATAAAATTAGAGCCGATAATTTAGCAGATATGTTGTTGGACAGTTTACTAATATATGGGAAGTTTTGAAAGAAATTAAAAGTAATCTGGCTCTTCTTGTTAGTCCGCCAACGACAGCAGTTAATACGGCAGTTCCGGAAAACGTTCATTTCCCCATACACTCCATGGTACAATTTGACCAGTTGGATTCAAAATTAGAATCTAAAGAATTATTTGATGCTCTGGTAAGTCAATTACAGCATGTACTTAGATATCTAAAATTTTTGTATTAGGTTATCACTATCATAAATTCAAACATTTGTATAGGTGATTGACTTACAAAAGCTTGGGGGAGACACAATGGCAGAGGCGTGTCGTAGGCTGCTCCGGTACACCATGGATGATGGGCTGGCTGAAAAGTTCAATTGGAAAGGGAGTGGTGGTAAAAGAAAAATGGAAAGCACCTTTTTCAAAGAACTTATCATTAGTTAGCTTAACTAAACTATTAGCAAAGTCATTTTAAAAATATTAGATATCTAACAACTATTTTTTAAACTATTTCTCAGAAACTCTCCAAACCAATAGACGCTTCCACGATTCGTCAGCCAAGGAAATTGAGGTTGTGACAAAGAAGTGGATAAAGTTTGCACATGAGAGGCTGAACCGCAAGGAGAAGAAATGACATTTATATAGAGCTCAAAAGACTTTCTTTAAATAAACTTTTTTATAAATTTGCAAATATTGTTTCAGTTTTGTCTATTGATGAACGTATTTGAAGTGATAATAATTTGCATGAGCAAATAATAGAGGAGGTTTCTAAAACGTTACACGGGAAACGTTTCTAAAACGTTACACGGGAAACGTTTCTAAAACGTTACACGGGAAACGTTTCTAAAACGTTACACGGGAAACGTTTCTAAAACGTTACTCAGGAAACGTTTCTTTAACGCACAGCCGATGAGCAAAACAACCGAAAAGAAACGCGTTGCTTGTAACCGAAAATGAACGGCTAAGAAACGTTACAAAGTGGTTACAATGTTTACTGGGTATGTATATATGTAAATCTATTATGCATTGCTACACCATTCATCTGATCGTAATGAAATTTTCACACAACCTTGAGAGTCAAGGGGAATCAAATATAGAGAAAAAATGAAATCCGTCACAAAATGAGCGGAGCGGGTGAGCGTGCGGGAACTATATATATCCTCAGACTCTCAAAGCCGGTGTCTAAACCACTAACCTGACTAGTCCAACACATTCCAATCACCTTGACCTTTTGTTCCAGAAATGTCATTTGGGTGAGGGCAGGGGGAACATCACCCCTGAAATGTAAATGAGTCTTTCTGATTGGATGTTTTTGGGCCTCCAAAAGGTAGAAATTCCCTCAGAAGTGTAAAGTGGGAGCTTTCTGGGGTCTAAATGGGTCCTTTTTAAGAATAGGTGGGTTCCCGTTGACAGTTAAGTGGGCCCCAGTGGATGTTTTAGTGGGCCCCCTGAAGTGGTTT
Source organism: Erpobdella octoculata (assembly GCA_963978895.1). NCBI lineage: Eukaryota > Metazoa > Annelida > Clitellata > Hirudinida > Erpobdellidae > Erpobdella > Erpobdella octoculata. The sequence continues at coordinate 3,111,018 of OZ022245.1, read as the reverse complement.
GCAAAAAGTGTAAAAAGTATTTTCGACTAAAGATGGAGAACTTTGAATTTTTTTTCGAAATGTACTTCCAACTACTCCCCCACCCCTGAGCATCAGCATTTTTGAGAGGAAAAATGAAAAGAAGGTTTCGAAAACTTTTGGGGAAAGTAATCCTCCCTCGGTCATCAGGTTGGAAAAAAATTTCCACGGCATTTTGACCGTGACATTTTGTCCTCACAATATCTTGCCCGCAACGTTTTGCCCAATGACATTTTGTCATAGAACTAAAATAACTTATTCATTTTATAAAAATAATAAATTAAGACTAATCAATGCTACACTACTTTCGAAAAATCAACTTAAACGTGACCTACTTTGGAAATTTCAGTGAAATTTTTAGTACTAGATTTTCTGTAAACAATTCAGTAAACTAAGACCAAATCAATTAAATAATAATTTATAACAGAAAGTATTTTGCAAACTTGTACAATTTAAACTTTACTAAAATTTGAAAACAATTCACAATCACCAAGCCGACGATATTAGTGTATAGGTATATAAAGTATATCTTTGAATTGTTGTTTAAATAGCATCAAGCTGATATCATGAGGCTTCTATCAAAATGATCAATGGTTGCTGGTTTTGAGATATCTTTCGTTATGTTCAGAGCCAGTCTTTCAGCCATATCTGATAGAGCTGAATCCAAAACAAACATAATATGCAGTAGGTATTGAGTTCATTCAGGTAATTAACTCTTGTTATTATCTCATCTTCAGACAAAATCTTACTCTCCAATAGTTTTTTTAATAGATTTGCTGTACAATAAATCAGCATATCTGTCAATTTTTGCCTGAAGCTCTTCATCTGAATAAATTAAAGTTAAACTTATAATGCTGTTATAATAAGATAACACATAGAATGGTTCAAAGTTCTGCAAGTAAAAATCAGTATCGTTTCATTGTGAGCACTTAAAATGATGAAGGATTTAGATGTGTTTTTTTGGCAAAACTCCAAGACAGTTTGAACAAATTTTCAATGGGAGGTATGGCAAGGTATAAAAAATCGCCTCCATATTACACTGTCATCCCAATTGGATGACCAAACCGAGGGAACCAAAGGCGCCCGAGCCTAATCCACACACTTTTATATTATATATTATTAAAAATCTTTGTTATGTTTGATATAGTTTGTATCATTATATAAACAACGAGCATGTTAGCATGGACAATAAATAGTTTCGACAAAAATATCACAGATAATTATTTGATTAAATTTTGTCCAATCGACCCGAAAACTTGATAGAATGCAGTTCATAGGGAAGTTGGTTTAAAATCGATTGCAAATTACGTCACTGTATGTCTCTGTGCTTGTTTGTGAGAGAGAGAGAAAGAGAGAGGGAAACAATAAAATAGAAAAGTGGGTGATCATAGAAGAGCAAGATAGAGAAAAAAGTATAGGAAATGGAAGATACAGAAACACAGGCAGACAGACAAACAGAAAATGAGAAAGATATAACAGATACTTAGATAAAATAGAAGTGGTATATGTAGACAAATTGATTGAGAATACAGGGCTTATATATATATTGATACAATTAATTAATTAACATTTATTCGTTGTATGGAACACAATTATGGCTTTTAATGCAATTACAAGAAATCAGCTCACTTGGGCACTGAGGACAGCACGAACCAAGACGACGAGATTTGAACACGGCAGATCAGGACACGTTGTTGTATTTGAGCAGCTCACGTTATTAAATATCATATTAAAACTAATTATATCATTTAAACTTAAATTTATTTAACATTTATTTACCTGCTTATAAATTCTTGTAACAAAATGTCTGACTTCCCATTCCAAAATAGCAGCTGACATCCCTCAGTTTTTTATAACCATTATATTTTATATATAGATTTGCGTTGATTGATCAATTTTTTTCTTTCTGGCTGGTTTTTTTATTGAATGCTTAAAATATTTTAATAATTATAAAAATTAATAATAAAAAAAGAATATTTTTACACACCGTAGGTATTAGCTATTAAAAAATTTACTTTTAATGGACACACCATATTTGTTATCGAAGCCCCCTTTGCCATACCGTAAAATGGGTTAGTTTATATAAATATAAAACTAATTATGACATAGATTACTATTTTTATTCTATTGATTATTGTTTTTTAGACAAAGTTTACATAATAATGGCAACAAAATCGGAGAAATTGATAGTGAGAGAATGGACGATTAATGAACCCTATGCTCATAGGTCTTCTCTCCCCAAACCTCTCTTTGGAGAAAATGAGGAACTGGTTGGCATAGGCGAGCTAATGAGCTCATGGTATAAAGCGGTTGTACCAGGATTATGTAAGTTAACGACAATTTTAAATTATCAATCCTAGAAAATCAAAAACTCAAATCATTCATTAATTTACAGACAAAGTAAAGTTCTCCCTAGAAAAAGGTTTAGGCGAAGGTGAAAAGGTCAAGGTAAAGGCAAATTTATTCTACAGAGACGGAATGAAGTGGGTTCAAGGTATCTCTAAGACTGAAATGTCTTTTTTGTTCAGAGATCTTTGTTTGTTCAATCATGCCCATCCCTTCCTGGTGCCCGCTGATACTATGATAACCCAGTATACCTTGCTCCACGTTGTATGCGATCATTGCGGAAGGTCATACGCAAATGTGAAGGATATGGAGCAGCACTATCGTTGTGTCCATTTAGTTTAAACACTCCTCAATATGGTTTAAGATGATGTTCATTCATTTTTTTCAACGCTTGTTTAAAACTGAAAAGAAAAATGTCAACAAAAGATTGTTGTAAAATTTTTATTTGTTTGTAAAACATCTTTCTGAATCCATTGTGTTATGGACTGATGAGTTTGAGGCATCGGCGGTTCGATTTCCTTCTGCTGGAAGCTTTCCGCTATTACGAGGAACGCCAGCAGGCCAAAGCACATTCGCTGAAATCGATATTTAGTAACAATTATGATGATGGACAACAATCATGATAAATAATTTAAGAAAAATATACATACTACACTGGAACTGAGAGGACATTTTTGATGGGCAGATTGAGTTTAGCAAGGTTCGGGGTCGATAAGCGAATCCTTGTGAACGTTACGAAGGTCCACTGCTGATTGAGAGTCAACGTTGCCCTTGAATATAAAAAACCACATAGACAGTGGTCTTGACAGACATGAGATCCGTAAAACTCAGTATCCATTATAATAACGGAATAGAGTCAAAAAGAATAAATAACTGCATGTGACGCAATAAAATGCATGTTTGAGTTATTAACGATGATAAAAAAAATAAATAAATAACCATCCACCTGCATGTCTTATCCCTGATCGGCTATCGTTTCAACCAGACGGGACAGAATGTCGCAGAGGTCGCTCGGGGAGAGAGATAGTTGTAAGGATCTGAAGAGAAGAAAGAAAATTGAAATGTATCAGTAGATTTTGTAGAAGTTTTATTCTGTGCAGAGTGACTAAGAATAAATTTTCAACAATCGATAGAGTAAGATTGTACTCATGTTGTTGCTGATAGAACAAAAAATTGTTCACAATAAAAATGAGCTAAAAGCCATGCAATGATAATTAAAAATGTCACTGGACCTCGACATTAACGAAGCACGTGTTCCCCATGTTCTGCATGCTTATACCTATGTCTGCAAGAACAGTAGAGAACAAAAATCCAGTCAAGCTCATTAAAATATTGTAATTTGCATACTCATAAACTAATACAACTGAACATATTAAGGTACGATATATTATGTTAGCACAACGGGAAATAGAAATAGTAACCAAAGAAGAGTTTACAAGTATACTATTAAGTAAATGAACAGTAACATTACGACTTGCATTAATTTAAATGAATCGAATAAACTAACATATAGGACCTAAGCATATATATTATAATGTGGAACTACTGGATCTGCAAAAAACTTTCAATCTGGCAAGTTCTTGATGAGACTGTAAATGACCCTCCCATGTATTTTGAGCACAAACCCCATCTAATATAACAAAGGACCCAGAACTAAATGTTGGTTAGTTGTTGAATATCTTGAATATCTGACACTTTAATTTGAAAGGCTATGTTTATTATTTTAGACTATAGTTTTATATTGTATATTATATATACATCAATTTTAAAGTACATAGTATTATATATAAAATTTAAGGCTCCATAACAAAAATAATAATATAATGTGGCTTTCAAGGCTCCGGCTCAGTATAAAGGGGGTGTCACACGAGACAAACTTGCACAAACTTTTTAAAATCTTAAAACATTTCAAATTTAAGGGAGATAAGCAATCAAATAATTTTAGAATTTCAAAGCTTTTCATCTTGGAAAAAATTCTGATACCGGAGCCGCCAGATATTTTCGGCTCTGGCTACGCAAGCCTGGGAGCAACAATTCTGTCAAATGTTTTGATTCGGCAACCTGTCACCCCGAAGAATTTAGACAGAGAAGACCATCTATTTCTAGAGTTAGGAGTGATCAACTGTATCAAAATAAGCTTCTGCGTCCCGTTATTTTTTGAAACGATACAATACTATTTCTGAAATTTGTCTCGAATTAAACGATACGACACGAGACGCCTCGAACAATAACGATACGATATCGGGATCTCGACTTTAGTGGAAATTTTGTCTCGAATGAAACGAGATAACATAGAATGAAAAATTTACCAAATTTAATTTTTTTACAACTTGAAATAAGTTTCATTTGTTTAGTTTCGGTACATTTATTTGCTTAAATTTAGACTCTAAATAAAACGCTACCGTCGATAGTAAGTATTTATTTACTTTATTTAGTTCGCATTATGCGGTAGTTTATCAATTTAATTAAATGATTTTACTTGCCAATGAATAGAAAAATTATTTTTTCAAGTAATTGAAAAGTAGAAAACCTTCTAGCACACCAAAAGAACGACATTTTTAGGCAATTCAATAGTGAAAGTGGAAAAACCAATGGAGATAGAAATAGATTGCAGATTACTGAGATTGAGATTACTAGATTACTATGATTAGATTAAAATGATACTGTTTCCCGCAGTCTTTGCATCTGGCAAGATTTACTTCTACATCCTTGTCATTGACTTTCTGGGAGACCATCTCTTCCTCAAAGTACTCCCAGATTTGACGACCACGGTGACGTGGCATGATGACAAACACGAGAAAGTGCCTCTATGCAAGAATTAAGAAAGTGAAAAAACCAGCGTGTTTATTCGAATCCGGTTAGCAATAGTAAGAAAGAAGATCAGAAAGTTTAGAATTCCAGCTGCAGACGATGTGCACTGTCGTGCACACTACAGGTGGCACACAGATACTCACACACAACCAAGAATATAATCGAGATTATAAAGATATATCTTAGATGAGCTAGTAGTACGGTCAATTACGGATATCGAAACACTAAAATAATCATTCCAATTCTATGTAACAAATTTGAAAAAATAAGTTTATGAAACAGACTAAACCAAAACATAAACATAAACATAGAATGATCATTACTATTACATTACTTATTAATAATAATTGATATATATATATTGAAATATATATGCAAAATATATATAATGCTGCCGGTTCCCAGACTAAAAATAGTAAATAATGGGGCTACAGGCTGTCAGGAAAACCGATTTCAAAGTGGAGATGATAATAGTTATAAATTTCTTTCTAGATTAATTAATCAATGTTGATGAATCAATTGCAAATATTCACAGTTGTGACAATCGTTATATAAATATGTATGACTTTCGTTATTTATTGGAAAAGAATTTTTAAAAATCTCGGTATTTCTTTCGGGACTTTATTCGAGAACCAAATTTAAGTCTAGCTATTATATATCGATACGAGACTTCTTCCGCAGCTGTATCGTTTCAATGGCGATACGGGATCTGCCGTATTGTTTTGAAATCTCGATTGAATTTGAGATAACAATATCGGGAGGCAGATACTTATATCAAATGCAGATAATAAAGGCCAGGGTAATAAGAATCAGATCATTACAGAGTTTCAGAGAACAGTTCCAGTAGAATGGTCAGATCTAAAGCCAGATTGAAAAGGAACAAGATGTGAGAAATTAGATAGGCATTTATTTGTTATTATACAACTTTTTCTTTAGAAAAATTAGATCGATTAGAGACAGAACTATAGCTAGATAGAATAGAAAAATCAAGATAGGCATTTTTAAAAGTAAAAATGATAAATGAGGATTTATGAATAGAAGGAAACACAGATAAAGATAGATTAATTAAGTCAAGTAAGATTGGATAGCATAGGAAAAAAGTTATTTAAAGAAAGGTCTTTAAAACCAGATAGGGAAATAGGAAAAGTGAGAAAGTAGTTAAATAAAAACTTCTTTGTTCATATACAACTTTTTCTATGATTTTAGAGATAAAAGGTAGATTAGAGACATGCCTATAGCTAAATAGGGAAGAAAGATCAGGAGAGACATTTCTAATAGTAGGGATAAAGAAAGAAGGCTAAAGAACAGAAGAAAACACAAATGTAGACAAAGATAGATTACTTAAATCAAGTAAGATTGTATAAAAAAAGGTTCTTTAACGATAACAATAAGAATAAGGTACAAACAGCAAGTAGAAGACATAGTTAATATGTTTAGTAAGAACAGTTTCAGTAGAATGGTCAATTGTGATTGGAAAGAAAGAAGTAAAAAAATTTCAGTCGACAACTTAGAAAAAATAGGAGTTTGACTATTATTAGAAAATCTAATGTTATTAATATTAGTAACAAAAGCCAGGGTAATAAGAATCAGATCATTACAAAGTTTAAGTAGAACAGTTCAAGTAGAATGGTCAGATCTAAAACCAAATTGAAAAAGAGGAAGATGTGAGAAATTATATAGTCATTTATTTGTTATTATACAACTTTTTCATTAGAAAAATTAGATCGATTAGAGACAGAACTATAGCTAGATAGAATAGAAGAATCAAGATAGGCATTTTTAAAAGGAGAAATGATGTAGATAAAGATAGATTAATTAAGTCAAGTAAGATTGGATAGCATAGGAAAAAAAGTTATTTAAAGAAAGGTCTTTAAAACCAGATAGGGAAATAGGAAAAGTGAGAAAGTAGTTAAATAAAAACTTCTTTGTTCATATACAACTTTTTCTATGATTTTAGAGATAAAAGGTAGATTAGAGACATGCCTATAGCTAGATAGGGAAGAAAGATCAGGAGAGACATTTCTAATAGTAGGGATGATGAAAGAAGGCTAAAGAACAGAAGAAAACACAAATGTAGACAAAGATAGATTACTTAAATCAAGTAAGATTGTATAAAAAAAGGTTCTTTAAAGATAACAATAAGAATAAGGTCCAAACAGCAAGTAGAAGACATAGTTAATATGTTTAGTAAAATAACAGTTTCAGTAGAATGGTCAATTGTGATTGGAAAGAAAGAAGTAAAAAAATTTCAGTCGACAATTTAGAAAAAATAGGAGTTTGACTATTATTAGAAAATCTAATGTTATTAATATTAGTAGGTAGAAAGTTGTAATAGTCATCAGGAGAAAAAGATGGAGGTTTTTTATTAAAGAATTTAGACAGAGAAGACCATCTATTTCTAGAGTTAGGAGTGATCAACTGTATCAATTGCAGATAATAAAAGCCAGGGTAATAAGAATCAGATCATTACAGAGTTTAAGTAGAACAGTTCCAGTAGAATGGTCAGATCTAAAACCAAATTGAAAAAGAGGAAGATGTGAGAAATTAGATAGGCATTTATTTCGTTATTATACAACTTTTTCTTTAGAAAAATTAGATCGATTAGAGACAGAACTATAGCTAGATAGAATAGAAATATCAAGATAGGCATTTTTAAAAGTAAAATGATAAATGAGGATTTATGAATAGAAGGAAACACAGATAAAGATAGATTAATTAAGTCAAGTAAGATTGGATAGCATAGGAAAAAAAGTTATTTAAAGAAAGGTCTTTAAAACCAGATAGGGAAATAGGAAAAGTGAGAAAGTAGTTAAATAAAAACTTCTTTGTTCATATACAACTTTTTCTATGATTTTAGAGATAAAAGGTAGATTAGAGACATGCCTATAGCTAGATAGGGAAGAAAGATCAGGAGAGACATTTCTAATAGTTAATAGTTAATATGTTTAGTAAGATAACAGTTTCAGTAGAATGGTCAATTGTGATTGGAAAGAAAGAAGTACAAAAATTTCAGTCGACAATTTAGAAAAAATAGGAGTTTGACTATTATTAGAAAATCTAATGTTATTAATATTAGTAGGTAGAAAGTTGTAATAGTCATCAGGAGAGAAAGATGGAGGTTTTTTATTAAAGAATTTAGACAGAGAAGACCATCTATTTTTAAACACAGATGTAGATAAAGATAAAGAAATAGATGCAAAGAATGAATAAGCAGATTCATGCCAGGTCTCTGTCAGAATAAAGAGATCAAGACACTTAAAGAAGGCCAATATAATGTGATTTATTATATAAAGAACGAATATTGAGGGTAGCTATATTATGCCTAAGGTTATTAGAATTATTATTAGATTTAAGAAAATATATTCTATAAAGAGGTTTTAAGTTAGAATTATCAGAAGTAGAATTACAATTAGCAGTTCGTTTAATTTTTCCAATAGAATTTAAGTTGAGAATATAAAAAGAATAGATCCTACATCAAACAGTGAGGGTAGACAGAGTATAAGAAAAGTGAATGAAGTTAGCAACAAAGCGGGAAACGATGTCTATTTCCACTCCGAATCGCCACAAATTGAATAAAAAATAAACTAAAATTGTACGGCCCTTCAAACAACTGTTTTCTTGTAGAGAAATATAAGCTTGATTTAACAGGGCAAAAATTATTTTAAAACATTTTGACACTTTGTGAAAAATGCCTTCCATGACTTGACCTTACAAATATGTTACCGACACAGCCAATCAGAAACAAATTAATCCAAAAAAATAAAATTATCCGCCTCTTCAAACAAATGTATTCTTATATCAAATTTAACGCAGAATTCAAATATCTAATTACATTTTACACTTTCCTAGTGACAAATAATAATTGCCGAAAATCGTTGCCCGAAGCGTTGCTAACTTCCTGGAGCTGTAGAAGAAAGGGATTGAACAAGAAACATTGACATAAACACATCGCAGAACACTCAAACATACACCCCGTCCAAATTCTCAGACAGGTACAGACGTGGATGAGTTAGTCATGATCACGCTGAAACCATTGCCATTGAAGTAATTTAATTCCGGGTTGACCTTTCTGTCAGTCGGTCGAAAAGGTCGGCACCTATGAAATAAAAATAAAATAAATTAGGAATACCACTCTCACTCACCTTGAAATTCGACAAGATTCTATTTTTTCTTCGCAATCTCTTCGAAACACACCCACACAATCGAGATAAGACCTTAGCGACTGAGGGAACCGGAATCAAATGGCCACGGCTCACAGTTGCATAATAATGTGGAGATGTGCGAAAAGAAAAACTCAAAATGTATAATTATTCATAAGAGAAAAATTATTTATTGCCAAGAAAAAATTAATTTAATTTAAAATAATTTAAAAACGTATAAAATAAAAAAAACATTGTAAATGAGTCAAAAGACAACTGACAGTCAAACGTTGAATTGGCCACAGCCAATCAGCGTTTTTTTAAAGTCGTTTTCCGACTAAACACATCGACAAAAAACCCAACCCGACAACACCAAAAAAAAATCAGATAAAATCGGTCGATGTGAAATAGTCAAGCACAAACCCAACGCGACAAGCACGTTTAACCATGTACGTCTATATAATAGTATCTGGACAGTTAGCCAATAATAGCCTTGTACCCAGTTAAGTTGATTTATAGCTAAATTATGTGGAGAAAAAAAACACAACGCTGTTTTGAGATAAAACAAATATAATTTACTTAACCAAAATCCATAGAAAGTAAAAATCATAAAAAATAAAGAAAAAGTAAACTTAAGAATTTAAAATTATAACAATTATAGTTATTACCGTATTTTTTCGCATATAACGCGCGCGTTTTTACATACCGCGCTCTCCTAAGGCGCGTTATAATCGTGTGCGCGTTATATGCGGTTTTACATAGCATGGACCCCTTAGCGCGTTATATGCGTGTGCGCGTTATATGCGTTTTTACTTCCTTAGCGTTATAGGCACACCTCTCTAGCACGTTTTATGTGTATACTCTTGAAGAGGTGCTAAAACTCTTTTTTTTAAATCGATGAAATGGGAGAAAAAACAAAAACAAAAAGTACACAAATGAAAAATTCTGGAAAAAAATCCCGAAAACACACCATACAAATGAATAAAAGTTTATGTTGATTTATAAACACAGCCACAAAATTATAGTTAAAATGTTTTTGCTTCACAATGTTGCCGGCTTTTCGTCGTCGTCGTCTAAAACTTCAAACCCATCAAATTCAGAGGTATTGACACTGAGTTCATCATGTTTTTGGGCAGCAAGCAGACGCTTTTTCTCAAGTTTGGATGAGAAATGGTAGTCGTCGTCTTTGTCCGCTTCTCCGGTTTCACTGGTGGCTGAATCTGTTTCGTTAATCTGATAACAAATCCCAGCCTTCTTAAATCCATTACAAATTGTATTTGGAGTTATCTTTTCCCAAGCCAAAGCCACCCACTTGCACACTTCGGAGTAAGATGCTCTCTTCAGTCGTCCCGAAGGCGTGAAGTCGTGTTCCCCAGACTGCATCCATTCGTCCCATTCTTGTCTGATAAATTGTTTAAACGGTTTATTAACTGCTATATCAAGTGGCTGTAATTTTGAGGTAAGGCCACCAGGTATAATTGCTATGTGAGCTCCAATTTGATTTAAGTGACTCTGAACGTTTTGATCTTTATGTGCAGTCATTGCGTCAGCAATCAGCAATGACTTTGCCGAAAAAAATCCTCCTGGCCTGGCCTTGAAACATTTATCTACCCATATTTTCATTACGTCACTGTTCATCCAGCCTTTTTTATTGCAAACTACAACAACGTCAGGAAGAAATTTTTCGTGAGGCATTGTTACCCTCTTAAAGATAATCAATGGTTTTAGTTTTGATCCACTGGCAGTGCAAGCAAGGACAACAGTAAAGCAAGACCTCTCGTGTCCAGTAGTTGTGATCGCAACAGTATTTGCACCTGATGGTGCTATAGTCCTTGTTGGTGGAATATCAAAAGACAATGGAACTTCGTCCATGTTTATAACATCCAACGGTGAGAGACCCATCTCAGATATCTCCTTTGAGACGAATTCTTTAAAATTTAATAATTTTTCTTCCCAATCTTCTGGAAGTTTCTGCCCTACTGTTGTTCTTGTTCTGATTGATAATCCGTTTCTTCTCATGAATTTGGAGATCCACGTAAAGCTTGCGGTAAAACCCTCAATTTCATGTTCATAGGCTAAAAGCCTTGCTTTAATCTGAACAGCGTTAGTTGATATTGATTGGTTTTCTTCTCTACGTGAAAGAATCCACCGTTTTAAATCGATCTCCAGCTGAGGCCACTTGGCAGTGGGTCCACGACGGGCACGTTTTCGAGGACTAATCTCCTTAAGCTCGTCTTTCATTTTTCTCCATTCACGAACGGAAGACTCGCCAACATTGTATTCTCGTGCTGCTTCTCTGTTGCTCGTGTCCTCCGCTCTAGCAACAACTTTCAGTTTAAAATCGCTAGTGTGGGATTTTCGTTGAGTTCCTGGCATGATTCTGAAAAGTTTTTAAATTCTTTAAAGAGATATGCAGATACATTGCAACTCACATTTTAACAAGTCAAACTATAAATGTTATTCAATGCATTACTCAGAAAATTTAAAATACCTACTTGTATAAAAATAAATTTAAGCTTTTAAGATGTGCAAATGGTTAACCGCTAAATTTAAAAATTAGCCTAAAACGAGTGTATGCCTCCCCATAACAAAGTTTAAGCAGTTACCTTGAAATTGTTGCGATGTCGAGCTTACTGAAAGGAACAAATGTATCAACTACAACTTAGTACGATAAAGAAATTAACGCTACACGTATAGATATCCACAAACTCAAAAAGAACGAATCATTGAATAAAGTGAACACACTGAGCTGAATCCAAGAATACTTTTTTAACTCATTAATAGGTAAGCTTATTGGTGTAGGTAATTGGATTAAAGGTGGAGCTTAGCAAACTTGCAACCAAAAAATACAAATTGTTTGTCCTGCTATACATTGTTGGATGGGGTCTAAAAATGAAATCGAACGGTATATTTGGATTGTCTTCGGTTCAACAAATAAAAAAGTTATAAGCGAAAAACGACGATTTTCCGCCGAAAATTGCATAAAATCAACATTGGCTCTACTTTGAGAAAATCAAATTTGTTTTAAACTGCTGCCCTGGGTATATCCGAGACGCTTGTTTTTAGATAATTCAATATCAAATCCAACAATATAACTTTCGCTTCTCAAAGTTAATAAATAAATAAGTTATCGAATAAAACGTCGAACCGTATACCAATTTCTTCGAAACATAGACAGACGCTGCGATTGGACAATCGAGTCTAGCTGTGGCTAATTATGCAAAATATTCAAAATATGTAAAGTGGCTACTCGTGAACACCTGCGTATTCTAACGAACTTTAGGGAAAATTTTATTTTTAAGAAAATCTATTGAAGTTTACGATTAAAAATTTTTATTAATGAAAAATTTTGTTAAAAAATTAACTATTTAATAAAATCTAAGCTCAGCATGTAAGTGAAATGTTTCGTTTTAAACTATTCCTTTGAAAACATTAAAAATGTGCATTTTTGGTGAACCCACCTTCTACACTTTTCGCACTCCACCCAATCCCCACCTGCTCCCTCTCCACCGTTCACGCAATACCAACAATAGTTTGTCATGTTGTCCGATGCCAGCAAGATTTCTTTTAACCACTGTTCTCTTTCACTATCAGGATTAAAAGAACCACTGAGATCTAATCCACGATCCAGTCTTCTAATGAAAACGCTTACAAAAATACCCCAATTGTAGGCATCATTTTGATGCTTAGTCACGGGTGGCTTTTCAATGTTTAGACGTGATGGATTTATAAAAAAAGCATTATTTTTCAAAAAAAAAGTTTGTTAGAATACGCAGGAGAGGAGGTGTTGACGAGTAGCCACTTTGCATATTTTGAATGAGACAATTTCAAAAAAAGAAGACACTGAGAAATTCTTTTACGCTCAAGCAGATTCTGGAGACCCTAAAATCACTAAAATATCTATATACTTGGTGAAAAACCTCGGCCCGTCCCATTTTGATTTAAGGTTTGGCCTGGCCCGTGTGAAGACTCTAAAATAACGGCTTGGCCCGGCCGATGATAAACTGGACTTAGCTACTTTTAACCGGCACAAAACTTCAAAATACTAATTTTTACATTTGTAGCACTTACAGTTTGTGAGTAGCAGTTATTTTGAAATCAAATAACCCTTATTTCCACCCCACATTTGAGGTCCTGGAAACCAAATTTTCAAAAAATGCTAAAACACGTATTTCATTATTTTTGGAGTAGAAACTAAATACTAATTTTTACTTCTGTAGCATTAACAGTTTTTGAGTAGCAGCTACTTTAAAAACCAAATAACCCAAAAAATGATGAAACACGTATATCTTTTTTTTTTGAGTAGATACTAAGTATTAATTTTTACATCTGTGGCAATTACAGTTGTTGAGTAGGAGTTACTTTAAAAACCAAATAACCCTATTTTCCACCCCACATTTGAAGTCCTGGAAACCAAATTTTCAATAAATTGTGAAACCCGTATATCATTATTTTTAGAGTAGAAACTAAATACTAATTTTTACTTTTGTAACATTAACAGTTTTTGAGTAGAAGCTACTTTAAAAACCAAATAACCCAATTTTCCAACCCACATTTGAGGTCCGGGAAACCAAATTTGTAAAAAATGGTGAAGCACGTATATCTTTATTTTTAGAAAAGAAACTAAATAATAATTTTTACATCTGTGGTATTTACTGTTTTTGAGTAGCAGTTACTATAAAAGACAATTAGCCCTATTTTCCACCCCACATTTGAAGTCCTGGAAACCAAATTTTCAATAAATTGTGAAACCCGTATATCATTATTTTTAGAGTAGAAACTAAATACTAATTTTTACTTTTGTAACATTAACAGTTTTTGAGTAGAAGCTACTTTAAAAACCAAATAACCCAATTTTCCAACCCACATTTGAGGTCCGGGAAACCAAATTTGTAAAAAATGGTGAAGCACGTATATCTTTATTTTTAGAAAAGAAACTAAATAATAATTTTTACATCTGTGGTATTTACTGTTTTTGAGTAGCAGTTACTATAAAAGACAATTAGCCCTATTTTCCACCCCACATTTGAAGTCCTGGAAACCAAATTTTCAAAAAATGCTAAAACACGTGTTTCATTATTTTTGGAGTAGAAACTAAATACTAATTTTTACTCCTGTAGCAGTAACAGTTTTTGAGTAGCAGCTACTTTAAAAACCAAATAACCCAATTTTCCAACCCACATTTGAGGTCCGGAAAACCGAATTTTCAAAAAATGGTGAAACACGTATCTTTTTATTTTTCAAAAAGAATCTATATACCAAATTTCAAAATCTCCTCATTTTTGGTTTTCGAGATATACATTGTTTTAGAAAAAAGTTTGTTTTCCAGTTTTTTCCCCTCAGGAGCAAAATTTTCAAAAATCCTTTCTTAGCGGATGTTTACGCTATATATATATACTAGCAGTGCCCGTAGCGGCTTCGCTCGCATGAAATTTGAGAATTTGAACAATGCATACATAGTAGAGTACTGCACGGATCAATTTTTTAGGTCTCGGCTCGGCCCGTCGACAACTTGGCCCAACCCGTTTCAAAAACTGAAATTCCTGGCCCGTCTAATATGGGCCCGGCCCGTTTTTACAGGCCTAGAAGTTCTATATACTTGATGAAAAACTTCGGCCCGTCCCACCTTGACTTCACGTTTAGCCTGAACACCCTAAAATCACTAAAATGTCTATATACTTGGTTAAAAATCTCGGCCCGTCCCACCTTGATTTAAGGTTTGGGCAGGGCCGTATGAAGACCCTAAAATAACGACTTGGCCCGTCCGTCCGGTGATAAACTGAACTCATTTACTTTTAACCGGCACAAAACCTCAAAATACTATTTTTCACATCTGTAGCACTTACAGTTTTTGAGTAGCAGTTATTTTAAAATCAAATAGCTTTTTTTCCACCTCACATTTGAGGTCCTGGAACTGGAAACCAAATTTTCAAAAAATGGTAAAACACGTATATCATTATTTCTGGAGTAGAAACCAAATACTAATTTTTACTCCTGTAGCATCTACTGTTTTCGAGTAGCAGTTACATTAAAAACCAAATAACCTTATTTTCCACCCCACATTTGAGGTCCTGAAAACCAAATTTTAAAAAAATGATAAAACACGTATATCTTTATTTTTAGAATAGAAACTAAATACTAATTTTTACATCTGTGGTATTTACAGTTTTTGAGTAGCAGTTACTTTAAAAAACAAATAACCCAATTTTCCACCCCACATTTGAAGTCCTGGAAACCAAATTTTCAAAAAATTCTGAAACACGTATTTTATTATTTTTGGAGTAGAAACTATAAATACTAATTTTCACTCCTGTAGCATTCACAGTTTTTGAGTAGCAGCTACTTTAAAAACCAAATAACCCAATTTTCCAACCCACATTTGAGATCCGGGAAATCGAATTTTCAAACAATGGTGAAACACGTATCTTTTTGTTTTTCAAAAAGAATCTATATACCAAATTTCAAAATCTCCTCATTTTTGGTTTTCGAGATATACATTGTTTTAGAAAAAAGTTTGTTTTCCAGTTTTTTCCCCTCAGGAGCAAAATTTTCAAAAATCCTTTCTTAGCGGATGTTTACGCTATAAAAGTAATATAAGTTCCAAATTTCACGTTCCTAGGATGAGGCGTTTGAGCTCGGCGTTGATTATCAGTCAGTCATCTGTCAGTCAGTCAGTCAGTCAGTCAGTCAGTCAGTCAGTCAGTCAGTCAGTCAGGACATGTTCTTTTATATATATAGATATATATATATATATATATATATATATATATATATATATATATATATTTTTTTTTTTTTTTTTTTTTTCAAGACGTTTATTCACAGAAAAACCAAAAATCAAAACAGAAATAATATCTACCTAAAAAAAAGTAAATCATGTAGGACATTTGAAAGGGATATTAATCCCGCTAGAGAAACATCCTATACAAATTACAATAAAACCTATTTACACGGTATAAAGTCACAAAAGCGCATAGACGCAACCAGCTGCTTAACCGCTCTCTTGAAGGCATCAATGCCCAGAGCCCTGTAGTCCGAAGGCAGAAAGTTCCAAAACCGTGGACCAAAAAATCCTATTGAATACATTTTTAGAGTTGTATGAATCACATTAGATCGATAATGATTAGTAGATCTAGTATTATAAGAATGAACCGAAGATGTCATTGAGAAGGAATTTAGTAAGGTATGAGGAAGTAAGTTATTATGATATCTATACATAAATAAAAGTGATTGATAAATGCAAATCTGATCAATTGTTAAAATATTGGTAGCAGTAGGTTCCACCGGGGAAGAGAGGGGATGACAAAATATGATTTTTAAAACTCGAGTTTGAAGAATAGCCAGAGATGAAGTTCGACATTTATAATTAGTACACCATATGAAGTTACAATATATTAGGTATGGATAAATCAGTGAATAGTACAACAGCAAAAGAATTTTAGAGGGGACGAACCATGAGATTTTGTAAAGTACACCAATATTCTTTGAAATTTTCATAGAAATGTATCGTATGTGATCATTCCAAGTAATATGTTGATCAATGTACAAGCCCAAGAATTTTGTACAGGATACATTAGCTATTTCACTATCTCGAATGCACAGTCTTATGCTGCCGATGTCAATCTTCTTTTGCGGATTGTGAAATATAATAAAACATGTTTTATCCATATTCAGAGAAAGTCTATTTTTTATAAACCAATCAGAGATGCACATTAATTCTCTGTTTATGTTATCAATTAGGGTTGCAAGTGAATAGTCAGAAGCTAAGACATTAGTATCGTCGGCATACAAGGTAAATTCGAAAAACGCTGAAGACGAAACAATGTCATTAATATAAACAAGAAATAACAAAGGGCCTAAGATTGAACCTTGAGGAACCCCACAAGAAATAGATTTTTCCGATGAGCTAAAACCATTGTAAGTAACAAACTGTTTTCTATTGCATAAATAATTTTCAAACCATCTTAAACATGCACCACCAACACCATAGCAGCTGAGTTTAGTAAGTAAGATGACATGATCAACAGTATCAAATGCCTTTGACAAATCAAAAAAGAGACCAATAGAATACATGCCACAATCCAAATCTTTAAGTATTCTGTTATGAAAGTTAGTAATTGCCATATATGTAGAGTAACCTTTGCGAAAACCATATTGACAATCGTTTAGAATACCATGAGAATTAAAATAATCATATAAACGTTGGAATACAATCTTTTCAAACAGTTTTGAAAAATATGAAAGTATTGAAATTGGCCTATAGTTATTGAATAAGGATTTATCACCACTCTTAAATATAGGAACAACCTTAGCAATTTTTAGACTATCAGGAAAATAACCAGTAGACAATGAACAGTTAATCAAGTCAGATAATATAATAGAAATGGAAGCAATAGATAAAAATCCTAGGTAAGGAGAGATGTTGTCAATTCCAAAACCACCAGAACATTTGATTGACTGTGAAACCGTGATCACTTCAAGAGATGTCACCTCTTTAAATGACATCAGAGACGCTAAAGGAAGAATTATATTTTCAAATGAAGCTTCTTTCTCAGGTATGGAAGAAGAGAGACGAGCTCCTATGTTTACAAAATATTCATTGAAGCCATCAGCAATCATCGAAGGATCATCAGTCATAATGCCATCAACAGCAAATGAAGAGGAAGCAGAAGAATGACGATCTTTGTTAATTATGGAATTGATCGTAGACCAAATTTTTTTAGAGTCACCAATGCAAGAAGAAAATTTAGCCGAATAGAAATTCCTAATTGCATCATTCTTTTTTCGCTTAAAGTCGTTTCTAAAACGGACAAATTCCCGTCTGACTTCTTTTGAAGGTTTCTTCAGGAGTTTCCTATAAAGCTTGGATTTTTTTTCAACCATCTTTAACAGGGTCGCTGACATCCAATCTTTCTTGAATCTTCTTTTCAAGTTGGTGATTTCACAATATGGGAAAGCTGAATCGAAAACTCTATTATAACTGTCCAGGAACATTGAATACGCTAGATTCACATTATTCTCCATACATGCGCTGCGTACATTGGTCCATTCAACACTCTTTAGGCCATTCAGAAACTTATTAATGGTAACTTCATTAATCATTCTTTTCACACTTTTTGATCGAGGAATCTTAATTTCTTTTAGTTTAGGAAGAGAAAAAATTATAGGAAGGTGGTCCGAGAAATCATAACTAACAATAGCAGAGAAACTATCCATCAATGAATGATTTGTAAAAATGTTGTCAATTAAAGTTGAAGAACTGGCAGTTATTCTAGTAGATGAGAAGATTGTAGGGTAGAGATAATAAGAGTACATAGTATTGTAAAACAGACGACTTTGAGAACCACTGGTAGTATTCAAATAATCGATGTTGAAATCACCAAAAACAAATAAATAATTATTATGAGCAGTAATTTCCGACATGAGATCAGAAAATTCACTAATAAATGATTTAATGTCACCGGATGGTGGACGATATACAACACATAAAAGATAAGTTTTGTTAAAGGATTTAATTTTAACTAACATGAATTCAAATGCTGACACAACCGCAAGATACCCCACAGTTGTGTACTCAAAAATATTGGAGATAAAAATACCAACACCACCACCTCTTCCAGTTTTTCTTGCAGTTTGTAAGAAAGTATAGCCATGTAAATTGAGAAGGTTATCTTCATTATCTTTCAACCAAGTTTCGGTGACTCCAATTACATGGGGCTGGAGATAATTCATAAAAATTTTTAAATCACTCATTTTGCCAGTTATGCTTCTACAGTTCAAGTGCACAATAGAAAATGATGAGTCCAAAAATAATTGTTGTGCTTCCTGAAGTGTCAGGAGAGGAGTGACCTCACGAGGATTACCGATGTTGTTTATATCCGGATCTATATCACTGAATTCATTAAAAGATTTAACATTGTGGGCTTCATTATGAGCATTCATTCCCTGGTCAGTTTTCTTAATCTCTCTATTCTCAAATTTCCCGGAGGTCCCCTTACTCTGAATATGAATTCCCCCGGATGTTGAGATTCCTTTATTTTTGCCTCTGCAACCAATTTACGACACTCCTCCCGCTGTCTCACAGTGAAGTCATGGCTCAGACCAATGGTCTTGAGGTCATCATCCAGCAACTTTGTCCTTCTCAAGTTCTCCATAATCAGGTTCTTTGCCCCCCTATCCTGAAATTCCAGTAGTATGGGCCGTATTTTTTCTCCTTTGCTTCCCAATCTAAATATTTTTTTAACGTTCTCATATATATATATATGTATATATATATATATACATACATATATATATATATATATATATATATATACATACATATATATATATATACATATATATATATATATATATATATATTTATATATATATATATATATATATATATATATATATATATATATATATATATATATATATATATATATATATATATAATATGCTGTTAAAAATTTTTATATCATTGTTTAAACATCCTTGGAAAATGAGTATATTGAAAATTGAATTGTATGCTAACATATACAATTTTATTAAGTAAGTAAGTAAGTAAGTAAATCTTTTAAAATTTTCAAAAATCCTTTCTTAGCGGATGTTTAAGCTATATATATATATATATATATATATATATATATATATATATATATATATATATATATATATATATATATATATATATATATATATATATATATATATATATATATATATATATATATATATATATATATATATATATATATATATATATCTATATATATATAAAAATGAATGTTTGTATATATGTATACTAGCAGTGCCCGTAGCGGCTTCGCTCGCATGAAATTAGAGAATTTTAACCGTGCATACATAGTAGAGTACTGCACGGATCAATTTTTTAGGTCTCGGCTCGGCCCGTCGACAACTTGGCCCAGCCCGTTTCAAAAACCGAAATTCCTGGCCCGGCACGGCCCGTCTAATTAGGCCCCAGCCCGTTTTTACAGGCCTAGAAGTTCTATATACTTGATGAAAAACTTCGGCCCGTCCCACCTTGACTTCAGGTTTAGCCCGGCCCATCTGAACACCCTAAAATCACTAAAATGTCTATATACTTGGTTAAAAATCTCGGCCCGTCCCACCTTGATTTAAGGTTTGGGCATGGCCTATGAAGACCCTAAAATAACGGCTTGGCCCGTCCGTCCGGTGATAAACTGAACTCATTTACTTTCAACCGGCACAAAACCTCAAAATACTAATTTTCACATCTGTAGCACTTGCAGTTTTTGAGTAGCAGTTATTTTAAAATCAAATAACCTTTTTTCCACTTCACATTTGAGGTCCTGGAAACCAAATTTTCAAAAAATGGTGAAACACGTATATCATTATTTTAAGAGTAGAAACTAAATACTAATTTTACTTTTGTAGCATTTACAGTTTTTGAGTAGCAGTAATTGGCGTGTCCTTAAGACGATTAGCCGAGATTGAGCTGATTTGGATAAGAGTAATAATTTTTTTAACATATAAACCGTCCATTTTGAATATTTTCATTATTTTCTATTTAAAGGGCTCTGATGATGGCCTTCGAGCCGAAACTGTACAGTAAGCCCGCTACGAAAATTAATAAAGAATTTTACTTAAAAAACAAAGTTGTTGTCCGTAGATTAGAATCTTATGTTAAAAAAATTATAAACAAAAAATGGGCAGTTATTTTTAACGGAGCATGCACGAAAGAAAATCTACTGCCGAGCTACGCAAAAAACACACAATATATATATATATATATATATATATATATATATATATATATATATATATATATATATATATATATATATATATATATATATATATATATATATATATATATATATACCGATATGACCATATACAGTTATGACCATCCTTGCGACCAGTACGACAACGGTTCCATTTCTCTCGAGTCTTCTCTCCTTTGTCTACCAACGCAATAGACGCTACCAACGCAATAGACCCTACCAACTGTATCGAAGTTTCAAACGCAACCGAACTGTGCCCTGCCGACATGCCAAGGACCCCGCTATTCACTGTTCTCCCGCATTCTCCTTTTGTCACACCTCGCCTCTCCTTTTCTGATTTATCTGAACTCCGTACTAGGAGTTCGCCAACCAAGACTACAAATGTATCTTATCACAGTTGTGATCATCCTTGTGACCAATACGACAACGGCCCAGTTTGTGGTCCTGTTTCCTTTCCTCCATCTACCAACAATATTGAAGCGTTGGACGCGGTCGAACAGTGCTCCACCGGTTTGTCAGCCATGTGCCAACCACTTCGAGGCCTCGAGACCGCTGACCTGCGTGATGGTGATGGGACCGGTGCGATGTGTCTGCATTTGATCGATAACTGCAATATAACTATACGTAGACGTTGATCATTTTCAACTTTTAATTAAACTCTCAATTTTATCGATATCCTATTATCTTTGAATTGTAGCTTTAAATTCTTATTTTATTATTTTACCTCCTTGCTTTTATTAGCAATTCTCTTTTAATATTTATATTTTACTACTTAATTTGGTTGTATAGTTTAGCACAGGTAATTTTTTATTTTTTGTTTTTTATTTTTGTTTATTTATTTACTCTGAGGCAAAAAAATTTGGTTGTTTTTTAGCTGTTTTCATATTTTGCTTTTCCCTCTTTCTTTTTCACTCCCACCTTTTCTTTCTTTCTTGTTTTTTCTTCTATTTCTTTTCTTTTTTTCCCTATTGCTTTTGTGACTTATTTTAGTTTAACAGCTTTTTATTAATATTATTTTTTTCAATCTCTCTCTCTATCAGTTTGGTGAAAGTAAACCATAAAGGTTTTATATGATGATAAAAATTATGAACTCCTAGCTGTAATTATTTTTATTTTATTCTATCATAAAAATAAAATAATATGTCCTGATTATCAACTTCACATTGATGATAACCCTATTATACGGGTTTTGTAACGAAGCAATTAACTTCAACGAAACTCAATTCGATCAACATGATTGTGGTGAATTTGATGTTTTATGTACTTTATGTCGATCAAGAAATTTTGCTGCAGAGCAGCCATCAGATTGACTATTCACTTCATGTTGTCGAAAAGGCAAAGTAATGTTGCTAAAACAAATTGACATTCACGGTAATACACTTGAATATCCTGATTTTCTTAAAAGCCTCATGTCAGACACGGCCAATCCAGAGAGACAAAATTTTCGACAACATATTCGTTCATACAACAGCGCAGTTTGTTTCGCTTCCATGAGCGCAAAAATTTTTGATCTGCTTATATATAAAAAATTTGTTTATAGTTATCAAATGTCATTTTGTTTTTGTTGATTATTTTTATAATAACGGGCGCCGTATTTTAAAACTTCCGTAATTTTTGACGGACTATATATATATATATATATATATATTTATATATATATATATATAAATATATATATATATATATATATATATATATATATATATATATATATATATATATATATATATATATATATATACATATTTATATAAATATATATATACATATATATATATATATAAATATATATATAAATATATATATATATATATATATATATATATAGCGTTACGCGATATTGGTAACATACATACATACATACTTAGCAAATTATGTATGCAGATATGTTTATATATATATATATATATATATATATATATATATATATATATAAATATATATATAAACTGTTCCCGCTTGCTCTCCCGCTAACTCCGCCTCGCTAATTGTGAGCCAGTCCCAAGCCTGGAGAAAGGAGGAGGGAAAAGTAAAAAGGATCAAATTCTGATCCACGACAGGAAGTATAAAATGCTTCCTACATACAGCCATTAGAGTCTTAAAACACCTGGTGTAAAGGACTATAAACTATTATAAAAAAAAAAAAAAGCTCTCCCGCTACGCTCATTTGGTGACCGATTTTAATTTTTTTCACAAAAACCTCCCCCCATTGACTCTCAAGGTGTGCTAATTTGGTAAACTAACTTTGTCAAGAAATAAGTAGGGCTTGCACATTGCGAGATAATAATGTCAATTTGTAAAGCGCCAGTATCTAATAGGATTACCAAATTTATCCGTCTTTATCATTCCATAAAAATATCCGTCGGTCTGACAATAAAAGTATAACGGAAAAGTTTTTGACTAATTGTAGTCTCTAACAGCGAGTTTTATATTGAAAAGTCGAGAATTTGGCTCGAAAAGTTGTTTCTGCCAAATGGCGAGTTGTATTTCTTAGAGCATATTTCAATATATATATATATATATATATATATATATATATATATATATATATATATATATATATATATATATATATATATATATGTATATATAAATATATATATATATATATATATGTATATATATATATATATATATATATATATCTTTGAAATATGCTCTCTCTCTCTCTCTCTCTCTCTCTCTCTCTATATATATATATATATATATATATATATATATAAATATAAATATATATATATTTATATATATATATATATATATATATATATATATATATATATATATAAATATATATATATATAAATATATATATATATATATATATATATATATATATATATATATATATATATATATATATATATATTTATATATATATATATATATATATTATTTTTGTGTTTGATTTAAATCGACGGTTTCCTACGTAAGCAAATCATGAACTCTCAGAAAATCTAATTTTATAATATAATATATATTCATGAAATTATAAAACGTTGAAGTTTAAAAATGAGTCACTTACTATCACTAAAATTTTCATGCACAGATTTTGTCTTATTCAATTTCAAGGAAACTTTTCTTACACCATGTTCCGAGAATAAATGTCTTCCTTTTAAAGTTAAAGACAACATTAAACTGTCATCGAGTATTTTTGAAGACATAATTTCAAGAGGTCAAAAAATAGGAATGGAACAACATCTTGAGTATCTAATTCCATTTCATTTAAAATTTTCATGCTATAGTGAATTGAAACTTAAAGATGTTGACATTAATACGTTTTTTCAACCCTTATCAGCTGTTGTGAACAGAGGAAATCTTACATGTATTTCGTTTTCTGGATTTTCACGTTATCCCGAAAACATAGAAATGTTCGAACAATCAGGAAATTTTTTTTATCAATTTTGCCAAAACCCTTCTTTATCATTGAATTTAGAAATACTAGATTTAATTGTATTATGCAGTAATATAAAAAGTTGTAGCGAAAATTTTATGAATAATTCTGTGTGGATTTGTCCTAAATTAACTCGGCTTTCTTTGCGTTGTGTTTGTTTGCACGAGTCCCCACACCATACAGATCTAATTGATCTTCTTAAAATTAGATTTCCTTGTGAGAATTTAAAAATGTTAAGTATATCTCGTTGTGATTGTGCTGCAAAAACTATAGGCAAAGTTTCAAATTTTGTTAATCTTCAAAAACTGGCTTTTAATACATGGACTAGCATATCGTTGATGGAATTAATTGATTCAATAACATGTCTTTCCACATTAAAGTGGCTTGACATAAGTGAAAACCATTGCTTAAAAAAGATTAATAACCTTAACCTGCAATTAATATATACAATGATTGACAAATTACCAAATTTAGTTCATTTAGACATTAGTAACGCGTATGCTGAAGTCGTTGAACCTGTCGCGTGGACGCATTCGAGAAATTTACAGTATTTAGGCTTGCGTTTTGGTTTGAGCACATTGAAAATGTCTACAAATCTAAGCTCTGGAATTGTTACTAACACTGACACAGCTGAAGGTATTGCAGCGACATTAAAACACGTTTTTTGGAAATACGAAATTTTTGAAGAGGGTTTTAAAAATTTGGAGGATTATAAAATAGACCACTCAAGTAAAAAAAAAATCCTTCCTATCATTATTGAATCTTTATACAAAATAATTTATCTGTATAATCCCCAAGACTGTGCAACTTTTTGCTTTCGTTGTATGCAATTATTGCATATTTTATTCAAATTAGGTTTAAAAAACAGCGAAATAAAACAGATTTTTAAAGTGCTGCTGAATTCAAGATACCGGAACGTTTGGATAAGAGTAATAATTTTTTTTGATGAAGATTTTATATGGAAAGAGCTATTATCACCAAATCATAACTGCATTAAAATCGTTTTGTCACACCAGCCTAAAAATTCAGAAGATATTCAAAAAACCCTGGATTACCTAATAACGGCATATGAAAAGTTTTACAAATTTTTTACAAATAAGATAATTCCACATGGCGATGCTATTATAAACTTTATTAAAAAGAACTGCTCAGATCCTATTCTTGTACAGAAATTTCGAACAGATCATAAATGTCTGAAACAAAAATTAAACTCAGCAACAAATTGGCCTAGAAAAATGCTATAAGGGAACTTTTAAAAAAAATTCAATTTTTTTTCTTTTCAATTTTGTTTACTTAAACTATTTTTTACACAACAATAAATATGACTTTAAGAATGGAAACGATTAAATCTTTGCAGAATTTTCGATCTTTGTTCGCTGTAAGGTTAAAAATCATTATAATCTCTGAAAACTTGAAAGACAAAACTTAGAAAAAACGTGCTAAGATAATTTTTTAGTAATTTGTGTTTTTGTGCGTTAGCGATTTTTTTCTCTTTATTTGAATTTCTTGACTTTTCCAGTTGAAAACTAATTTCACTTTTTACAAATTTTTATTTAGGTTACAATTTCTGTTTGTGTGTGTCTTTCTCTGTACGCAAATTTTGCAAGTAAAATTTAACCAGCTTTTTTGACTAGCTAGAAAGCTGAAACTTCCAGCATAGCTTTATATTGGATGACAATACATGATTCAATTAAAAAAAAAGTTTGTATTGAAAAACTCGTTTTTTCCTTTATTTGTTTAAATTCTTCATTTTAACTTCACTGCCGGACCTGCTTGCTTGAATGCTTGCAAACCTTTAATGGGATTTGTTACGTCTTGCTTGATTTGTTTATTACTTTGTACTGTTTTGTTTTCTTTTATAATTTCTTTTTTTCTTTTTCACTCCCACCTTTTCTTTCTTTCTTGTTTCTTCTTCTATTTTTTTTCTTTTCTTTCCCTATTGCTTTTGTGACTTATTTTAGTTTAACAGCTTTTTATTAATAATAATTTTTTCAATCTCTCTCTCTCTGTTTTTTCTATCTAATTTTTCTTTCTTTCTTTTTTGCTTCATAGTTCCTCTTTCTCGTCTTGTTTCTTTCCTTTTCTATTGACTTTCGGATTTTTATCAGTTTGGTGAAAGTAAACCATAAAGGTTTTATATGATGATAAAAATTATGAACTCCTAGCTGTAATTATTTATATTTTATTCTATCATAAAAATAAAATAATATGTCCTGATTATCAACTTCACATTGATGATAACCATATTATACGGGTTTCGTAACGAAGCAATTAACTTCAACGAAACTCAATTCGATCAACATGATTGTGGTGAATTTGATGTTTTATGTACTTTATGTCGATCAAGAAATTTTGCTGCAGAGCAGCCATCAGATTGACTATTCACTTCATGTTGTCGAAAAGGCAAAGTAATGTTGCTAAAACAAATTGACATTCACGGTAATACACTTGAATATCCCGATTTTCTTAAAAGCCTCATGTCAGACACGGCCAATCCAGATAGACAAAATTTTCGACAACATATTCGTTCATACAACAGCGCAGTTTCTTTCGCTTCCATAAACGGAAAAATTTTTGATCTGCTTATATATAAAATTTTTTTTATAGTTATCAAATGTCATTTTGTTTTTGTTGACTATTTTTATAATAACGGGCGCCGTTTTTTAAAACTTCCGTCATTTTTGACGGACTATATATATATATACATATATATATATATATATACATATATATATATATATATATATATATATATATATATATATAGCGTTACGCGATATAGGTAACATACATACATACATACATACATACTTAGCAAATTATGTATGCAGATATGTTTATATATATTATATATATATATATATGTGTGTGTGTGTGTGTATGTAAATGTATAAATGTATATATATATATATATATATATATATATATATATATATATATATATATATATTTATATATATATATATATTTATATATATATATATTTATATATATATATATATATATATATATATATTTATATATATATATATATTAGTTTTGTGTTTGATATAAATCGACTGTTTCCTACGTAAGCAAATCATGAACTCTCAGAAAATTTAATTTTATAATATAATATATATTCATGAAATTATAAAACGCTGAAGTTTTAAAATGAGTCACTTACTATCACTAAAACTTTCATGCGCAGATTTTGTCTTATTCAATTTCAAGGAAACTTTTCTTACACCATGTTCCGAGAATAAATGTCTTCCTTTTAAAGTTAAAGACAACATTAAACTGTCATCGAGTATTTTTGAAGACATAATTTCAAGAGGTCAAAAAATAGGAATGGAACAACATCTTGAGTATCTAATTCCATTTCATTTAAAATTTTCATGCTATAGTGAATTGAAACTTAAAGATGTTGATATTAATACGTTTTTTCAACCCTTATCAACTGTTGTGAACAGAGGAAATCTTACTTGTATTTCGTTTTCTAGATTTTCACGTTATCACGAAAATATAAAAATGTTCGAACAATCAGGAAATTTTTTTTATCAATTTTGCCAAAACCCTTTTTTATCATTAAATTTAGAAATACTAGATTTAATTGTATTATGCAGTAATATAATAAGTTGTAGCGAAAATTTTATGAATGATTCTGTGTGGTTTTGTCCTAAATTAACTCGGCTTTCTTTGCGTTGTGTTTGTTTGCACAAGTCCCCACACCATACAGATCTAATTGATCTTCTTAAAATTAGATTTCCTTGTGAGAATTTAAAAATGTTAAGTATATCTCGTTGTGATTGTGCTGCAAAAACTATAGGCAAAGTTTCAAATTTTGTTAATCTTCAAAAACTGGCTTTTAATACATGGACTAGCATATCGTTGATGGAATTAATTGATTCAATATCATGTCTTTCTAAATTAAAGTTGCTTGACATAAGTGAAAACAGTTGCTTAAAAAAGATTAATAACGATAATCTGCAATTAATATATAAAATGATTGACAAATTACCAAATTTAGTTCATTTAGACATCAGTAACGCGTATGCTGAAGTCGTTGAACCTGTCGCGTGGACGCATTCGAGAAATTTACAGTATTTAGGCTTGAGTTTTTGTTGGAGCAATTTTAAAATGTCTACAAATCTAAGCTCTAAGATTGTTACTAACACTGACACAGCTGAAGGTATTGCAGCGTCATTAAAACACGTTTTTTGGAAATACGAAATTTTTGAAGAATGTTTTAGAAATTTGGAGGATTATAAAATAAACCTCTCAAGTATAAAAAAATTCCTTCCCATCATTATCGAATCTTTATGCAAAATAATTTATCTGTATAATCCCCAAGACTGTACAAATTTTTGCATTGAATATATGCAATTATTGCATGTTTTATCCAAATTAGGTTTAAAAAACAGCGAATTAAAAAGGGTTTTTAAAGTGCTGTTGAATTCAAGATACCGGAACTTTTGGATAAGCGAAATCATTTTTTTTTATGACGATTTTATATGGAAAGAGCTATTATCACCTAACTGCATTAAAATCGTTTTGTCACACCAGCCTAAAAATTCAGAAGATATTCAAAAAACCCTGGATTACCTAATAACGGCATATGAAAAGTTTTACAAATTTTTTACAAATAAGATAATTCCACATGGCGATGCTATTATAAACTTTATTAAAAAGAACTGCTCAGATCCTATTCTTGTACAGAAATTTCGAACAGATCATAAATGTCTGAAACAAAAATTAAACTCAGCAACAAATTGGCCTAGAAAAATGCTATAAGGGAACTTTTAAAAAAAATTCAATTTTTTTTCTTTTCAATTTTGTTTACTTAAACTATTTTTTACACAACAATAAATATGACTTTAAGAATGGAAACGATTAAATCTTTGCAGAATTTTCGATCTTTGTTCGCTGTAAGGTTAAAAATCATTATAATTTCTGAAAACTTGAAAGACAAAACTTAGAAAAAACGTGCTAAGATAATTTTTTAGTAATTTGTGTTTTTGTGCGTTAGCGATTTTTTTCTCTTTATTTGAATTTCTTGACTTTTCCAGTTGAAAACTAATTTCACTTTTTACAAATTTTTATTTAGGTTACAATTTCTGTTTGTGTGTGTCTTTCTCTGTACGCAAATTTTGCAAGTAAAATTTAACCAGCTTTTTTGACTAGCTAGAAAGCTGAAACTTCCAGCATAGCTTTATATTGGATGACAATACATGATTCAATTAAAAAAAAAGTTTGTATTGAAAAACTCGTTTTTTCCTTTATTTGTTTAAATTCTTCATTTTAACTTCACTGCCGGACCTGCTTGCTTGAATGCTTGCAAACCTTAAATGGGATTTGTTACGTCTTGCTTGTTTTGTTTATTATTTTGTACTGTTTTGTTTTCTTTTATCCTTTCCCTCTTT
This sequence comes from Erpobdella octoculata, assembly GCA_963978895.1. NCBI lineage: Eukaryota > Metazoa > Annelida > Clitellata > Hirudinida > Erpobdellidae > Erpobdella > Erpobdella octoculata. Next base: position 3,081,155 of record OZ022245.1, on the reverse strand, counting down.
CTTTTTCACTCCCACCTTTTCTTTCTTTCTTGTTTCTTCTTCTATTTCTTTTCTTTTCTTTCCCTATTGCTTTTGTGACTTATTTTAGTTTAACAGTTTTTTATTAATATTAATTTTTCAATCTCTCTCTCTCTCTGTTTTTTCTATCTACTTTTTCTTTCCATCCTTTTCGCTTCATAGTTCCTCATTCTCATCTTGTTTCTTTCTTTTTCTATTGACTTACGGATTTTTATCAGTTTGGTGAAAGTAAACCATAAAGGTTTTATATGGTGATAAAAATTATGAACTCCTAGCTGTAACTATTTATATTTTATTCCATCATAAAAATAAAATAATATGTCCTGATTATCAACTTCACATTGATGATAAACCTATTATACGTGTTTCCTCAGGCAAATCTCTAATAGTTTTGCTCGATGAGAACTTCTTAATGAAGAACCATATTATATACGGCGTCATCTAAGGTTGCATTTGTGGATTTGTGTATACTACCGTATTTGAGCGCATATTGGCCGCTTTCGTGTAAAGGCCGCACGCGCTGGATTTCGCCTTGGATTTCGTCTTTTGTATAAAAAAAAGTTTTTCTATAATCCGCGTACGAATATAAGCCCCTGTCATCCATTGTATAGACTACTTGTTCAGTTGGTCGGTTACTTCCGGAACACGAAATGTTGACTATACTCCTTCAAAACGTACATCCGCGAGGAATGGGGCAAGTGGATGACCGACGGCAAGCATACATTCCCACCTGCAGGACGACAACGCCGTGCCACCTACGTCCAAGCATGGAGCCAAATCAAGCCATCCACCATCATCAATGGCTTTAAAAAGTGCCATATCCTGACCGGTGACGTTGACTCATCATCTAGCGATGGTTCTGACGCCGATGATGAAAATGAATTGAATAAAACCTCGCTGGATGCTGATAGGCCTGGATGCAGCTTTGAACATTTTTCTTGACGAAAATGACAGCGAATTTGATGGTTTTGCCAGTGACACTATTGATAATGACGATTAAACTGCAGGAACGATTTTTTTTGTTATCAATGAACTAACTGTCTACATTGAACACTTATTATTTTGGTAAATATCACATTATTTTATATTTATTCTATGGTCTGTTTTCAAGTTGTATTCTATGTAAACTTGAAGAAAATGAACCTCAGTGTCAGCATTATGTGTAAAAAAGTTCCTGAATAGACCGCGACCTTCTATAAGCCGCATGTTGGTTCTTACGTGGGTAAAAAATTGTATAAGCCGCTGTTTATATGCGCTAAAATACGGTAATGTTTTTGTGATGCCGTGTTACGCCTTTGTTTGCCCGTATTTATCTTACTATATTATTGTTTAGGTTTTGAAAGACATATATAAGAATGGATGGATGGATGGATTTTATGAAGAATCCGGTTATTAATCACCTAAAGTTATCAAGTTATGTTAATTGAGAAACACGTTTTTCTCTCGAGGCATCCAACGACTTGAATGTGCCGGATATCCTTATTCTGTGTAATCGTTTAACATGTCATTTCACATCAAAACATTTGTGTTAGCTATCGGTACTCTACATATATGTCGAATTTTGTCGAAGTGAATCGCTCTCGCTCTACAATTTGAATTTTTTGAAATTATGAAATTCGATTCCAATTTTATTTTTCGTTTAAACCAAATTAACGAATGGACGCCGTGAAACAACCTAAAAAAACCAAGCGTTTTCTTGAGACCTTTGAAGATCCAGATGTGACAAAGCTGTTATGCATGTTTCTCAACATTTCGTTTTCGGTCGCTGGAGCATTTGTGCCAGGAATCGGTACTTTCCAGACGATTATCAACATGATCTGCTCAAACTCCAATCAGGATGAAATCTTAGATAATTTTCACAAAATCAAACAAATGCTTACCAGAGTGGAAATTCAATTGATGAACTCGTCTCGTGAAAGAACATGGAGCGATGTAAAGTCTAGATTCTCCGAAGACATCCGGACACTAGAGTCAGCGGGACGAGCAATGAGCTTGGCGCAAAAATCAGAAAATCAGGAATTTGCCGCCAACTGGCTGGAAACATTGATGGAGCAGGGCAACAAACTAACACCCTCACTTGATCATTTTTTTAGCGGCCTCTCCAAAAGCGAATATCAAGGTGAGTTTGACGATCAAATCCTCAACGTTTTTTATAACTTAACTGGAGGTGACAGACAAAAAATTGAAAAACTATCCATCTATCTGGATCAGCTGCTTCTTAACGGCCTGGCAGCGCTCTGTATCTTTCTTATTGGAACAAAAGGGATAGATTGGTGCATAGAGGTAATCAAGTCGCTGAGCTACGAAGAAAAATATTCCAGATCAGTGGCCAGCATGAAAATGATATTGGACAAGTGCGAAAAAGAATGTCGCAGCAATATGATTAACGATGCCAGAGAGATAATCCACGATGGAAAACTCATCGCCGTGGAGATGTTGCCGAAAATTTCCAAATTATTGAACAACAAGTATTACTGGATGGAAAGTTTTTCTGTGTTGTATAAACTAAACAGGCCAAACATGAAACCAAGTGACTTCGATACTGATACTAGATTGTGCCAGTTAGATAGTGGATTAGATGAAACTGACGGTTGTATTGAACATTCATCTGACGAAGAGTTTGTCGTTGAGGATAACTTCGCCATAGAATATTTGTCGATAGCGGAAGATGAGATTGTAAGTTCAAACTCTATAGCCTTTGATGGGATGTCCTCGGAAAAACATGATACTGAAATATGCGCTTCGAAAACTCTCAGTGATGAAAAACAGTACGCTTTTTTTGTATTTGCTCGTCGAAAAACTCTCAGTGATCAATTGGCCGAACAGAATGCGATGGCTCGAAAAATTGCCGAAGAGGCCATAAATCCTCTGACCAGTCCTCGAATAGCCTTTACTCGTATAAAGAAAAAACTCGAGACAAAAGGAATCGAACATTGGGGTCTTGCCGTCTTGAAGCACAAAAAGTATGCGTTGTTCTCTCACGGTAAAGTGCACAATTCAGGATTCGAGGGAGACACAGTGGTTTGGATGAGTAAGCACATGTGCACTGTTTGCATTCTCCTGGGCAAGCCCGATAAAGACGTTGAATAATTTTACATTTTTTATCGTTACAGTACGTAAGTACCTACGCGTTTTCTATTTGACTAAATTTAAGTACATTTCTGTTTAACTTGAGATTCTAATTAAACTTTTTTTAAAGTTTCTAATTTGGCCTCTAATTTTGATGTAATTAGATCGCATCATACGAGATGTTTTCACTTTTTTGGGCCACCCTGTACATTAATTATTTTGGGTCCATCGGATACCCGGGTATCCTTCCGAAACCGCCGTGGGTACCCTTGTAGGCTTTTTACTAAAAACAACACTTCTACATCCGATCGAGCTAAAGTTTGGTTTATTGAATTATTGTCGATGACTATGCATTCTATTAAATTTTCAGATTGATTGGACAAAATAAAAACTTAAATAACATAAAACATAAAATTAATAAAAATTTGAAAAAATTAAAAATTTTCTTTAGAGAAATAGACCATGAATTTCTAATTCATTCAAAGAAAGCAATGTTTCATTTTCCATATCAAAAATTTACAATAAAAAGCTTGTAATCTCGTAATCTTCTGGGTCAAAGCCATTGTCCTCCAAATGTTTCTTATATTTTCCATCCTCGCATACTTCAAATGGGGTAAATGTAACTTAGTGTAAGATACTTCAGTTATACGGCCGTGAACTGTTGGAATCGCCACTAAGCTAGCACCATCTGTCGAATAATATGTTTTTAAATGTTTGGAGATTTCACTGATTAAATCGTAATCGTAGTCACCTACAATTTTCCATAATTTTACGGTGCAATCGATCGGCACATCCAAATAAACTTTTGCGAAATGAGCGGTGCTTCAATTAGGTAATAACTTTTTGAAAATTATTTAATGCTTTCTGTAATATAGGGGAGACCGGGGCTCAATGTTACAGGGGCTACATTTTTATATTTTGTGCCATTTTTCAAACGGCATTTCAGAAGATCAGAGAAAAAAATCAAGTGAAAAATATAAAAACAAAACTTTTAAACCAAATGCTTTATAATAAATTGTTTACAATTTTATTTTTTGTTGAAAAAAAAACTTTTTGTTTGGAAAAGTAATTATTGAATATTGCATTGTCTTCAAGCAAGAGCATGCCCTATACACAGTTCGAAGAAAATCTATCATCAAGAAATGACTCTAAAATTGATTGGAAAAAATAGTAACAGAGATTAGAAGTTAACAGAAGCATGATAATAATTAACCAGTAAAAATAATTAACCATTTAAAAAAAAATGAGGTACGACAGTCAAACAATAGTCAGGTTAAATCATGTAACCTATCCGTAAAGAGCCAGCTAATGATTTGGTGGAGGTCACTCACACCATATCCCCCCCCCCCCCCCCGGCACTGCGTGTCACACTGACCATCACCACTCACCACTATCTCGTTGCTGAGTAGTTTACTTAGGGACTAGTTACTTTGGTGACTGGCTGGGCGGCCACTATTGGCCATTTCCGTGGACTCTCGACCTATGCTTGAACAATTTTTTAGCGCGAATGTCTTATAAAAAAATAGAGATAAATTTGACCAATTGAATTTTATGTTTTTTAATTTCTTTTAACTTAGACTCTAACTTTTTATTAATAAGAAATTTTGTTTATTTTTATTCATTATTCATTATAATCATCATTATTATTTCTATATTTCTCACGGCCTATGCGTTTTGTCAAAGGCTTAAATAAAGTGTCTGTCTGTCAAAGAGTAAATGAGTCAGCTCCTTGAACTGGGGTAAAGTTGTTGTCCACAGTCACGGCGTTTTGCGGCACTTTACAAGATATTTTTTAAACAAACTCAACAGCCACCAAGACATATTAAAGTTTTAAGAAATTCGTTATGAATCAAAAATCAACGAGTTTTGGTAGAGAAAATTTCGTCTCGCTATTTTTGTACAATTTCAAAGCATGGAAGTTAATTTGCATAATGGATTTGCAGTTAGCAAATTATTCCAGGAAACATAATTTTTGTTTTCGGTGCATTTCGAAACGATCGCTTGAAACGTTTAACTGGTTAAAAAATGCTGTAAAACCAGAAACCATGACTAATTTTTTTAGTATTTTCGCAGCGAACCACACCAGACAAGCAGGCACAAACAAAGACTTCCATAGTAAAGTAATCTTAGTTTTATGTAAAATGACTGTTAGGTCAATTTTTTCAGGGTCTTGACTTAAATAATAATTCCATTAAAATTACCGATACGTCACAAAGTAGAAGTAAGCCTAAATAAAATTGCTAAAAATTGTAAAAAGGTTGTGCTATCGCCTGCTACGCCTGGATTGAAATATCCACAGTTGAAAGTGGAAGATGTGGCGACGATATTATTATCTGAAACACGGGAGCTTTCGTGTAGAGACATTTCGAGAGGCAAGCCGATAAATCGTTGTTAATTTATTACTCTTTCAGCAAACAGTATAAAGATACCGGCATAGGAGGAGAAGATTTTGTTTTAGCATGGCGACGAGTTCTATCAAGATGAAAACTCTGAGTAATAATAAATAACTGCGATGAAAAGAAAAATAATTTATACACGAACGTTTTTAATGATTTAATTACGCAAACCTTTTTAGTGAACTTTAGCTTTCTGGATGTTTAGTATGAAATGTGCGCGCTTATACCTCACCCAGTGTTTTCGCCGCTTATAGCGCGGCCGGCGTGGTTCGGACTGACATTTAAGTTATACGACGTCTGTTGCTGTTCGCTACTTAGTCTTCGATGGTGGTAGACTTTGATTAATTGTCTAGTTTTTTTGCACAACTATTACGAACCAGGGACCTACTACTGCTGCTGTTGTTGATGTTTTCAGAAAGGGAGTAAAAGGGGTTTGTTGCCCTTTCGTTCGCGTTTGTTGACATTTATTTCCTGGTTGTTTATTGTGTTCGCGGAGTTTGTAATGAAAAAAAAAATGGAACTTTATTTGAAGTCGTTCATTCGGAGGATTTCTTACAGACATTACTTGTTATGAAGGCAGCCGAGGAGCGCAGTAGAACAGCATTTATCCACCCGACAATATGACCATTGTAACAGTGGTCGGATGTATAATTGTCTTTTTTATACTGCTGTCAACTTCAGGCATCCAGAGTACAAGTAATTAAAACATGTTTACATTCGTCATTTTGTTTGTCGTTGGCGTTTAACATTACATGGTTGTTGTTATTATAGAGTTAATTGCATTAAGCATGAGCATCATTAAAGTGTGTTAATTATGGACGTACTAAAACTAGCTGGCGTCACATCACATCACATAAGTAATATAGTCCATATAGTCCACGTGGGAGCGTGCTCCGAGCTAAGCTGCATGGTGTCTTTCTATTCTACTAGGCTATTCCTAAGTCTTATGAATATTTGTACAGTTAATAAATGTGTACGGCATAACTCGTTTTAGATTTTACAAAGATTTTCAAGAGACTAAGACTGACTAAGTTGACTTAATTTCGACTTAGACTAACTAGCTAGCTACAGTGGAGAGCTTAGTTGTTTAGTTCTAGTCAAGTAAGGTCTAGTTCAGTTGTTTATTAGTCATATTTTCCTGAATTATACTTTTTGTTTCGTGGGATATTTGCTCAGAATGTCTCACTTAGCCTGCCAAAGATTTTGCTAGAAGATTACTTTATTAGTTTTTTTGTTTGCAATTTAAACGTATATATTACACAAATAACTGTTTCATGGCCATCATATATTTATCCCAAAAAAAAAAACAATAACAAAACTCGAATTGCAGAGTCAGAGAAGTGTACGTAGTAATACAATCACTGAAATTACTGGCAACGTACTACATCTTAACTGGCCGGTCGAAGTAGATTCTCTCTCTCTCTTTTCTCTGTAAAGTTAATGAATATACATTGCTCCAAGATGTTACAATCGGTTCAACTGGATTGTGGCGGTGTGTTGATGTCATGCTCCAATCTCGTCGAGTTGCACTTGTTAGAGCCAATTCTATGCACAGATTTGATTATATATATGGTGATTTTGAACTTATGATTGGAAAACTGTTAAGTGTAGTCACTATTAACTTCTGGTGCTCTGTTAAACAAGACAATTTAGATTTAGTTTTAATATGAAATTATAAAAAAATGTACATATAAAAGCTATTGAGGTTTTTTTGCAGTTCTTTTTGTTTACTTATATATTTTTATCTGAAGTAATTAACTTTTTTTAGATGATTATATAATGGGGCAATTTTTTAAGTACTATTGACTGGTAGTCTTGCTATACAACAAGTTTTCTGTCATGTAGTTTGTGTTATAATTTTTTTTATGGATATGCTTTAATTGCTGTAAGTGTATTTATAATAGTCTCTTTATCATTTTCCAAACTTTTTTAAATATCTCAAGTTCACAAAATATTTGAGTGGGAGATTCCATGATGAAGTGAAACTCAGTTAGTTTATTTATTTATTGATTCATCTTTGTATGACTTATAATTACTAATATGTTTGTGTATGTATGTATGTATGTGTGTGTGTATGTATGTATGTATGTATGTATGTATGTATGTATGTATGTATGTAAGTATGCATGCATGCATGTATGTATGTATGTATGTAAGTATGCATGCATGTATGTATGTGTATGTATGTATGTATGTATGTATGTATGTATGTATGTATGTATGTAAGTATGCATGCATGTATGTATGTAAGTATGCATGCATGTATGTATGTGTATGTATATATGTATGTGTGTGTCCAGCCTGCGTATTATTTCATTTTTTTCATCCTTTTATCCGTCCATCCATCTGCCAATGTCTTTGACCAACGAATAAACATCCAACCCATAAAAAACCACCTAGTCGTTCTTTCCTTCGGGTCCATATAACCATCCACACACTCGCACACACCACACACACACTCGCACACCCAACACACACACATTCACGCACACAAATACATACGTACACACACTCATAATCACACACAGACACACGCATACAGAGACACACATACACATACTCACGTTCACAGAGCGATCCATTTGCTTGCTTTACAGGACCTTCTCATCGATGGAAGCAGGTGAATTCAGAGGAGACAGCTCAGCAGAAGTCTCTTCACCTGATCGAGGACATCCTTGACGAATCAGGGTCGTTTCGTCTCGTCCCGGGGTCGGACGACCGGTCCTTGGCCATCTTCTTTCTAGGTTATTGACAGTGATTGTTATTAATTGATATTACAGGGATGTGTTGTTATTGTTTGATACATGGACGTATTGTTATTGTTTGATACTTAGATGTATTGTTATTGTTTGATACATGGATGTATTGTTATTGTGTGATACAATGATGTATTGTTATTGTTTGATACATGGATGTATTGTTATTGTTTGATACATGGATGTATTGTTATAATTTGATACATGGATGTATTGTTATTGTTTGCTATTACAGGGATGTGTTGTTGTTAATTCATTGGGGTCAGATAACCAACCTTTCTGACAGAAATTTTGCAGATCAGGGGGTCGTCAGATCTGGGATGGAGAGGGAGAGGGGGTGGGTCGCAATCTAGAAAAACCTAGGTCCATGAAATTTATAAAAGAAAGTTGTGAGTGTACAATTTACTGTGGGTGCGGCCAATTTATTTCAGATGGGGGGGCGTGGACCACCAGGGCCCATCCCATTTAACCCAAATGTGTGACAGATTATGTTCGTGTCGCGTTTTTAAGACTTTGTTTATGCTATTCAACTTTCTTTTTTTTTTTGCTGTTAAATTACCACGCGGATATTTTTTATTTTTTAATTCGGCCTATTTTCAGTATTTTCATTTAGTTTCTGACTCGCGGAGATTTATGATATTGTTAATTCGCGTTGTTATCTCGTATTGTCTTCTTCTGCCCCGTTAATGTTTACACGCTGTAATTTTGTTTACATCTCAGTGAACCGTGCCAAGCACGTGGCTTGGCTGCATTTATGAATTAATTTTGTATTTCGTTTTATTTTCTAAAAATTTTTTTTTTAAATTCTGATTGTTTAAAAACAAAACAAAACGGGCACTTGCCAACAGACGTTTCATAAACATTTTTTTTTCTGAAGTTTTTCATTTTTTTTTACCTATTTATATTCAGTTGGGATGCAATTATCTCGCAACTGGTCGTCTGCTTCAACAATATTTTAAAGTCCGACAGTTCGCACTTGTGGCATTTTACCCATGCTGAGTGTTGATGCGATGATGAGACTAAAATGTGCCAGTGTAACTGTACAATGTAGTGTACACCGTCGTTTAGTTAGTGCACACAATTGATGTACGTACGAACTTGAGCTGTTATTATCATCTGTAACACGTGGATCAGGTTAAAAGCAGTAATTGAGGAAAAAGTGGTTCTTTAAAATATAATAGCCGGTCTGTCAACTGTCCCTCCAAAAACATATCAATAGGTACTTTTCTAAAAAAAAATTCCCAAAACTTTATACCTTTTTGCCTCCACTGATGCTGCACCCCCTTGCCAGAGGCGCCCAGGGTGGCTTCCCCCTCGACACGCCACTTATCTTTGCTCGCTCGCACATAAACTTACTTACTTACTTGTCTGCAATGTTACTAACACAAGTGTGGCCTTTATGAAAGACGTCTGAAGAAGATAGAAGTTCAACTTACGCATGGAGCGGTGTAAGATGAAGATAATTCATCTTACGTATTTTTCATAGTATTTGTTTATTTTATTTTATTATGTGTGCATTTTATTAGGATTGGATATTTCGTAACAATAAGTCATATATATATGTATGTATATATATATATATGTATATATATATATGTTTTTATATATATGTATGTGTGTATGTGTGTGCGTATTTACTAATTTTTTTATCTAGAAATTATATATATATATATATATATATATATATATATCTTTTTCCTGATTTTGATTGGTAAGAATGTAAATATTATTTTGTGTATGAGTTTTGAGAATTAAGATAGTGTGTTTTAAGGTTGAGTGTTCGAGAAGAAAATAAAAGTTTAAAGAGACGTGCTGCAGAGAGAAATTGGAATTAACAAAAGATTTGATAGAACCGTGCGAAATTCTACAAAGTGAGAAAATTCAGTTTTGTTTGAGTCCAGTTAAACGATTATATTCAAGGAAGAATAATTAAGTTAAAATAAATTCGAGAAATATTGTGTTAAAAATAACTTCGACTTTAACGTTACGAATCGCTAGAAAGCATATTCCTCCACGTTTACATTGGTGACCCCGACGTATTTACGCATTTTCATACGTAAATATATTTTTCTGAAGTTATTTGATCACAAGTGACCGAATTTTTTTTGATTTGGTAAAGATGTCCACTGATGCTGAATATATAGCAAACGGAGAGAAGCTTGGCTTTTCTGGTGGGGCGCTGCTGAAGTATGTCGAAGACTGTCGAGAGCGGGCCGAGCGACAAAAAGAGCGGGAAGAAAAAAGGGCTCAACAGGAACGTGAACACGAAGAGAAGAAGAATCAAGAAGCTAAAGTAGAGCGAGAACGGGAACGTGAACACGAAGAGAAGAAGAATCAAGAAGCTAAAGAAGAGCGAGAACGGGAACGGGAACACGAGTTAGAACTAAAAAAGCTGGAATTAGAGGCCC
>OZ022245.1:3058120-3070308 GCA_963978895.1 Erpobdella octoculata | reverse complement strand
TAAATCACTTGAAAACGATTATTATTATTATTATTATTTAATTATTTAAACTCTCGGGCAGCTTGTCCCAGTTGTAGTAAGTTCGAAGAACTGCAGGCGACTGTTGACCGTCTGGAGTCCTCGGTCAAAACACTGATGAAAAAGGTAGTCTTGAATTTGTACTGACCTGCCTCTGATCATTGAGCATCCGTTCTTGTTCTTATAAAGAATCTTGAATTCTTGGGGGGGGGGGGGGGGCATACGACCCAGGGCGGTTTTTTTTGCTGGCACCCATAAAAATTTCAACGAAAATTTTTTTTTTTAATGTTTTTTTTCTTAAAGTAGTAATATGAATACAAAAAAATTTCTTGATTTCCTTCTTGTTTGACTCGAAGCTAAAAGGAAAAATTTTCTGGGTCTGTTCACCTCACCTCCTCCATCGAGGTACCACCTTGCCCCCCCCCCCCCCGGTACAACCACCGTTTATAAAGAGATGCTGATGTAGTTTTATTATTGGATTTCTTTCCGACTCGATCAAACAAACTGCGACCTTTTGTCAAGTTAGAGGAACGGGAGAAGAGGATGGATTCGCTGGAAAAGCGCCTGGGAAACTGCAAGGAGAATGGCAAAGGGGAAACGATGCAAACAGACAACTTCGTGAGTCCAGTTTTTTTCTTCCTTCCTTCACATCTCAGAAGCCTTTCCATCATCATCATCATCATTGTTATCATCATCACCATCATCATCATCATCATCATCATCATCATCATCATCATCATCATCATCATCATCATCATCATCATCATTGTTATCATCGTCATCATCATCATCATCATCATCATCATCATCATCATCATCATCATCATCATCATCATCATCATCGTCACCACCACCGTCACCACCTAGGAGACAAATAATGTGAGCTGCACGAATACAACAACGACGTGTCCTGATCTGCCGTGTTCGAATCCCATTCGTCGTCCTGGCTCGTGCTGTCCTCAGTGCCCGAGTGAGCTGATTTCTTGTAAATCCATTAAAAGCCATAATTGTGTTCCATTCAACGAATAAATAATAATTAATTAATTAATCATGATGATCATCATCATCATCATGATCATCATTACCATCAATAAATATAATGATAGAAAAAATTATGCTTATACTGGGTGCTTTTTTGGGAGTTTAGCACAAGGTTTAATGAATCATTGGATTGTATTATTCATCATCGTCGTCGTCGTCATCGTCGTCGTCATCGTCATCTCATCATCATTACCATTATCATCACTATCATCATTATCATCATCGTCGTCGTCGTCGTCGTCATCATCATCATCGTCATGATCATTATCATCATCATCATCATCATCATCATCATCATCATCATCATCATCATCATCATCATCATCATCATCATCATCATCATCATCATCACCATCATCATCATCATCATCATCGACTTAATTGTGGCTTGAAGGCTCCCTGACCAACGTCACATGAAATACAGAAATATTGTCAGTTCGATATGAAATGAATTATGAATATAGAATATAATCGTCATCCCTCTTCGGGACAAATAATTACGCTGTCGTGTGTCTTAGTAATTTCATTTCAGTTGTTTCGTTCAATGATCACATCTACACGGTCACGTGACTGTAAATCAGAGGTGGACATGGGCTGTGATTGGTTGGATTGAATTACAAATTCAAACTTTTTTAAAGAAATAATTCTTTTAATGGATTGGGTAGAAATTTAAGTTTTTCAGGCGGATTAAGTTGGATTGCCGAAAATTAACTCTCTCTTTCTCTCTCTCTCTCTCCATCTCTCTCTCCTTCTCCTCTCTCTCTCTCCTCTCTCTCTCTCTCTCTCTCTTTCTTTCCTCTCTTTCCCTCTCTCTCTATCTCTCCCTCTATGTCTCTCCCTCTTATGTCATTCTTGATGCTTTAGATTAGACTAAATTTTTATAACTCACACTCACAAGCCCATGATACACACGACACGAACAAAGAAACACACACACACACACAAACACAAACACTTAGTCTTACTTCCATCATACGCAAAACACATTAAACTTATCTTTTATCCTCTTTCATGCTATTTTTCATTCTCTCTCTCTCTCTCTCTCTCTCTCTCTCTCTCTCTCTCTCTCTCTCTCTCATCTCTCTCTCTCTCTCTCTCTCTCTCTCTCTCTCTCTCTCTCTCTCTCTCTCTCTCTCTCTCTCTCTCCTCTCTCTCTCTCTCTCTCTCTCTCTCCTCTCTCCTCTCTCTCTCTCTCTTCTCTTTCTCTCCTTTAACTTCATATCTCCATCTATCCCTGTCTTCCCAATCAATTTGTCTCTTAATCTTTCTCTTCCCCTTTCCCGTCTCTTGTTCTCCCATTTCTTACATATACCAATCTTCTTATTTTATCTACGTTTCTGTTATGTCTTTCTTCTTTTCTGTTTCTCTGTCTGTCTGTCTGTCTGTCTGTCTGTCTGTCTGCCTGTCTATGCCTGTCTTTCTATTTCCTCTAATTTTTTTCTCTAAGTTGCTCTTCTATGTTTACCCACTTTCTCCATTGTCTTCTTCCCCCACCTCTCTCTCTCTCTCTCTCTCTCTCTCTCTCTCTCTCTCTCTCTCTCTCTCTCTCTCTCACACACACACACACACACTTACTCTCCCCCATTCCACCTCCTCCTCCTCTTCCTCCTCCTCCTCCTCTGTATCTCCATCTTTCTTTTCCTTCCTTTCCACGGGCATGTCAATCATTTCATCTCATGGCATTATCAGCCAGCTGTAAATCAAAGCTAGTCTCTTCTTGTTCTTTTCTCTCTCTCTCTTTTTTTTGATGATGCCGCCAGATGGAGCGGGGCAATAATAAGTAGATGAGGAAGATTTTTTCTCTATGTTGTTGTTTATAATTATGAATCAAAAAGAGACTCTTTCATTTTTATTCTTATTACGCGCGTTTTTAATCATTTTTTGTTATTTTTTTTGTTAATTTTTTTTATGTATTCTTGATGAGTTTTTTTTATCGATGGTGTTTTGGTGAGCGGAGTGGAGAGTCTATTATACCTCTCTATCTATCCGTCCTTCTTCCTGGATGTTGATTGCTTGCTGTGTTTGTTTGTTTGTTTGTTTGCTTGTGTTGTGTTTGCTCAAAGGGTTTGTCTACGTGCGTGCGTGTCCGTGTGAGCGTTCGTGCGTTCAAGTGTTTATGTGGTTATGTTTATGTTGCAGTTTGATAGGATTGTGTGATCAGGTGTGTGTGTGTCTGTGTGTGTGTGTGTTTGGTTATCTTAGCGTCGTAAACTAGGTGTGATAGATTTGTTTGTAATTGTGGTAGATTCGTATGTAATTGTTGTAGATTCGTATGTGAATGTGATAGATCCGTGTATAAATAGGGTGGATTCTTATATAATTGTGGTAGATTCGTATGTATATGTGGTAGATTCGTATGTATATATGGTAGATTCGAATGTAAATGTGGTAGATTCGGATGTAAGTGTGGTAGATTTGTGTGTAATTTTGTAGACTCTAGTGTGCATATGATACTTTCTGTATGGCTAATAGTAGTAAATACGTATACGTGGTATATGTATGGGTGTACACGTATGGGTGTGTGGTAGATACGTCTGTATATGTGGTAAATACACTAGATACGTCTGTATATGTGGTAGATACACTAGATACGTCTGTATATGTGGTAGGTACACTAGATACGTCTGTATATGTGGTAGATACACTAGATACGTCTGTATATGTGGTAGATACACTAGATACGTCTGTATATGTGGTAGATACGTCTGTATATGTGATAGATACCAGAGTACCGCACGGGCTGGTCCTTGATTTTAGGGCCTTCAAAAGGCCCCGGTTCTGAAATCAAGCAGGGTCGAGATTTTTGTGCAAAGTATAGGGATTTCAGGCTTATTAAAATGGACCGGGCCGACCCAAATTAGCACGGGCCGAACCAGGCTAGGAATGGAAATTTGGCCTACGAAAAGGCCCGCGACAAATCGGCCGGTACAGTACTCTACTAGATACGTATGCGTGTGTGTTTGTTTACATTTATACCCGTAGGTATAAAACCCCCCCATTGGGGTGGGTTAATTGCTGAGCTGTAAATTTTCACACGCCCCATTAAAAATTTGTTCTAACTGCCTTCTGCGTGTAAAATAATTCACTAGCAGTTTCTCCACAAGAAGACATTAAATCCTTCTTCATTTTAAGTGCTCGCGCTATTCCGTACAGCATTTGTACAGACACGTTTACAAGCATTTGTACAGACACATTTACAAGCATTTGTACAGCGATTGTACGTGGACACACTCGGAAGCGCAAATTTTAGAAGTTTATATAGAGAATTATGTACAAATAAGAAAATGATGTTCCAGAATTATGTACAAATAAGAAGATGAGATTCTAAGTTCTAATACCATGTAAATATAAGGCAATGAGGTTCTAATACCATGTACATATAAGGAAATGAGGCTCTAATACCATGTATATATAAGGAAATGAGGTTCTAATACCATGTACATATAAGGAAATGAGGTTCTAATTTCTAATACCATGTACATATAAGGCAATGAGGTTCCAATACTATGTACATATAAGGAAATGAGGTTCCAATACTATGTACATATAAGGAAATGAGGTTCTAATACCATGTACAAATAAGGAAATGAGGTTCTAATGCCATGTACATATAAGGAAATGAGGTTCTAATACCATGTACAAATAAGGAAATGAGGTTCTAATACAATGTGCATATAAGGAAATGAGGTTCTAATACCATGTACATATAAGGAAATGAGGTTCTAATACCATGAACAAATAAGGAAATGAGATTCTAATACCATGTACAAATAAGGAAATGATGATAAAACATTATGTACATATAAGGAAATTAATTTGATATATTCATCGGTCTTTGGTAGCCTACAACTATGAATGTTCAAAGTTAATCACTTGATAGCATTATGCGTAATTAATTATATTTTTAAAATTTAGAATAATTGCGAATAAACATTCGGCGTGATTGCTTATAATTATAATTATTATACTTGACACAGTTTTATTATAATTATTTTTTTATATAATTACAGATTAAGTATTTAGCATAACTGTTGTTTAGCGTTCAGTGTAACAACGGGTTGTGTACTATTTTACATAATTGCCTAAACAGATTTGTGATGAATTCGTTTATCATATTCTCTTTAATTATTCACCATAAACAAATACTAATTAATTATTCAGCATAAACATCCATTAATTATTTAACATAAACGATCATTAATTAGTCAACATATATAATCATTAATTGGTCAACATAAATAATCATTAATAATTTAGCATAAACACTCTAATTATTCAGCCTAAACACTCTTTAATTAATCAGCATAAACGCTCATTAATTATTCAGCATAAACCATCTTTAATTATTTAACATAAACGCTCATTAATTATTCAGTATAAACGCTCTTTAATTATTCAACATAAACCATCTCTAATTATTCAGCATAAACCATCTCTAATTATTCAGCACAAAGGCTCATTAATTATTTAGCATAAACGCTTTCTAAATGAATGATTGTTTTTCAAAACAGAGAATTGCAGCCACAACGGGGTCAACTACACCCACGGGGTCCCCGTGCACGGGCTGCCCGAGTACGGACTTGAGTGTATAAAATGTTCATGTGAGGTAGCCTCCATGTTGCTTTAATAAATAGTTAGAATATTAATAAATAATATTATAATTTAATAAAAATAATTAAAGAACTATTATTGATACTATCATAGTTTTTCTTTATTTTTAATATTTCAACAAATTAATTAAATATAAATATATTATAAATAGCCTAGATTTAATAAGATAGTAATAATAATAATAATAATAATAATAATAATAATAATAATAATAATAATAATAATAATAATAATAATAATAATAATAATAATAATAATAATAATAATAATACAATGTGGTTTTTAATGTTTTCGTATAGGACGGAACACTCAAGTGCAACAATTCCATCAAATGTTCTGATTCGGCAGCCTGCCACCCCGACATGCAGGCCAACATACCTGGCTCTTCGGCCATGTATTGTCGCTGTGAGTAGCTTATTAGCTTATATATATATATATATATATATATATATATATATATATATATATATATATATATATATATATATATATATATATATATATATATATATATATATATATGTGTGTTTGTTTTTTATTATTACCAATGCTTTTATTAACTCGTCGGCTCTGTTTCTCTGTCTGTTTCTCTGTCTGTTTCAAATCTTGCAATCAATTTTTGAGTCACTTCCTGTTGATAGATTTTTTTCAAATTTTGCATACATGCTCAAGATAGAAGACAATGCAATATTCAATTATTAGTTTTACAATAAGTCAATTAATTTAGTTAATTTTCTTGAGGATTTTATCGAGGGGTTTCTTGAGGGTTTTCTTGAGGGTTTTCTTGAGGGTTTTCTTGACCACAAAACGCTAACCGACTGGCAGACTATTTTACCAAGTTAACACGAACCACACTCACTGACCGCGATTCTCAAGCGTGTACGAAATTTTCATGAAAATAGTTGAGATATTTAAATTCGATGCTTTTGATGATATTTTTATTATTATTACCAATGCTTTTATTAACTCGTCGTCTCTGTTTCTCTGTCTGTCTGTTTGTTTCTCTGTCTGTTTCAAATCTTGCAATCAATTTTTGAGTCACTTCCTGATGATAGATTTTTTCAAATTTTGCATACATGCTTAAAATAGAAGACAATGCAATATTCAATTATTAGTTTTACAATAAGTCAATTAATTTAGATAATTTTAATTAATTTCGATATTTCGATATAATTAAGATATTTCGACTTTAACATAAAATAAAAGAGTAATATAAGAAAAAATTGATTGCAAAATTTGTGTTTTAATTACATATAAGAGCATTGGTTTTAAAAATTCGTTTTTAATTTACTTGTTGTTTGTTTGTTTATGAAAGTGAATTGTACGAAGCGACTGATCATTGGTAGAAGAAGCCACAACAAGTGCCGCTGCCAGAATGGCTACCGTCTGGACAACGACTCACTGTGTGCAGGTGGTAGATTTTGATTTGTTTTTTGAAGTTTTTTTTTAATGCACGCTAAGCACTGAACCTATGCAGTGTACCTGTACGACTGTGCATAATACCTGTATTTATGTACTGCAGCTATGTTATGTTTTTAATTTTTTTTACTAAACTTGCCTGATATCTATTGATCATCGCCATCTTTATCATCTGTACTATCACCATCAACATCACCGCCGTCATCACAAGCTTCACCATCAAGTCCACGATTCCTCAACCATTTCCCAACTGCCATCATGGCCACCCCTGTTATCACCACGTGGGTGGCCATGTATTTCAATTTCATTTTTTGCCTTTACCAACGTCGATTGAATATCTTTTCCAACTTCGTCGTCCTGCGATATCTTCCGCTTTGTTTTTTTAAGTCGTGTAATCTCGTCTCTCCCTTTCCATCAATCGCTTTACTCTCGCTATGTCGTACGATGATGATGATAATGATGGCGGTGGTGGTGCTGGTGATGATGATGATGGTGACGGTGACGGTGACGGTGATGGTGATGATGATAATGATGATGATGATGATGATGAATGGTGATTAGGAAGGGAAATGTAATAGGCATTACGATCTCATTGCTGGCAGCAGTGCTTTGATACTTAAAGTGAGATATTGATCGAGAAGGCGGTAAAAAATGATGGTAGATGGTGATGTGGGAAGAGGAAGAGGCTGGTGATCGGAGCATATTAAGGTTAGGAAGACGAAATTATAAGAAGGAAGAGGAAAAGTAAGAGATGGAAAAGGAGAGATAGTGAGAGACGAAGAAAAGTTAAGAGAAAGAGGAGGTCTTAATTTGAGGCAGATTACTGGTACATGGAATGAATTCCAATTCAGTAACAACCTCTTTCATCATCTGCACGCCAAGTGCACACACGTTGCTCTAATAAGCAGAGAAGCGCCTGAGTTGTGGTTAGTAGTAATTGTTACTGAAGTTTCGAGTCGTAGAAGTCGTCGTCGGTGTGGTAGTGGTCGGTGTGGTAGTGGTCGGAGTGGTAGTGGTCGACGTGGTAGTTGTCGGTGTGGTAGTGGTCGGTGTGGTGGTGGTCGGTGTGGTAGTGGTCGGTGTGATAGTTGTGGGTGTGGTAGTGGTCGGTGTGGTAGTGGTCGGTGTGATAGTTGTCGGTGTGGTAGTGGTCGGTGTGGTGGTGGTCGATGTGGTAGTGGTCGGTGTGGTAGTGGTCGACGTGGTAGTTGTCGGTGTGGTAGTGGTCGGTGTGGTGGTGGTCGGTGTGGTAGTGGTCGACGTGGTAGTTGTCGGTGTGGTAGTGGTCGGTGTGGTAGTGGTCGACGTGGTAGTTGTCGGTGCGGTAGTGGTCGGTATGGTAGTGGTCGGTGTTGTAGTTGTAAGTGTGGTAGTGGTCGGTGTGTTAGTGGTCGGTGTGGTGGTGGTCGGTGTGGTGGTGTTAGATGTTAAGACATAAAATAAAATCTTTTCTTTTTTGGTTAACATAATGAGCGATCTTCAATTATAAGGCAGATGACGTCGACCACGAGGAATGTAATTATGTATATGGTGGTGGTGGTGGTGGTGGTGGTGATGATGATGATGATGATGATGATGATGATGATGATGATGATGTTGATGATGATGATGATGATGATGATGATGATGATGGTGGTGGTGGTGGTGGTGATGATGATGGTGGTGGTGGTGGTGGTGATGATGATGATGATGATGATGATGATGATGATGGTGGTGGTGGTGGTGGTGATGATGGTGATGGTGATGATATTGATGGCTATGATGATGGTGACTATGATAGTGGAGGTAATGTTGGTTATGATGATGATGATAATGGTGAAGTCGATGACGATAACGATGATTGTTAGGATGATGGTGGTGATGATACTGGTGATGAAATTTTTATTGTGAAAAATTGCCCTCCGGTTGTTTACTATCTGCCGTTCTGCCCTACCCGTGGGAAATTCCCACCCTGGTTTCATTGGAAGACTTAATAATATTTTTTGTAGTTCTTCAGTTGCATGCCCCCTGGTGATTGATTAAAAAATAATCGCTGTTGACCAAAGAGACAGTTTCAAATTGTACACCAGGTGGAGGAGAATACAATTTTTGTTATGAGATCTCACAATTACACACGCACTCACTATCATACACACACAATCACACACACACACTTATTAATATACATACATACATATATACATACATACATACATACATACATACATACATACATACATACATACATACATACATACATCTATATATATAAAAGAACATGTCCTGACTGACTGACTGACTGACTGACTGACTGACTGACTGACTGACAGATGACTGACTGATAATCAACGCCGAGCTCAAACGCCTCATCCTAGGAACGTGAAATTTGGAACTTATATTACTTTTATAGCGTAAACATCCGCTAAGAAAGGATTTTTGAAAATTTTGCTCCTGAGGGGAAAAAACTGGAAAACAAACTTTTTTCTAAAACAATGTATATCTCGAAAACCAAAAATGAGGAGATTTTGAAATTTGGTATATAGATTCTTTTTGAAAAATAAAAAGATACGTGTTTCACCATTTTTTGAAAATTCGGTTTCCCGGATCTCAAATGTGGGTTGGAAAATTGGGTTATTTGGTTTTTAAAGTAGCTGCTACTCAAAATCTGTGAATGCTACAGGAGTGAAAATTAGTATTTAGTTTCTACTCCAAAAATAATGAAATACGTGTTTTAGCATTTTTTGAAAATTTGGTTTCCAGGACTTCAAATGTGGGGTGGAAAATAGGGTTATTTGTTTTTTAAAGTAACTGCTACTCAAAAACTGTAAATACCACAGATGTAAAAATTAGTATTTAGTTTCTATTCTAAAAATAAAGATATACGTGTTTTACCATTTTTTTTAAATTTGGTTTTCAGGACCTCAAATGTGGGGTGGAAAATAAGGTTATTTGGTTTTTAATGTAACTGCTACTCGAAAACAGTAGATGCTACAGGAGTAAAAATTAGTATTTGGTTTCTACTCCAGAAATAATGATATACGTGTTTTACCATTTTTTGAAAATTTGGTTTCCAGTTCCAGGACCTCAAATGTGAGGTGGAAAAAAGGTTATTTGATTTTAAAATAACTGCTACTCAAAAGCTGTAAGTGCTACAGATGTGAAAAATAGTATTTTGAGGTTTTGTGCCGGTTAAAAGTAAATGAGTTCAGTTTATCACCGGACGGACGGGCCAAGCCGTTATTTTAGGGTCTTCATACGGCCCTGCCCAAACCTTAAATCAAGGTGGGACGGGCCGAGATTTTTAACCAAGTATATAGACATTTTAGTGATTTTAGGGTGTTCAGGCTAAACGTGAAGTCAAGGTGGGACGGGCCGAAGTTTTTCATCAAGTATATAGAACTTCTAGGCCTGTAAAAACGGGCCGGGCCCATATTAGACGGGCCATGCCGGGCCCATATTAGACGGGCCGTGCCAGGCCAGGAATTTCGGTTTTTGAAACGGGTTGGGCCAAGTTGTCGACGGGCCGAGCCGAGACCTAAAAAATTGATCCGTGCAGTACTCTACTATGTATGCATGGTTCAAATTCTCAAATTTCATGCGAGCGAAGCCGCTACGGGCACTGCTAGTACATACATACATACATACATACATACATACATACATACATACAAACATACATACATACATACACACAATCTCACACATGCGCTATCAATCATGCGTGTACACACAAACAACACACTTTCTAACACATTTGTACAACATTGAAATCGTTACTTAATTTAACTGACAGAATTTGATAAATGAAATATATTTGTACGAGGAGATAATAGATGTGTTGCTGTTAAGGGGGGAGGTTGTGGTCGGTGGATCGTCCCGTTAGCATGGGTTGTCGGTGGAGTTGTTTTTTGTGATTAGGGGAGATGGGATGGATGGTGGAAGAACGGACAAATGGGTGGATGGAAGTAAGTCTAAATTTGTTGGTATAATGCTTAACTGAGTCGGAATGTGTCAGTTAGTTTTCAGATTTTCTCAGAGGGAGACAAGGGGGGTTGGGGTGGGGGGCAAAATAGATTTTTTTGTTCATGTGGTCTGGTTCAGAAGTTGTTCTGGGGTCAAGTTTTGAGGACCCGACCTGAGCCATTACCGCCTTTAATTTCGTGACCCGACCTACTTCGGCCTGATCAGACCCGGCCTAACCCCCATACCTATTAAGTTGTAAATCTATTTTCTTAAATGTTTCATCGTTTAAAAAAAATGAATTTTAAAACTAAAAGATCTTTTTTAGAGGTCAAAAATCCGAAACTTCCATTCTGAATCATTTCATGAGAATTGAACATGTGTGCAAAATTTCGAAAAGTTTGAATAACGAGAACGGGAAGTGGTTCAAAATTGAATAAAAATGCCTCGACCATGGCTATTGACGCAGAGCTTTGGCTATTGCCGCAGAGCTTTGGCTATTGCCGCAGAGCTTTGGCTATTGCCGCAGAGCTTTGGCTATTGCCGCAGAGCTTTGGCTATTGCCGCAGAGCTTTGACTATTGCCGCAGAGCTTTGGCTATTGCCGCAGAGCTTTGGCTATTGCCGCAGAGCTTTGGCTATTGCGCAGAGCTTTGGCTATTGCCGCAGAGCTTTGGCGTGACCGCAGTTTTCGACTAACTCACATGGGCTCAAGTCAGCTCAGCGTTTCATCCTTTAGTAATCGATAAATGAGTTCAAGCTTCGGCTGGGGGTTAAGGTCCTTTGTGCGCTTCTGGAGCTGACAAGCGATATGCCATCGTCGCCATCAAAACTGAATACGAATACGCTAGTCTCATCTAAGAGCCTGCCATTCGTTGTACAAGCGGCAGCAGATCATCTGATGTGTGTTTTTGTGTCTATATAACTTTTACATTTTTTATTGTTCGTTGAAGAAAGTTTTCATTTGCTTTTTTAAGCTTTGCTTGAATTGACCCGACCCAACTTGACCCGACCCACTTACATGTCAAAATAACCCGACCCGACCCGTGGACAACTCTGGTCTGTGTGTATGTTTGTGTGTTTGTATATTGTATCTGCATATTAAGATCAAAGCTCATATCTTCACCAATTGCGGTACAACAATACAAATAGAGCAAATGA